>JAVGVS010000039.1:1218065-1445565 GCA_032718565.1 Distichodus sexfasciatus | reverse complement strand
TTAAGAAATCTAGAATGTAGAAATAATGAAAGACTTGCAAATACAAAATACAATTTTGTAAGTAACCAATATCAAATGTTTCTATTGATTTGTGGAGATTTTCTATTTTCTTAATATGTAAATAACCATATTAGCCACCATCTGTATGTAAGCATGTCTTAATTGTGTTCACTGCCTACACCTATAAAATGGTTAGACAGTGTACTAGTCTCTGGCAGTCCTCTAATTTGTGTCATTACTTAAATACATGTTCCTCCATTGTGATAATGTGCTTCGTACTTATAGAGAGGCATTAAATGGGAAGTGTGAGAGCTGTGTAGGTGGATGCTGTAAGTGACCAACTCCATCTCCTTGTTCCTCTACCACTCCGCCTCTCCCCTCCTCCCCCACTCATCACTCATTTATCTCTGTTCCCCTCATCCTCCCTTCCCCCCACCTCTCCCCCTCAGTTGATTGCCGAATTGGGAGTGTTTACGTATTCTTTTGAAAGGGGGAGACAAACAGTAATTTAAGAAGGTTGATTTTCAAGCTATAGCTATGCAACTACTACAATACAGTAGTTAGCTACGTACATACAGGCTAGAGTGTAGTTTAATCCAATACTTAATATTTGCTCTGTAGAATACACTTAAAGCTATTTATTTTTTTTACAAGAGGGAGACATGATATTACAACTCATCGGACATTTTAATAATGTAATGTGAAGTCACAAAGTTTCAGTGACGTTTTGGAGGCCATTGATTTCACAAGTTACGCTCAAATGTGTAAGTTCTGTCCGTTTCGCCTTTCAAAATCATAATTGTAGATAAACATGTCCAACCCCAGATTTCTGGCTTTCATTCTCAGAAACCAAACACGCTAATGATAAACTGAAAAAGTTAGTAACATGGCTAATTTTAGTTAGCCACTGCCGAACACTGGATGCGCACTACTCAGCTTGTAAGCAGTTAGCAAATTGACACTCTTTCTTATCAGGTCTAATAACCATCCACACGTTTTCTCTTTCTTTAACATCTTCGCCGCCCTTTCCCCCTCTCCCTCTCTCTCTTTGCTGGCAGTAGGGGGAGTAGATGAGAGCGTTGGGTTTGCTCCCTGTTTGCTGGTCCTCTCTTTAACAGCACAATAGGGCTGATTGTCCATGCAACACACACACACACACACACACACCAGCACACACTCTGGCAACCAGAGAAAGAGCGATTGACGCGAGGAGCGAGCGAGCGACTGGCGTTCCTCTGCCATATGCTGTCTCTCTCTCTCCTCCGGAATGTGATTCTCTTCATGGGTTACTGAGCGAATACAGAGAAAAAGAGAGAGAGAAGCTGGGTGAGGAAAAGAGAAGCAAGGGAGTGAGTGAGTGAGGGATAGGACGAGTGAGGGGAAGAGAAAGAGGGGGGAGGAAGGAGGAGAGGAAGAGATCGCGACGAGGCTTTTCATTCTGCTGTTACGCTCTGGATGAGGAAGACGGCACCGGCGATCTAGAGGACTGCAGAGGAAGGACTGACCGCTCTCTTCTCTTGCTCCCTCGCTCTCTCTCGCCCTCTCTCCATCCCCACACACATGCAAACAGATACACACACTTCCAACTGTGGTCGAGACTAAAGGAGAGGAATCGCGGCAGGTCAGTGTGGTCATTTTTCGCCTCATTTCTAGACATTTAACATCGGTGTAGCGAAGCAGTGAGCGGGTCTTGGGTCATCGGGGCTGTGGCTGCAGGTCTGACTACATGTAACACTTATGTGGTAATAACTGAAATGGAAAGAGAGAAAAGAGAGCATCGCTTCTGATACAAAGACTAGGTTTGATTTATGTGTTAATCATTGTGATTTTTGAGCCTGATGGGTAGGTAACAAAGGGAGGAAGATCTCTCAAAGCAGCGCAGGGTGAAAACGCGAGCGGCGTCCGAGGTGGAGGAACGACAGTGTGGGAGTTAAGGAAAGACGGAGAGAGACAAATAGAGAGAGAGAGTCTAGGTGTGGATGCTTTAATTTAGGACTGGCAAGACTAGACATGTCGAAATCTTTTATAATGGATTGTGTTTGGTGGTTTCTAATTGTGTGTGCACATGTGGGTGGGTGTGTGATTTGAGGAGAGAGAGATAAAAGGACGGAGCCCTAATGTCACTTTGTAGCTTGCAGATTACAGTATTTTCACCAGATAAGCAATGAAGCTTGAGATCTAATTAATGCAAGAAATCACAAATTAACTGCCAGCATTATTACAAACTTTAATATCATTTGCGTGTGTGGCATTATGTTCCGTTTTAAAAACACCCCTTTGTATTTTTGATGACCTCTTTGGGTGTAAATTGGCCTGTTTCATTCATATATAAATCTCATTAGATTCTTAGTACTCTCTAATCAGTGAGCCCGTTCCTGGGCAAAAACTCACTCTAATTAAAATGTATGTCGCGGCAAGAATTCTGTCCATTAATGATGACCTCAGTGTCAGCCAAGCGTTTTACCAGAAAAAGAGAGATCTGGTTGACTCAACCGCTGAATTTAACGGTGAGACTTAGGAAATGAGAACTTAAGACTTTTTAGTGGTTCTTTTATTGTTGAAGATTATGTTTACAGCCAGTTTGTCTATCAGATGGACTTGCTGGATCTTATTAGAAAAGTAAACAATAAATGATGAAGATGGTGCTGCTGTTTAAAGTGATTTTGTTCTGAAAAGATTAAACTGCACACGAGTTGTGAAAAGGAGAAGTCAGCCTGTTGGTAGAAAGTTAAAAAAAAAAGAGAAACAGTGTGTGCAATAAATGACCTCCAATTCCCTTCCTTTTGCAGGCATGTACACGCATATTTGCACATTCATATTCACAAACTCAACAAAAGCATGGGTGTCAGCATTCACCCATCAAACTTCCTTTTTGCAGCCCTTTTGACACCATGTGATTCTGTAAAACCTCTATAACCAACTGTTCTTACACATCTTTAGACACTATCATACTTTTGTAAGCGTTGTGCATGCATGTCCTTTTCAGTAGAGTCTAATTTTTAGATAGTCACTACCAGAATGATTTAGGTTTTGGTCTATTACAGTATCCGTTACAAGAAAACACTTCTGTGGTCAGTTTCAGAAAATGGACTAGGTTATATGCTTTAAATGCAGTTTCACAGCACACTAACAAACCTGCTCATTTTTTTCAGCCAATAATTAGTTGCTGTATTATTTCTCAGTCGTTTCATTTGCTTGAAGGATCTATTGATGCATTAATAATTTTGTAAGTAAATGCAAGACGTGGAATACTGCCTGTTAATTGCTTGCGGAGTCTATTGTTGTAAGCATAGCATCTTACACTGCATTTTAGGCCATTTTGATTTTCTCTTGCAAAGATAATAGAGCAACGCCACATTTGAAGAAGTGACCTCTGAGAACAGCAAACATTCAACAAATTTGCAGATGCAACAGTGCGACAATGCAATGGCAGGTTTTTCATATAGACATTGCTGCTGGCTGACATTGCTATTAAATTAGTGGTAGTGTCAATCAAGTGAAGATGAAGACGTCTCTAATAATACACAACCAGCTTTAGCAAAACAAAAATGTACATAGTCTAGTAATGGGACTAGGAATGATACAGCAAGCGTTCTTTAAAAATAAATTTGTTCTTAAAACCTACTTGCACCATTTTCATAAAGATTCTGACATCCATGAATAAATTCTTATTTCAGATTTGATGTTTCAGATTTGCACTCCTACGCCAATTTTATTGTAAAACATTTGGTTACTTCTTCGTTTCCATAGTTGTGTAATATTATACAGCTATTCATCTAAATCTAAACATGTTTATGATTTTACAAAAACATTCATCAAAAATTAAAAACACTTCAATATCAATACCAAGTATCACATATCAGTTTCTGCTTACTCCTTGCAACAGAATTTCTATTCCAGAGCTGCTGTAGTTGTTTGGTGCCTAGAATTCCACTGTCTTTAAAATTACACCTAAACTTCCCATTTGAGTGTATGCATATGGCCCTGAAGTCTCATGCCCTTTTATGGCAGCTCGTCATTTACTTGAGCTGACACTACGATTTATCATTAGAAGGACGAACTTCTGAACAGTTTGTCAGTTTAGTGACGTCTTGAATCTGACTTTTCTTAGGACCATTCTAAAAACATTTTTAAGAAAAACCTTAAGACAATATTGGTGGATGAAGCCTTTAATTTGTTAGTGTCAATCAAGAAGGGGTTTCAAATAATACATAATCATCTTTAACAATCAAAAGTGAATAGTTTAATGTTTCCAATTTTCCTATAGCTCTCTGTATAATATTAATGGATTTGCAATAATCAGGTACTGAATCAGTACTAAGTCTGTGTATTGTGAATGCAGTGTGTTATAGTAAGAAAGTACCTTCCTACTATAGTGACGTCAAAGCAGTGGGAGGGGTAAATGTGAGTAGAAGCATGCTCTTTCTCACCTCATTACACACACAAACAGGACCAGAGTTGACAGCTTAAAGACCAACATTGTAACTGCATTGTTGAGGGCAAAACGTTGCTATCTGAGGTTCTGTATTCAAAAAGAACCAAATTTGGCAAAATGGCAAGGAATCTGAGCTCTAACCAACGAAGAGAAACTCAGCCGCAGTGGAGCCGGTACAGAGCAGGTAGTTCAAGCTGTTTTCTCACTGTATATTACATTTCCTTTTGTCTGAATGCTTTATAGCCTAGAAGCAGAAGTTGCCGTGACTACCCAAAAGTGAATGCGTCTGTATTTTATATCGTTGCATTCAGTGTTTTATCATAGTTTCTTAGTCTGTTTGCAGTTTTAAGTCTGCTGTGTGGATTTTACCAAAAGCAAATGTGAGAAATTTAATAACCTTAAGTTTTACGCATAGCCCAATACAAGCTCAGCTGGATTCTTGTCGATTTTGTGTGTATGGTGTGTGTGTGTATGTGTGCAAATCTGCATAATGGAACATCTTCGAACCCTTATTTAAGGGAATGGCTTCCACCTGTTACTTTTGACACCATATTTATTCATAGAATTGCAATGTACTGTCAACCGCAGCATGTACATAAAGTACAGAGCAACCTTCTGCTCGCCACAGTGACACTTTTTAGCATCGTAAAGCTCAACCACACATCACGGTACGCTTCCCAGCTCATAAACGCTTGTGTAAACAGACAATTTCCCCTTCATTGGGCCTGTTAAGGCCACGGATGTTAACATGACCTCGCACATTTTCTCTCTTCTACCTTACTGTCCCCTGCTGCCATGGCAACACATATCCATGGTAACCGGGACACTGCCCCCACCCACCTCCCCAATTTCAGCCCCAGCCAGCACTCAGTGTAGGTAAGGGAGGTGGATGGTGGATTTGCTGTTTGACACAGTGTTGGGGTTAAGCTGTTTTCCTGATTACTTCAGTCACTGTGTGACTGGGGTCATTTATGCCGTGTTCAGCTGTGTAGCCACATACCAAAAGCTCTTGTAGTATGACTAGTTTAACAGGTTTGTTGGAATTGGTTTGTGTGTGTATATACAGTACTGTGCAGAAGTTTTAGGCAGGTGTGAAAAAATGCTGCAAATAAAGAATGCTTTCAAAAATGCAAGTGTTAATCATTTATTTTCATCAATCAACAAAATGCAGTGAATGAACAAAAGAGAAATCTAAATCAAATCAATATTTGGTGTGACCACCCTTTGCCTTCAAAACAGCATAAATTCTTCTAGGTACACTTGCACACAGTTTTTGAAGGAACTCGGATGGTAGGTTGTTCCAAACATCTTGGAGAACTACCCACAGATCTATAATCCTATAATCCTACAAAATAATATAACGACTATAATCCTACAAAATCCCTGACTTTGTGCAAGTGTACCTATAAGAATTGATGCTGGTTTGAAGGCAAAAGGTAGTAACACCAAATATTGATTTAATTTAGATTTTTCTTTTGTTTGCTCACTTTGCATTTTGTAAATTGATAAAAATAAACAGTCATTATTTATATTTCTGAAAGCATTCTTTGTTTACAGCATTTTTTCACACCTGCCTAAAACTTTTGCACAGTACTGTACTTGCAGTGCATAACATGCATACTTACCACTTTACTCAGTATATACCATGTCTATTTACCACCATATTTAAGCAAAGCAACAGATTCAATTTTGATAAGGATCTAAATACCCACATTAAAAATAGGCACAACATGGTCTACACCAGCCTTGGCCTCCTATGATCCTGTTGCCAGTTGACCAGTTTTCCTTCACTGGATCATATCAGGTCGCTCTTGACCACTGTAGAGCGAGAACATCCCACAAGGCAGATGGTGGCATAATGGTTAGGGTGTTAGCTGCCCACTGCTCTATCACGGATGGGTCAAATGCAGAGGTCACATTTGGTTGTGGTGCAGTGTGTGCTGTGCTGTGAGGTTTCACAATGACAATTACTCACACAAAAGAGCTACAGTTTTGGAGATGCTCAGACCCAGTTGTCTACCGATCAACAAGATTTGATCCTTATCAGAGTTGCTCTTGTGTCTACGGTTGCCAATTTTTTGATGCCCCCAACACATTAACTTGAGCAAAAATGTTCACTTGCTGCCTAATATATTTGACTCACTGCCATGTGCAATTGTTATGAGGTAATCAGTGTTATTCAATTCATCTGTTAGTGGTCTTCATTTAATGGCTGATTAGAACAGAAGAGAATTACACATTGGCGTCAAGTGTGCAGTAGAAGTGCACGTCACATGTACATGGTCACAGTAACATCACACCCAAAGTTTAATAGTCTAATAAGAATAAATAAAGTAGAGCAGAGGTATGCAGACTAACATCTGCCCTGAAATCCCGAATAAAAACACGGTTTTCTAAATTAATAACTTGCATTCAAATACTACATCCATTCGATGATGAGGAGTTCAGGTGACTGTCTTTCTAGTCATTCGAGTGGAGCGCAGCCAAGCGTGGATGGCTGCTGTGGGAATAAACCTAGAATTGTGTTAATTAGTGGAGACAGATATTGGGGAAAAATTGAATGTAATGAGGGAATAATCACACTGACATTTCAAAGTAAACTTTATAGTATTTTTTTTATTCAGGAAATTTAATGTAAAAAGAAATGAAATTAAAGAAAATTACAAGTTTTTTTAGAGCTCCCCCCAAATTTCTCAAGGGAGGTTTTCAGTGGTGTCTTTTTCCGGGGGCCTGAGCTGCTTTTAGCTCACCGGTAATTAAAAACATGCATTTAAGTAATATATATTGATGATTTATGATTTATGATCTATAAATCCTGAAAAAGGTTTAAAAAGAAGAATTTCTTCTAATAAACTATTAAGAGTTTTTTTCCTACTGGAATCATGATAGAAACCATGAAAGCCTAATAGAAACTGTTATGATTTATAATAGACACCATCAGAGAGATTCCTAATGATTTCTAATAATTTTGTGTACACACACGCACACACACCAGACTCTTTAAGGACTCCAGATGGCATGTTGAGAAAACCCATCTCGGGTCTCACAGTTTGGGAAACACACACACGTACACACACCCCTCTTTTTTAAGCATAGTGTGTGTTGATAATAACCCCTGCATTAATGTTGGTAAAGAACTCTCAGGACTTTATTGTGTACACTTCAAAAGACTTTGTTTGTTTGTGTTAACGAACCCTAATGCTGTACTCTTGCTCTAATGTGTTTATGTGCATAGTTAATTTGCTATGAGAGCGGAGTAACTCTCCAGTCAACCTGCCCTAGATATTACTGCAAAATCAGTTCAGGGTGGGAATCCTCTCGGGATCCTCTCTCTGATTTTGCTCTTAATGTTGGATTAACTTTACTTGTGTGTGATCCATTCATGCAGCAGGCTGTGTGCATAGGAACATTTCCTTTGTCAATCCAGAGATTTAGATCTAATCTAACCGTAATCCTTCAGTACTTAATGATCCATCTTCATCCCTCATTGTCTCTTATCTCCCTGTCCTGTCCTATTCCCTCCTGCACAAATATACAAAGTGCAGATAGTCTCAGAGATATCATGGAACTCAAATAGTCTAACATTCTGAATTAGATTTACTTTTAAAAAATCTAGAAAAATCCCATCATACCCCCTGCAAGCATCTCAAATTTAACATAATGGAAATTCTGGTTACCTGTATTCTGAAGAGGACATTATTTAGGGATCAAATCAACACAATGACATTATTCAGTAAGTACTTAGTAAAATGTAAGAAAGGTTTTATCAGATTAAACAGAAAAAACATTACAGCTATGATGATTATGAAATAATTGGCGATAAAAGTGTCAACACAATCTTTAAATATCGGTATCTGCATTTGAAAACCAGAAGTGAAATTGCACAACTCTTTGTGCTTCAAGTCGAAGCACAACATGCTTTACATCTTATAAAGGCTTGAGTAAACTGCAAATGTAATGTTTCTCTGTTACAGATAATGCAGGCAGCCCCAGCTGCTTCCCATCCAAGACCTCCGATGAAGAAGAGGCTTGTGTAGGTGTGAAGATTGCTCAAGCGAAAGGTAGACATCTTTTGCATATACAACATCCTCTGAGCTTTATGTAGGTGGTAAGTTGAGTTCGTGTATTTTTTAAAAGCAACTTGCACACACACACACACACACACACATACACACACACACACACACCATGAAACAGACCATTAATTTGAACCATAGTGTATTTTCATGGTTTGGCAGCTGCATTATTTGTGTACCCAAGATCCTGTTTTCATCAGACCCTTCTCTCTCTCGTTCTTTTCTGTTTTATCCTGTCTTGCTGAGCCTGCAGTGAATATACAAACTTAGTTGTGTATAAGAAAGAATAGTTCTTGAAATAAAAGAGAAGTCTGACACTGTAATTTCTTGCTCTTGTCACATCCCTATTGAGAGTTTGTTATGGGATTGGTGTTTAAGCTCTGTATTAGAGCTGATGCGTGAATTTTGTCCTGCAAAACAACTTTCAGTCTTATGACACTGTCCAGCTGAACTGGTCCGAAAATGGTATGCAGGTTGTGTTGCTTTCAGCCATGCAGGGTACAACATCCTCACCTACGTTGACGAGTTGATGGGATGAAGTGTGTCAAGTCAGGGAAAAAAGTTTTTAAGCTATTAAGGCAATGTAAATACTGTCAAAAATCGAATCTCGTGTTGATGCATCAGGTTTAAGGTTCCCCTCTCTACATGCTGACCCTGCTAAAATCAACTTCTCTGATATCTTCAGTGGAAGGGATATGAATCTCTCTCATACTGAAAATGTAAGTGTCAAGTGGTTCTGGTTCCGCGCCTTGACGTCACAAAAATGCGCTGCGATTGTTAGCGTGCACGACTCTCTCAGGGAAGTCATTCACTGAAGCATTCCAGTTCTCTCCCAGAAATCATTAAAAAATGAGTTATAGGTCAACTTTATTGTCATCTCAACTATGTACACATACATGGAGAGATGAGACGACGTGGCTCCAGGTTCTACAGTTTGAACAGATAAGGCACATAGGTGAAAGGTATATAAAAATGTATGAATACAATAAGTCACAAAGAATAACAAAATATATATACATAGGCTATAAAATATTTAAAAAACTAAACTAGAGGTAGGGGAAAAGAGACTGTGCAGTAGTTACATGCATAATTCAACTACAACTTTGGTTCTGGAATTTCTTTTTGCATTGGATTTGCATATGATCTGCTGCTATTAAATATGAGAATTGTAAAGAGGCGGTGTACAATATTGTCCAATAGACATGCAAATACTGTGCCAGCTGTCAAGTGGGGAAAGAGAAAACAATCAGTAGTATGTGCAAATAATAGAACTAGACATGGCACAGTACAACTTTTTTACATCTGGTATGTTACCAATATTGTACATTTGGATATCTGCTGATACGAGATTATTACATGACTGAGATTATTCTGTTATGAAAACAGAAAACATGCAATTTCTCAAAATTCTTAGTAGAGCAGACATCATAAAATTTAACAAACAGCTTTGAACAACGCTTTCAACAGTGTGAAGTACTGTGGTTAAAAAGGGGGCGGACGCGTGTAGAGAGATACATTTAACGTTTGTCTTTCATACTTTAACAGAAACTACCAAACTGGGCACGCTTGTTTCATTTCCTGTGACGTTTGCCCACTCTTCCTTTTCAGTGCTTAAAAAAAAGCAGATCAAAATGTAAATCACACACTAATTTGCCTTTGAATTTAAACAAAGGCTTTATTGTTATTGTTTTATTATTAGATCAAACATGGGTATGATTTAACATCTAATGCCTGAGTGTTCTGTGCTTTGTTAACTTTTACAGTACAGTATAGATTCTAAGCCCTTTTGGCAGAATGCAGATAGAAGGTCATCATGAGGGAAGTGACAAAATGGAAGCAACATTATTGCTCAGGGTTAAATATAGCAACCAGAGTATGAGGTGTTAAAAAAGAATGATGAACTACACGATCATTCCCTATCCTTTTGTAGCACTGTATGCGTGAGCAAAATCAAGCATGCGGAAGAAGAATTGTCCGAACTTGACGGCATGACTGTTATACTCTGTACACCAGCACTGTGTTACTTGATTTCTTTAGTGATGGGTTTTGAGAAACAAACCATCTGGCCTTCTGACATGACACTAGCCACATGTTTGGTGCATTGCATCATAGAGAGAATCGACAAAACAGGGTCAGTCACATGTAGTTGTTTTGGATACTGTAGGGATGGTGGGTTTGTGATTCAAATGGGATGTCAAAATTCTTAGTAGAGCAGACATCATAAAACAGTGCTACCTGGAGTAGTTGCCCTGCGAAAGAGCTAAATAGATTATCCAGAACGCTAAGTTTTATTTTAAACGAGTTTCAAGAGAAGTTTGATTAATGTGTTTTGTTAAGGAACAGTCAACTTGTCAGTGGAAACATTTTAGCCGATGTGTTAGACGGGGTGAGAAAACACCAAAGTAGAATTAAAGAGGTTCTACGTGTCTCTGTCATATGCAAAATCTCATTAAAGGAAATCAGATCTGCATAAAGAATGCATGGGCCACTGTCGAGGCTCGGGAAGGTGCTCTTGTGTTTGTGTTGTCAGTGCATTTGTAAGTAGTGTTCTAGTAAGTAGTTTCTGTTTTTAGATTCATCCTTGTCCTTTTAATGCCTTAAAGAGAAGCTGGAGCTTGTGATTTTTGCCATTGAGGGATTGGCAGAGTAAGACTTAGTGAGATTTGCGTTGAGGAAACCAAATTTTTGGTGCTGTCCCGTGACCTGCTATGCAGGTGTTTCACTGTTTCACGGTTGTAAGTGAATCAGACTTTTCCTTGTTCCAACTGAAGTCATTGAAGATTATAGATTAGATGTGGAAATTTACGCTCAAATATTTTTGTGTTCCTGACCTTTTGAGTATTTGCCTAAAGACACAAATAGCAACATTTCAACCAAATGATAAATGTGAAATGTCACATTCAGCCTAAACCTCAATCTAGTTTTGAAGTTGTGAATGAGACAAAATTAGGCATGAAATAATCTAGAAATGTGAGTGATTTAAGATCAGATGTGAAAATTTAACAATACTTTGGTGTCCATGTGCCTCAAGATACTGTTGAAACTTTCTAAAACTGTATTTGCTTGGTTCTGTCAGATTATATAACCCGTGTAGGTTGTGAATCATTAACCTCATTAATAACTCCCCTTGTTCATTAACACAAGAAGACGGAACAGACAGGACACCGAAGAACGGACATGACAAACGACACAAGTGACAGCTCTTGCTCTTGTGTGCAAGTCTCACAAAAGGCGGAGCTATTTCCTTCTGGGTCTTTTATGTGCTGTTCAGTTTTAGTCAAAATTGTATAGAGCACAGCGAAGGATGAAAGTCTTGTGTCAAAAATAGTACTGTTATCTACAACTTTTCCGGAATCTTTTGGATATACTGTAGCAGCTCAAAGGTGAGTCGCTTTATTGGTAGTCATATCACTGGGCATGTAAAAACCACTGTGAAACTTTTTATTACATTCAGTACACAAACCTTTGCCAGCAGTAGTTTGTCTTATCTTAACAGTTAGCAGCTTGCTGCGAGTTGAGATTTTAAATTATAAATGTATTATTATGTGAGCCAAGTTTTCTCCGTTTGAGTTTTTGTGACAGGTACTCATTTTGGGCGCGTATACATAGTGTATGTATGGTTCATTTAATGAGTTTAAAGTGATGGCTGCAAAAAGTCACATAATGTCAGTGGTGCTAATGAAGCATAGTAACAAGTTTCTGTTTCTCTGTTTTGATTAGAAACACAACTCAAATTGCTCTTGACTAACATAATATAGCAAATACACTATAACATTTTGTCCTGCGTTGGCTTTAAATAGCACAGCTAAAAAAAGTCTAGTGCTCGCTGCATTTTTAAAATCAAATTTTCTTCTCATTAATCATTGCCACCGATGTGCTGTGGTGGTATTGAGTTCACAGCCTCTTCTTAAAGCATTGTTTTGTACACTCTTAACCTGTTAAGCCCTGAGACTGTTTTACAGATTTTGCTCTAAAAAGATACCCAAAGTAGATTGTGTATATCTCAGCAACCACAATGTCTATTTTTATGCTTTATCCTTATAAAGGTAACACTTGTGAGATTACTGTAGAAGTGTTGGAATCGGCATACATGTTACTGGGTCAGAATAAAGGAAGATGCAACATAGCATCAGAGAGTGGTAATACAACTATCTGCGTAATCTGCGGAGTCACTGGGGTTGTGCGGGAACCGGAGCCTATCCTGGGAACTTGCGGGCGCAGGCGGGGAACAACCCTGGGCAGGCGCCAGCACACCGAAGGGCATTATCATGAAGTGAACATGAAAATTTTTTAATGAAGGCTTGTGTTCATTATGTGCGATATGTAATAATTTGTTCAAATGTAGTGTTTGGTAAAAACTCAATCATTTACTCTATATAAACTGTAGTAACTGATCTAAAAGACAGTGGCAGATATCATCTGTTACTATTAAAAATTGCACCATAACAATAATTTCTACACACAGCCACAAGTAAATCAGTAGGGTTAGACATAGGGTCAGTAGTCATCAAGGTCATACTTTAACATAAAGTGTTAAAAAAGCACTGAAAATGAGGTACGGTGTTACTCAAAGAACTCCTTCTCCAAAGAACCGTAAACAGCATAAAAAGGTTCTACAGCATTAAAAGGTTCTCCAGAGCACTAATGAAGAACCAGTTTTTCTTAAGAGTGTAAAAGACTGATTTGCTTTGCTCACCTCACTAATCATCTTGCTGTTTCCTTCTTTCTGGGGACAGGGGTCCCCACCCCTGTCCCCAGAGAGAAGGAAGCAGCAAACAACCCTGACCCTTTTATTTTTCCAGTTTTAAACTCTGATGTGGTTTGATATGCTTGGTTGCGTCCCTGTCATTGTAGCTGCAAAACCTCCCGTTCCCCGGGCCTAAATTCCTTCGCTTAGATTCCCTTGTTAAGTCGTGCGTAGAACTATTTTTACATCAGACGGCAAGTGCTAAGTGATAAGGTTTGTGTGAGATTAATTATATTCTAACTGAGAACATTTTTAGCATCGGGTGCTGACCTGAGGTGACCCATTTTTCCTTAAGCAGACAGATGTTCAACAACACAAGCCAGAAAACTGATTTTTCTGTTTCTTTCTTTTATAGTCGGCATGGGATGCCAGAATTGACGCTCATCGAGCGTGTTTTATATGGAAGAACTGTGAAAAGTTCACCAGTCCTTTAGCACTGAAATCTGTGTTTAGCCAAAAAGACGTCAGCCAGTCAGCTGGTACGTCCTGTTTGAGATTTAATAAACAGGTAGACAGCGGGCGGAAAAAACATGCTTCAGACGACATGAAACCAGTCGTCTCACTCTCTCTCTGTCTCTTTGATATTCCATGGAGCGTCTTTGTCATCCGGCTGAGGAAAGGCGGGTGCTGGGTTGCTATGGTACCCTGGTAGCCAATCTGAAGCAGGGCTGTGCCTCATGTTTGGCCTCATGACTCACCTTGGTGGATCATTCACTCTCACTCTCTCTCTCTCTCTCTCTCTCTCTGTCACACTATACACAATTATCTCTCTCATCAGTCTGACTAGACATGTGACATCGGGACTTTACACTAGCCGTAAAGCTGAAGCACAGTGCGGACGTGCGCTGGAGGAAGTATAAAGATACTTTCTGAAAAATTAATTAAGAAGGATTTTTTTTTCCTGCCATTTATAAAACCGGCCCATGCCTGCATTACAGAAGCTTTAATCTTGCTCAGTCAAGATTTTCTTTAGAGATCTATGTTTGTTTGTGTTTGATGATATAAATTTCTAGCTTGAGTGGTGTCTGCGTTTGCATTTACAACATTACATCAGCATTACAGCAGTGTATATCAGTGTAATTCCAGACAAAAGCATTATTCGGGAAGAACACTCAAAATCTTGGTCTGAATGTTCTCCAAAATGTTGATATACCGTATGTGGTTGCGTACTGAAGCATATCTGATTCATATCTGAACCATAATTGCAATAATACAGTAATCGTTGACACCATTGAGCAATATAAATTGTAATTAGAGGTGTAACAATGCTATATGGTTTCATCTTGTTCAATAGGAGTCTATATACAATGCACAAGATGACTATAATTAAACAATAACACTATAAATGCTGACAATAGATTGCTTCCTCCTAAATGTGGGTTCTAGCCCTGATTCACGACTAAACACCGCTCTTCGCCTGCCATAATAAACAAGCCCCGCTGAAAGCACTAAATTCTCATGAAGCTGTCAAACTCTTCCCCCACCCCAGCCCCCAGTGTGTTGACAGTAGACACAGCGGAATCTTTCATGGTCAAACGTGAAAAAAAGGCCTGTGGGCCATCAGCTGAGAAGAAGGCCCAAATGTCAAAGACATTTTTATGCAGTGAAATTACTATAGTCATGTGGAGACTGGATACACTGGGTTTAACTGTTGCTTTTATCCATTTTCTACAATATATACACACTTTTGTCCTCTTTTCATCATGATTGAGTTTTGGCTGACTTTTAACTACTCATTCCTTCCTTTTGAGTTGATTTTCTTAAAAAAAAGTATTTGAAAATAAATGTTCGCTAGATCCAGTGGGTTGTTTATTAAGAGTCTGGGACTCGGGACCTATTTTGGCATTGGAGCGTGGGACATCTGTTCTCCTTTTTTAAGAAGAATGCCCTGTTTCCTATGAGAGCTGCACTTGTTTCTGGGTAAAATACAGGAGTAAAAATAGCCTTCTGATTATCTGCTGTTTGCGTATTTTTCCACTCGATGTTCCGTGATTAGAGAAATACAAGCCATTTACATTCCTTTAGACATTCATGGAGCTTTCACCCAGAATGGTGAGATGTGGGAATTTGCGGATGTGGTTTTTTTTTTTTAACGTCTGTCTCTTTTGATGTGACTTTTATTTCAGGAGGGGAACAGTGTGGTGTAGAGCAATTCCTGCCTCGAGTTCTCTCATGAGTCACATCTAGTTTCTTTTCGCTTTTTTGGCGACTGTGACACATATCAGGAGAGTGCGCTTGAAGCCGTATATTTCACTTCTGCACAGACTTGAGAGTGTATGAGTGAAGAGACGTTAGAAATAGAATCCTCATACCACGCTCACAAAATTGAACAGCCGCTGCCTGTCTGGTGGCATATTCTTGTGTGGTAGGTGATAGAAATGTAAGGGGATGTAACTAAACACAGAATAAACACAACAGTCACAGAGCTTTTTGGGCTACCTCAGAAATAAAACGGTTTAGTTGTTCATAATGTATATGTATGACTTGTTGTTGGACACTGAGTCCATGAAAGTGGAATTAAATGAGAAAGAATCGAAATTCAATAGGAAAGAAGAACTATAAAAAATGTATTTATCAAAAAAAAATTATATTCTGATGGAACTGAAAAAAAATTCATCAAAAGAAATAAAGTTTTGTGTAATTTTGAACCAATTGGGATTCATTTTGGCCTATAAGATGAGCTGCTTTTGGCCATTCTGGGAGAGAACTATATTCCCTCACAATCCCCCGCGCGGAACTCGGAGCCGCGTCACAATAAAGCGATGGACGCGCGTTCTGGAATAAATCTCAGTAAATGGCTGTATTATGAGTAGAATGCTGCTTGTTGTGTTTATTCATTTAGTCTGTAATAAAGGGGGAGATCTGATTGAACTGTAGCGTTTTAGCGAGTAATGGTGCTCAAGCTTGCGCACGCTTACAAACACAGCATTGTGTTCACATCACAAAAAATGACTGGTTTTGGTTTTGTGTACGGAATATCTCACGAATACTTTCACGTAGAGAGGGATCAGGTCTTGCCTTGATCGTGCCATTGAAAATGTTGTGCGTCACTAATAAGCGTCCGTGTGACACATCAGTGGAGCATACTTTAGCGACTGAAAATAATTAAATGAAGCTTTTTTTGTAATCAAATTACTTTAGTTATTTGAATAATCAATTCAGCCCTAGAAACGGAAAAGACAAAGAACCTGCTGGATGTTAGAGCTAAGATAACAATGTACCGAAACCGTACCATTACCGTGGCCCAAAAAACACGGTACGTACCGAACTGTGGGCACACTACTGTTACATATATACTGTACAAATAATTGAAATAACTAATAGTGTTTTACAATACTATATGCATCATCTGTAGCCAGTGTATAGTTTAGAAGGGGACAGCTTTTCCCTTGTTTGTCTGTAGTAAACTCTTGCATTTGGGCGAGCTGTCTTACAGCCTTTCACAGTGTGCTGCGTCTGTGCTGTTCCATTCATGTCTGATTGCTTCCCACGTCTAGTCAGTGCTCCTAAATTGTCTGCCATTAAGTGTGGCCTTGATGTGTGCCAATGTGGAACTTAATTGGACACTAATTAAATAGTTACAAGGTTGCTTCATGCTTACATTGTCGTACTTAAATTCAAATTAAAAGGTATGACTGAAACTGTGACTAACTCCGTTTGCCTCATTTGTTTGCCCACCAGTGTAGTGCTTTTGCTTATGAAAAATATGCCTTTTTTTACTAAGATCTCCTTCTGTGTGTGTCTCTTTCTCTTTCTCGATAAGATCCTAGCACTAGCCCTGAAGAACATGGACGTCAGAATGAGAAACTGAGTCGGAGGAACAGAGGCAGCAGCAGCAGTCAGAGCTCTACTAGAGTAAATGGAAGAGGTTCAGGCCGGCGACTCCCTCAGCATCTCAAACCACAAGGTAAAAAAATATGGGTGTTGAAATTAAACGCTTAATCGATGGACGATTCTGCATCGATGCAATGGCAGACCATAATCGATTATAACAGAGGTTTTCAACCCGCAGTCCACTGTCCCCCAATGGTCCGCGACAGAATTGCAGGTGGTTTGTGACATGCAATCCAGTTTCACTGCTGAGAACTAACCCTAACGTTTTTTTCATGTTTCAAAACATTTCCAGATGATTCGGGCGTCTTTATGAATAATTAATTTAATGCAATTATCAAGTATGTTGGGAATAAAAGAAACAGGAAAAGTGCAAGAAATGCATGTAAACGTTAATTCATGGAAGATAAAAATCTGACATTTCAGTCTGTCATTTTTTAAGTTATGTTTTGTACACAAATAAGCTATAGCAAGAATATGCGTTGTAGCGACTTCACAAATATTGTGCATGAAATACAAGTCCCTAAACTGCTTCTGGCTTTAAAGGTCCCAAGCAAGAGGTGAGCTTTAGTCACCGTGAGGACTGCATTTAGGATGTGCCCCAATATGGCAGAAATCATGCACTACTAAATATACTTGGAGGAACTTATATAGGAAACTAACATATTGTTATTACAGACATTACATTAAAAATATTGTTTCTATCGTGGCACTCGATGTATTGCTCATGCCTTTGTGGTAGCGTGTTGTGCTGATACATGACAACCCATGTGGCCCCAGTAACCCCATAGATATTAATCTAAGAGCGTGTCTGTAGTTAAAATCTGTGCTAGTGGAGGACCTACATCAACACAGTGGAGTCGTAAGGTGAGTGAATGCAGTCCAAAGGCACTTAATGTAATGATATGAGATGCTGAGTAATGCTTAGGGCTTAAAGGGATTAAAGTGATGGCAGCTATTTAGCAGTACTGCAGTGGCGAAGCATTTTAGGGCTCTGAAATTAGACTCAGCAGGGTGAGCCAGTGTCCTTGAATAAAGGCTATGCGTTCAGTAAACCATAACGACAGCAGATTTCTAGTCTGTTTGAACAGTGTTAACCATTCCACAGAGATAAGGTAAGAAGCCTTCACCCCCTGCCTACAAATACATATAGTATAAAATCAGTTCAGTTGCTGAAACACTCTTTTAAATTAGAGCTGAATTGATTTTTGGAAATCACACCTTACAGTTGCTTTGATCAGAATCACGCGCGAACTAGGACTGTTATCACCCGATTGATTGAGGCATTCTGTGTGAAGGAAGGGATTCTGATCCTCTTTAGGATCCTCGTCAAGTCACATTGGCTTTTCTGACATCTCAATCATGTACTTGTACACAGTCAGATTAAGCATGCACAATTCAGCGTCCACAACGCAACACGCAACACTGTATTAGTCCAAACAAAATAGACAATCTAAACAGAAGTGTGACTGCAAAATGTTTATTTGTGGTTAGAAGTAGGTGAGTATAAACAATACACATCAGAAGACATAGCACATTACCGTTAAGTAGTAAATATATCAAACTGCAGGTAGAAAGTAGAATGAGTACAAAAATACAGGGGCTATAACAGTAGTGATGCAAAAGCGTGCGTAACTTTTTTATTAACTGACGCATTTGAGTCATTTCTATCCTTCATAGTTTTTAGTTGACGAAAAGTTACATTTTAGTCAACTTATAGTCATTATTTTTTTAAGTTACCAGTCAAGTCCTGCATGTTTAACTTGTGCTATTATGCTAGTCAAATGAAGTCAGTTGACTTCACACATTAAGCATTAGCCAACATTACTCTTGCCAGTTGAACTTTTTGTGTGTGAGTCATTTGAGTGTGAATTCATATGCAACAACAAATGAAAATTTTGATGACTTTTTATTTTCTTAGCAATTCCCTTATGAACTTCATGTGACTTTTTTTTGTATGAATGTGGCCTTTATCATAACAGAAATCACACTGGGTTGCAGTGATCTTATGTAGTCATGGTACTAGAAATGTGTAAGAAAAAATCTTCTTACCTTATATCAATCGTACAGTTTTTTAAGGGACATGTGTAATTTAAGCAGTCTATGTGAATTCATTTAGAAAAGCTATGGCCACAGTGCATCCACATATGTGACCCGATCTGCCGCAATGAGTCGGAAGTCTGTTTATTTAGATACGGGCCGATTATGTTGACAAACATCAAAAATATCGATTTTTCTTTTTTGGTCTTATATGAAAGAAAAGGTCTTCAAAATTAATCTGGTCTCCAAAAAAGAAAAATCTCTATTTTTGTGATGTTTTTCAACATAATTGGCCCGTATCTAAATAAATAGAACGCCGACTGCCGACTTCCGACTCATTACGGCAGATCGGGGTCACATATGCAAGTCATCCACATATGCAAATGCATGAGGAACTGCTGCCACCTCTTGGTGATTTGCAGTCACTGCACTCTGTTGAAAATAGAAATCTAAATTAAATATGGATGAACTCTAAAGTCTGTGGTCTGATCTGCAGTGCCTCCAAAACCAGTACACCTCCAGAATCCGGTGACAGAACACTGCAAGCCTCTGGGCCAGGCTTCAGCCTTCAGTGCCAAGATGGAGGAAGGAGGAAGAGTAGGAGGAGGAGGAGACTTTGCAGGAGGGGGTGGATGTGGAAAGGGCCGGGTATCTAACCTCATCAGCCGATTTGAGGAAACCAGGTATTTGTACACACACATACACACACACACACAACCCAACCCTAACCGTAATGACTATAATTTTTTCTGCTCTTTTACCTGCCTTAAATTCATTTTAACGTGACTGATATCTTGACAAAAAACATTTTTCACCCCCAAATGGTAGCTCCATACCCAATCTGTAGGCGCAGAGTCAGAAATGTGTTCTCAAAAGTCTATGTGAAAAATAATCACCAGTGCCGGTGCCAGTACTATCAGTGCCACTCCTGCTGTTGGAAAGATTTGACTTAATTCTTGATGACTTTCAGCTTCCATTCATGCTTTCATCGATTGGAATTTCCTAGTAAAATTATAAATTATATTCTGATATCTGCCGTAATGAGTTGAAGTCGGGCGTTTCTATTTATTTAGATGGGTCAGTAGATTATGTTGATATTCTATCAAAAAATATCGATTTTCTTTTTTTGGTCTTATATGAAGGAAAAGGTCTTCAAAATTAATCTGGTCTCCAAAAAAGAAAGATCGATATTTTTGTGATGTTTTTCAACATAATCTACGGCCTGTATCTAAATGAATAGAACGCTTCTACTCTCCTACCTATTACGCAGGATCGGGTCACATATGTTTATGAGTTGTTGATTATATAATCAGTCTACATGTAGCTGTTCTAGGTTTTATTTATTGTCCTGAGTGTCGTTTTCTATATTTACACATAAATTTTACTCTGCTTTGCTCCTGAATTTGAACGCTTTTGGCTTATTTATCTACAAGTTGAATATATAGATTCTTATGGGGGTTACTAGAATTCTTATTGATATTTTCCTTAAAACCTAAATTATTCAATTTATATCCAGCCACTGTTTATATGGAGTAATTCAGAAGTGGGAATTAACTTTATTTCAAAGACTGATCATTTGATTTACTTGTACAATAAGTCTAAGAAGAAAGTGTCTTTAAAATAAGATTTCACTACTTATCAAGCTATTGTTCCGTCTTGTTGCAACACCAGACACGTTATCACACGACAGTCAACTCAGATTGTGATGGGGTTTTTTTTTTTTAAAGAACTGTTTAAATTTAAGCCATGGCACTGGCACGACAAACCCATCAGCACCATTGTGTCACGATAAAGGAAGGGGCTTATGTGTTGTAATCAAGGTTAATTGCATAAAGGCTACTGATGCAAGATGTTGGAAAGTGTTTACGACTCACGTTGGTACAGGAAGACTTCAAGAAACAGAAGTTGTGCGATTCCACTTGCCACCAAATGTTTCTCAAGACTTTGCTGAGAGGGGAAGAGGTTTTGAGTGGGCAGAAAAGTCAGAGCGTTTGTAGAGAATGAGGCTGACGCTGAGAACAGAATGATTTAGGTGTGGATGATGAAACCCAAGAACAGGTAGGACTGTGTTGCTGTCTCAAAGCGCTTTAAACTTTCACTGAGAGTTGTCAAAACCCTGCTGGTGGAATTCCGGTGGAGAATGATTTTCGGAGCAGAGTTGGCGCTGACGCTTGTTTGGTCTTGTTATTGTGCTGAATGGTGTTCTAGTTGAAAACGTGTACTAGTCTCCCTGTAGATCTTTTCCTGTAGATTCAACGTCTCTACTTCACGTTTAGAAAGGATTACATTTAACAAACCTGAATTTTAGCAGGTACTTTTTGATGGTTAGTGTTCTTGTAAAACTAATATTTTAAAGCTAAACCGGATGCTATATCTCTCTTTTCACCTCAAATACCATAAAGCTTATAGGCTAATAATGCGGTTAAGTGTGGCATAGCACTTACTTCCCCCTCATTTTAAGTCAGCATGAAGTCATTTTCACTAACATCAAAAATATAATATTATCAGGTGAACATATCAGCTCTAGCAACTTCTCATGGAATCATCTGCCTCCCACAATAACCTTATGGGTTCTGATATCTCTAAGAATACACACAGCACACATGCAGCACACACCTACCCACAGAGACATCCTGTTTGTTTCATGACTTTTGTGTCTACAGTATGTGTAGATGTCAGGCTCTTTTATTGTCTTCAAGTGGAATTTAAGAAGAACCACCAAAGCTTGATTTCAGTAAATGGAGATGTATTGAGAAGAACTTAGCTTTTCTGGAGTGAGCTTCTAAATGTTTGTAAAATTTTGTCAAAGTGTTCTATGAACACAGACGTTACTTTTTTGTCATATATACGTCGGACTTATAAAATGCCAGGATAATTAGTCATACAGATGAAAACTCTGTATGATGTTTTAAAGAGGAGACAACCCAGATAGTGCTTTTTGTTTTTTTTTTTATTTTATATTTTTCAAATGAAAGTCTAGTGTGTGTCTGGTTCTGTGTAGTAATTATCTTCTGAAGCCTACAGCTGCCTGGTGTAGACTCTGTTCTGCAGGAAATGGCTGTCTCATAAGCAGGGCAGGTGGGTGACAAACTGGGAAGCAGCTGGACGTCCTGCAGGATGTGTGTGTGTGTGTGTGTGTGTGTGTATTTTAATGTTACGGCAAACAAAATTCATCCTCTTCGCCTTTCATGTCTTAAGGAGATTATTATTTGAAATGTGTTATATGATGAACATTGAATTAACCATGTAGTTATACATCCATTTTACTGCTGCTTCTTGGGTAAATTGCAAATACTTTTGCATATCTTGTATATATTTTTATATATTTATAGATCTATTTCATGGTTACATTTTTAGTCAGATTTTATCGTTACTACTTTATTTACATTTACACGTACATTTATGGCGCTAAGCAGTAGGGCTGGGAGATACGGCCTAAAAATTAGAGGTTAAAATTTCGCCAATGCAAGCATTTTACGTAAGAAGATGGAGTAACGGGTGGGCGTTTGCCCCGTGATCAGAAGATCTCCGGTTCAAACCCCAGACTGTTAAAAGTTACCACTGAGGTACTCATGAGCAAGGTACCGTCCCCAAGCACTGCTCCCCGGGCGCTGCCCAGCTGCCCACTGCTCCTTCATGGATGGGTCAGATGGAGAGGTCACATTACATTGTGGTGCACTGTGTGCTGTGGTGTGGTGTGTTCACAATGACAATCACTCACACAAAAGAGCTACAGTTTTGGAGATACTCAGACTCAGTTCAACAAGATTTGATCCTTATCAGAGTTGCTCTTCAGCCTACGGTTGCCAATTTAGGAGCAAAAATGTTCACTTGCTGCCTAAAATATTTGACTCACTGCCATGTGCAGTTGTAATGACGTAATCAATGTTATTCAAGGACAAATAATCACTCACTTTCACTTGGTTTCCCCGTCCCTGACTGATTTTTGTTAAGATATCTTTTGTACTGTGACAAATGCATGAAAATGAAAAGAGCAGAAAAGTTTGTTTTGATCACTGAGGTTAAGGTTAGATGTAGGGTTTAGGGGCAGACACAGGGTTGTTAAGCAACAGAAAACATTATGTCTATCCTCGATGGAACAGTTCCTGAAAAAAATGCGTCCCGTTTGGTTCGCGTGTGTCGGTTCAGGATGCGTGTGTATCGTTCGGTTCAGCGCATGCGTGTAGTGTGGTTAAGTAAAGAAAGTGTATTTCAGTTTACATCTTTTATTGTCAACAGTATCTTCTCACATGGTGCACCCTGTTCCTGTTCTACCCTGTCTGTGCTCCCGTAGTTCACGTTTCTTAACTAAACTATAACAAAGTAAAAAAACACCTTTCGCCAGTAACCCAGTGAAGGACAGAGTGCGCAGTAAGGTCAGTCACAAATAACGAGGGTTAGGTAAACGCAATAAACAAAAAAATAATCAGCAAAAATAAGCTCCGTGACGGTCACTATTCAGAGTCCGAGAATTAATTGTATAGAAAACGCGTATCCGCTGCAGGTTTCTCTGCAGTGTTCTACCCTTTTTTCCCAAACCGCAACAAACACCAGTCCTGGAAACACGACGCGTTTTATTCGACCAATCACAGCGCAGAATTCAAAAAGACGCCAACTGTACCCAAGCAACTAATCTAACTAATCTAACCAAACTAATGATTGTATGTATAATATTTATAAACTTATACATTTCTTTTGATAACTCTGTTATCATCCCCTCAAAAACAGCAAGAAACCTTGGTGTCATTCTCTTCACACATTAGCAACCTCACTAGGTCCTGTAGATATCTCCTATACAACATCAGAAGAATCTGCCCTTTCACCACTGAAGCTACTCAGCTTCTCGTCCAGTCCTTGCCCTTCTAAGTTGGACTACTGTAACTCCCTAATGGCTGGACTTTCAATGAAAGCAACATGACCACTTCAGCTGATCCAGAACACAGCTGTGAGACTTTAGCGTTTCTAAATTCTCGCACACCTCACCTCTGCTGCGGAACCTGCACTGGCTCCCTGTGGCTGCTCGCAACAGGTTCCAATCCCTCACACTTGCCTTTAAGGCCACGGCCGAGTCCCTTGCTGTCTTCAAATGTCGTCTGAAGACACACCTCTTCAAATAGTATCTAGGGGATTAATTTACCCCTTACTATCTATGTTGTCTTACCCATCAAAAAAAAAAAAAAAAACACTAACTTTCGTTTTTTCTAACCCATTTTTCGTTAAAGTGTAAAACTTAGGCTGCGTAATTTGCTTTAACTACAGTTGTGCTGACATAGTTTACAGATCTACGCCATACAGATCCACGCCGTTCCTGCCTCTCTATGTATCTGTACAGTATATAGCAGAGATGGCTAAAAGCACTTTTGACTTTGACTAAGAACAGTCGTGGACTACAAAGCACTGTTGTAAGTCGCTCTGGATAAGAGCGTCTGCTAAATGCTGCAAATGTAAATTGTAAATGTAAATGCTGTAAATGTAAATGTAGAAACTTATTTACAGTAAACGCGGAAATGTAAATCTCCCTCCCTCCTGTGAGCGGCTTCTCTTCTAAGAGCCGTTTCGTTGGCGGCCGACACATCACTATGAGAACACTGTCGTCTTTCAAGTGACTCTTTTTAGCGATGGTAAAGCGATTCGATAATGGCGACGAAACGAATGATAAGTGAATAACTTTGACGATATCAATGATCCAGTGCTCGTTTCATCAATGGGAACGAGATGAATTTGGGAAGCACGGCGAGATGAATGTTTGTTTGTTTAGGAATCTGTGGTCAAATATAAGTAATATTGTCCAAGTTCGGGGCTTGTCATATGTATAGATAACTTTTCCTTGCAATTTATGGTTATATTTTGTTCTTTTTCATACAGTGAATTAGCTTTTTATTGTGATTTATAGCGCTTTGAAGCAAACTCTTCATTTGTCTTCTAAAGCAAGAATTTACACAACCTTTTTGTTGTTTTTAATTGTCATAATGACAAGCATTTTGAAATCATCAATGTCTCCCCATGTACTGTAAAAATATTGCTGCCAGTATTAATCTCAGTCACAATGACGTGCCCAATGCCAAACGGCCTCATTCTTCCAGTTTTAACATGACTACATGACGTCCATGGGAATAACTCGTAGTTTAAAACCGTGGATGGTGGATTATCTACTGATGATGTATGAATTGTTGGATGTTTTTTCTGAATTGTAGAGAAAATCGAAAAATACTGAACCGAACCGAAAACCGTGACCCAAAACCGTGATATTTAACTCAACCGTATTTTTGTTAACTGTTCCACCCCCACGTCTATGGCATGTCCCCAAAAGTACAGTGAAGAACGTTTATGTTCCTGTGCTTCTCAACATAGCAGATTAACACTCGGTCTCTGTTCCACTTTCCTGTTTCTTACACAGCGCTTAAATTTGGACTGTATTGCAAAAATAAAATTGAGACCCAGACAGGTGTGTGTGTGTGTGTGTGTGCACGTGCTCTGAAGTAGGCCAGCAGGATATGATTTGGGATGTACAGCAGTGCCTTCCCACCTTCTCTTCCCTCTCCTCGTTCCTCCCATCCTCCTCCTCCTGCTCTTTCCTTTATCCCTCCCCGACCCGACTCCCACGTCCTCTGATAACACTCCGAGCAGGCATGCGCAGGTACAGACAGACACACACACATACACTTACACACACACACACAGTTCTGTCCCACATGATAAGAGGAAGCTTGTGCTTCTACTTTAGTGTATTTTTAACTCTGACACACACACATTTTCTCACATGCTCTCGCTAGGCTCTCTCACTCGTTCTGCGTCAGTTTGAAGAGCGGTCTGGATTCCTGCCTCTCTCTCTCTCTCTCTCTCGTTCTCTTTTCCTCTCACAGCCACACAGACGGCAGGAGGGAAGGCTTCTCTAAAGCAGCGTCAAAACATCTATGCAGCCCAGCACAGAAGCGTTTCAGAACCAGAGGAGACGGAATCCAAAGAGCCGCACCGGAGACTGAACGCCCCGATCCGATCCGCCATGCCCACGGCCCTCGCCAACGGGCTCTGACTCCAGACGGATACAGAGAGCGGAGAGGGAGATTCGCCAAAGTCGTCCGACTCCAAGACGATGCTCCTGAACGGAGACGTAGGAGAGCAGAATGTGGACAGAGAATTGCCTCACTCTGTCCTCCAGGTGGACGGAAAAGAAGATAGAAGAGCAGAAGATGAGTCCAGTAAGGAAAACAGCAGCACGGAACACAAGGTGAGAGTAATTTTGTAATATTATGTCAATTCAAGGTCGCACTTTCCTCCACGATACGATTTTTGATTTGATTAATTTCAATTCAGGAGCCAGTGTTGTGAGACTGTAAGGTGATTTAACACAATGACATCGATTCATATCAAAAACACAAAAACATAGCAAATATATCATTTGATGTTTAGAAAAAATTTATATTTTATTAAAACTCCTTGGTTTAATAAAAATATTGCCTATTTTCATTATAATGGATTACAATATGGTGATAACTGATCACTGCTAAGTGGTTCCATGATCCTTCAACTAAAGTATTATTTTAGATCAATGTATCGTTATATGTGACCTCCATTGTTAAAACCAGTCGCTTGTCGCAAATTTTCAAAATTGAGTTATGCTTTTCATGAAAGGGCAATGAAAGGGCATAAATCAAGCTTCAAAACGATACCTATATCGAATATCGGGCGACATATGACTGAGATATCAACGTTCAAAGGAGTCGGGTTTCTCCTGTCACGCCAAGTGAGAAACGGAGAAATCTGCCTTTGAAGTTGACTATCGACGTAGCACTCACAGACGCTTGGTGCGGTCGCGGCTACGTTTGTATTTACGGTAGCCTACGCTGCATTCACAGCTACACAGATAGCCTACCTGCGTTAGGTTAACTGAACTCGGGAGACGAAGATGGATTGCGGAGAAATATCTTCACGCTAGTCAACCAGTGGATTTACCGTAAACATTGAAGTAGAGCGGTCAAAACAGAAACTTTTAACATTCTGCTGGAATTGAATTCCTCACCTCAAGAAAGTCACGTTTTTAGGATGGAAAGGGTAAGTTTTTCAGCGAAATTTATTTACAACAGTACAGTATAGACCTTCCACTGTTTCAAAACACTAAAAACAAAAAATCCAAAATTTTACCCCACGCAACATAAACGGTTGTTTTTCTCGGAAACCTCCGTTGCGATAAGTGACTGGTTTTGCCGTGGAGGGTCACATATGTCTAGTGTGTGTATGCAGAACTAGCTTTACTGTAGCCTGTGTGTTAAGGTCACGTAGTTTAGATCAGTGTGTGTATGTCTGCGTGTTATTTATACATCTTCTCTGTGACTTGACACGACTGGTGCCCTGTGCCAGTTGCAAAGCCGATATAAACTTTAGAGCCTCGAAACCTCAGTCGCTTACTAAAGTTGCTACTTTTACACTTGTAGTGCAGTCCTGATTCTACACATCGCATGAGAAAGATGTATAGTGCTGTTGTTGCAGTAAATTACCTTTAAACTACATGTAAATAGCTACATGCAATAAATTCCCTGTTGTCTCATTTCTCTAATGAGACATAAAAAGTAATGAAGGGTGGCTCGAGAATTTTGTTAGCTATATCTACAGCACCTCTGATATTTTATGCACTAAAAATCCATTTAAAATGATGTGCGGGGCAAGTATATTGTATTTTTGACCCTTAATAATGATCTAAATAACGAGCCAATTATTTAAAAATATCAACTCTATCAACAAATCAGTCATAACTATGTCAAGACAGGTGTTAATCTAATCATGTAGATGTTAAAATATATAAAAGATATAAAACAAGCTGTGATATGCTTATAATTTTTGCTTATAACGTAAAAATCTTCCAAACTTTTAAAATGGCACAATGCAGCACTAAGTCTGTGAAACTCTTTCCTGTAAGAGACGCGTCCTGCTCTAATGAGTGTGCTTCAGCCGAGCAGCAGGATGCAGTGTTGTGTGGAGGTCATCTGGATGTTTGATGTGAATGTCTCCAGCTGGGAAGTTAATTAATTTCACGTGTTTATTCATCGCGAGGGAACGTGGCAGCATTAGCAGAGCTCTGGCACAGTCATTATTTCATGCCGGCACGACGTTTGTACGTAGCACTTATAAGCAGAGTCACTACTTTTCCTGTGATGTAATGAGCCTTAAAAATAGTTTGGTGCAAGTCTAGATGTATCCAGGAACTGGACTCACACCTGAGGGTAAGGTTGTACGATATGACCCAAATCTTGAACATATCCTGATAACGATATCTATCAAGATAGAGTAAAAATGTAAAAAAGTGAATTCATATCGTAAGTATATAATGACCACATGGAGAAGACTAAAATGGTTTTGCGAGTGTTAAAAACAAAAGAGGAAAATATATTTACTGAAATACACTGTTATTTAGAGTTCCAATTTTACACAATTTTTTTATTTGTTGCACTGTGATTGCTCTGAAGTGCATACTGATATTCTGGCATGATGCACCGGACAAAGAAAGTAGTTTAAAAAGTTTCCTGTGCCAATCTGAGTCATTTCACAGAGCAGCATCATCAGTATGTTGTAATAGCCAAAGTGATCAGTAGATTTCAGTGTGGAGACAGCTGACAGATTATGATACTGGAAAATTATCGCAAAGTTGTTTTTAACAGTTCAGTGTTTGACAAAGCCTAATCTCGCCCACCACTACAATTCAGCATACATCCATGATGTAGGGTGCGTAGTACTAGTGAGCGATCGTCATCGTGAACACAACACAGCACTAAGTGCCCCACAACGAAATGTGACCTCTGCATCTGACCCATCTGTGAAGGTGCAGTGGGCAGCTGACATGCGCAGCCTCCGGGGAACAGTGCTTGGGGACGGTACCTTGCTCATGACCTTCCGATCACGGGGTGAACGCCCTAACCACAAACAGCAAATATTTACATTTATGGCATTTAGCAGACGCTCTTATTGAGAGCAACTTCCAGTTTCCTAATTACAGGGAGAGTTTTCCTGGAGCAATTTGGGGATAAGGGCCTCGCTCAGGGACCCAATGAGGGTAGTGTTGGAGGTAGGATTCAAACCCACGACCTCTTGGTCCAGGGAAGAGTATCCTAACTACTAGACCACCACCACGCCAAAACACGAACAGTCACAGGAAGTCTTGATAAACTCCACTGGACAACAATAGTTTCTGGCCGGTTTAAAACCAAGGACCTTCTGCGTGTAAGGCGAATGTGATGACCACTACACTACAGAAACAGAAATCTAATGACAAAAAGGATAATGGCATTACACTATATTTGTCATTATGTTTGCTGTTTAATACGCACCACTACATGGATAATATAATTGCAATAAATAAAATAACACAAAAAATTTATACATTACCTAAATATAGTATGTGTATACGTATGTCGCACCGCAGCCCTGCCTGGGTACAGGACGTCTGTAAGGCATGTGAAACTGGCTGCCCATTATGGTGAAATAACCCATAATTCTCTCGTTCTCTCTCCCTCCCTACCTGTGTGTTTTTCTCTCAGCACTGCTGTACTCCCTCCTTTATTTTCTTAACATTTTCGCCCTCGTCCACCCGCTCGTTTCCTGTCAAGTCTCTTCATGCCACATCACCTCCTGACTCTGCCTCTCTGGCAATATGACATACAGTAGGGCTGGACGCCGTGGGCGTCGGTCAGCCCAGTGTGTTGTTTCTACAGTACATGCTGTAGGAGTGAGTGAGCGAGTCTGGGTTAAAGGTGACAACCTTGTGCGTCGGTTCTGCTGAGATGTGACCCCTTAAAAAAGTGCTGACACTCGCAGCAGCTCTGTGCTTTGTCTTTCTACACCAGGAAGTTCCCTGCAAAGGCCTCCGCTAGCACAATAGATCTGTGTGTATGTGTCTTAGGAGAGCGTGTGTGGTAGAAAGGAAGAGGGTGAGAGGGCCTGTTTCTGACCGAGACTGATTTTGGAGACAAATTTAAGACTGTACACCTGCAAACTGGAGTCAGACTACCACTGAAGCTGAAAAACTACATCCCTGTTTGATTGCTGATAAGATATCTTTTGAAATAAAGTGAATGTAAGGAAATTAGAAGAGCAGGAGTGTTTCATTACTGAGGTTATTTTTAGAGTTAGGGACAGGCACAGTCTTGGTCAGCTACAGTCATCATTATGTTTGTGGACTGTCCCTGAAAATAGAGTGTAGTTAACGTGTTTTAGTGAATGAGTGGGTAACCACGGAGGAAGACGGTGAAGGTATGTCGGTGGGTTTGTGATCTGTGGGTGAATATGAGGGAGGAGCGTTATGGGGTGTGTGTGTGTTCATGTGTAATCGCATTGTGGGGACCTTTTTGTCCCCTAAAATCACTTTTATCTGTTTTTTGGGGCTTTGAGGGGGGGACATTTGAGAGGTCCCCATGAGGAAAAATTACTTTATAGAAAATGTGCTTGTTTTATTTGAGAAACTAAAAGAGGTAAAAGATGTGCTTTTGGTTACTGTGGTTAAGGTTAGGGTTAGGATTAGGTGTAGGTGTAAAATTATATACATCTAGTCATTATGGGAGCCTATGGAAAGACCTCACAAAGATAGTAATACAGAGACTGTGTGTGTCTGTGTCTGTGTGTGTCTGTGTGTGTGTGTGTGTGTGTGTCTGTCTGTGTGTGTGTGTTAGAGAGAGCTGTAATAGAGAATGAACTGACTAGAACTTCTGAATGAAGTCGTCTTACAGTGATTGTGTGTAAAAACAGGAATATTCTCATCTAGAGGCCTTCCGTCCTCTGTAGATTTCCTGCTGTAACATTAAGCATCATGTAACATGTAACATCATGTAGAACAGAACTGCACAGTGAAGAACCCAGAGTCGCTGTTTGGTCTGTGTCTGGGTTAAAAAACCTTATAACAAAAGCTGTGACTCTTCGTTATGTTGGAATCTGATTAGTCTGGATCTATGGGAACTTCCAGCACTGTCTGCATGCCAACCACACTGTTTTGTAGTGATAATGATTTTTAAACTGAGTGTGACCAGCCTGATGTGTGTGTGTATGTATGTGTGTGTGCGAGCCTTCAGAGGCTTTTTGCTGCTTCTCAAAATAATCTCAGTGCTTAAATATGGTCAGTGAGTCCTTTCATGATCATTGCTGTGTTTTATTTATTTATTCATTTATTTATTTATTTACTTCCTACTTTTTGGCACCTAACTCCAGCCACCGTTTTGGTTCAGCTCATTAAGAAGAACTTCTCTCATTTTTTCACTTCTTACCCCTCAGATAAAGTCACAAAGTGCGGTCATATTTTTTCTCATAGTCTCTATTGGGACTGTTTTCACTCTTTGTGCATCACTCTAACCCACTAAACCACTTCATCCCTCCTTTTTTACTTTGTTTCTCTATTTACATGTTTCATCATTTGGAATATATTCAACTGCTGCCACATTTAACATTTTAATTCCTTTAGTTTATCTTATTTCTTTCTACTGTTTTAGCGCACAGCATTTGTATATTTTCTCTAGAAAATGTCTAGTTAAAATTTGGCCTTTTCAGGGCTCATGGGACTGTGTTCGAAGTCACAGTCAGTTCTGATATTTATCTTATTAAGAGTTTTGAAGTCAATCACAGCTTCTCTCTGGGTTTTAACATATAGAACAGACAAGACTATAAGAGTTTAAAATTCCTCAGCCATACATTTGAAAAAACTCTGGACATGTCCACTTTCGCAGTAGTTGAAGAGGCTGTTTTATAAAACCATGTCTAATTTTTTTTGTTTTTTCTTTAAAGGAGACAAATGAGCAGAAGCTTTACAAGATCGCCAGTGAGCTTCTGCAGACAGAGAAAGCCTATGTGGCACGACTCAACTTATTAGACCAGGTAAAACACACAGAATCAAGTATCAGGCCAATACTGTTCTCTTTATCTGCCATAAAAAAATTCTCAGAATCGATAGCACTTAATGTCAGTATTGTTTTAAAGGTCCCATATTATAAAAAAATAACTGTTTTTGTTCTTTAGACATCCATTTAGGTCTGTACTGCATCTACACACACTGTAAGATTGATAAAAAATGGTCAATTGTGTTGGTATTAATTTACGAATGTCAGAAATCGCCTGCTCAATCGAGCCATTTAGATTTCTCCCCTACTTCTACATCACAGTAGGGGCCACGTATGGCTGTGTTGATGGTCTGTTAGCAGCAGCCATGTGGATTATTTTCACGTGAGGTAAACTCTCGCCGTGCCGTCCACACCCCAAGTTCCGGAGTGGGACGTGTGTGTGCAGCAGCTCATCTGCATTTAGGAATATAAATGAGAAACAGACTGTTTTGAGAGGGACTGAAATAGAGGGTTAAAAAGCAGGCGAAAGCGCCTAATCTGAGAGGTATTTACAGGAAACTACTGCAGAGACATGTTTAGCTCAAAGACGTATTTTAACTTGGATGAAAATATGGATAATGTGGGACCTTAAAAACTCAAAGCCACAATGTTTTTGCTGCCCAGTTTATTTTCATGTTAATATTTAGACTGTACCAAGCTAAAAAACAATAACATTTCTCTTCCAGTCTTTGCACTATGTAAGTGTTAGCCTGGTAACACGTTTTTGAAAAATTTAGAGATTTTAATGTGGCCAATGGTAACACCAGTGAAAACTGTAAATGACTGTATCCAGATCCAGAGAAATTCTCATTTGAGTGTTGCCCTGGTTCTGTCAGCTTAGATCAGTCACCTTCAGTTGTATAAATGTTGCTTTAAGTACTCATTTCTTTGTACTTGGTATCGGTAAGTTAAAAAAGTGGTATCAGTGCAGCCCAAAAAGACGTACAGTAATTTTCCTACTGTGAGTTCAGATTTGAAAGAAAATCTCATCAAAATCTTTTACTACATAAAAAACTTTTATCCAGTAAAAAAACCAAAACAAGATGTTATAAATAACTTTGCTGAAACAAGGTTGCTGAGGACTACGTGTGTGTGCACACTTCCCTTCCCCCGGCGCTGTTGTGCAGGTGTTCTGTGCCAAGCTGATGGAGGAGGCCGGTAAAGGCACGTTCCCCGTGGATGTGGTGAAGAACATCTTTTCTAACATCACCTCTATCAACGCGTTCCACAGCCAGTTTCTCCTGCCGGATCTGGAAAAGCGCATGGGGCAGTGGTGAGAAATCCAGCTTCGCTCAACCACATCTTAAACTGAGAAGTAGTGGGGATGGGCATCATTATGGTTTTAATGGTTTAATGCTGCTTATCGATCTGCTTCTTCAACTGTGTTTCTATCAATTTGTTTGGTCTACGTTATTATACACATACGTACAGTGGCTACCCGCTAATGTGGGGGCAGTAAGCTAACCAAAGCCGCTGTGGCAGTAAAGCACCATTAAGCTGGATGCCGACCGCCGTAAAAAGAAGAATAAGAAGGAGACGAGAAGCAGTGCCGTGTCTTGTCGTCACAAAAACTGAAGTTATTGCGTAGAAACACATGAATGACATTTTTCGCGATGTAAACACACTCTTTGTTAGCGCGCACGACTCTCACAGGGAAGTCCAACATTCACTGAAGCGTTCCAGTTGAGTCAAATCTTCCCATTTATTACAGACAAAACTCATTTTAGCTGATAAATAACAAAAACAACCAGCGTTCTACTCACAATACAGACATTTACTTGATATTTTCGCTGATTATTCCTGACGTGTGTCCACCGCGTTGTGACGCGACTCTCATGTGGAACGCCATCTTGCGCAGAAATGTAATGGCCAAAACTTCAATATTTCTTCATTTTCAATCAGAATTTTTTTTTTTTTCAGTTTTAAAATGTTAGCACGTAAAAAATAAATATAGAAACAGGCAGTTTGGTTTATTAAAAATGTTGGAAATGAAATATTTTTCTCTTTTTTCGTTTATCAAAATAATTGTTATTTGCAGCCCTAATTGTATCAGTCAAGGTCAGTTAATAAATCTATTTTCTTAATTTCTCTTCTTAAAGACCGCAAGCTGCATCGATATCATTAGAGCTTAGCAATGCTCGTCTTTAATAACTTTGTTTAATTTAATTCTTACGAGTTTGCTTCCCCGTTATGACACAGATGTGTGCTTCTGTAGAGAGTCCCTCAAGCTCAAGTCCCGCGGTCTGTTCAGCTGTGCTTTTATAGAGTTAAGCTTCTTGAATGGTTTATCTGTCTTTTGTAATGGTGTTTCAAGGGAGTCGATGCCTCGCATCGGGGACATTCTGCAGAAGCTGACTCCCTTCCTGAAGATGTATGCAGAGTACGTAAGGAACTTCGATAAAGCCATGGAGCTGCTGAAACAATGGACCGACCGCTCGCCTCAGTTTAAAGCCATCATTCAGGACATTCAGGTGAGCAGGGAACCACTGTAAACAGGAGCAGTGGTAGTGTGGTTAAGAGTTTTACCAAATCCAAAGATGTCTACATCAAAAATGGCATTAAACTGGTATTATACGCCAAAATAAGGGTCCTCTCCACCTTTGCCAGTAACATGCCACATTTGGACCAGTTGTCAAAATTCTTTCACTTTTGCATTCGGAATTAAATTTGCAACCATGTGATTATTATATTGCCCACCACACCATAAACATGTGACAGCAGTACCTTGTGACATGACCGTTATTACAAACAATATTTTCATTTTAACAATATGTAACCACTTTAACAGTGAACAATAAAATGTCCATGCATGTCCAAATTCAACGACAATTACCAATTTCTTCATTTACAAGTAAAAAGAATGTTGAAAATAAATGCTCCTCTCTCACACGGATGTGGATGGTAGTGGTGGTCTACCGGTTAGGACCTTCACATCTGAACCAAGAGGTCGTGGGTTCCAGTCCTGCTTCTGGCCCTATCACCGCTGGGGTCCATGAGCAAAACCCTTCACCCCAAGTTGCTCCAGGAAAAACTGTCCATGAAATTAGGAAATAAAAGTCACTCTGGATAAGATTGTCTGCTAAATGCTGTAACTGTAAATGGTTACAGAAGCATCGTCAAGAATGTTGATCGCTTACTCACTGAAGCACACATTTTTTTTTTACTTTTTGGGTTTTTGCAAGGTATTGTAGCTAAAAATGTGTCGGGAAATTAAATAATCTATTTGTTGCAATCTGCAGAGGTCTCTTTTTGGAACTCTGTGTATAAACAGTGTCCATAGTTTTTCTCTCTGCTTTGTTAGTGCTAATGTTTCTGTTTTTGTCTGCTTGTGTTTCCTGAGTTCAGAAGCAGGAGGTGTGTGGGAGTTTGACGCTGCAGCACCACATGTTAGAGCCGGTTCAGCGGGTTCCCCGATACGAGATGCTGCTCAAAGACTATCTCAAGAAGCTTCCTCAGGACCACGTGGACCGCCGGGACGCTGAGAGTGAGTCCTCTTCAGGACACTGTAAAACACTTCTGTCATCCAAATCCATGCAGCTTTCACAACGATTCTTCATTTTGATTGTAGAGTCGCTGGAGATTATTGCCACGGCAGCCACTCATTCCAACACGGCCATCCGCAAATCCGTAAGTGTGTTTCTCCCTCCTAGCTACACTTCACTGTAATTGAATCAGAAAAAAATCAACCACATTAACTGCCACTAGTGTTGATATAGATGGACCTGTTGTGAATATGGTCAGTCCACATACAGAGCGAATATTGCTCTCATCCCTCATGACCTCACGTCGTTCCTCCAGGAGAACCTGAAAAAACTGCTGGAGATCTATGAGATGTTGGGGGAAGAGGAGGACATAGTGAACGCCTCCAACGAGTTCATAAAGGAGGGCCACATTCTCAAACTGGCCGCCAGAAACACTTCGGCCATGGACAGATACCTCTATCTGGTGAGTTCCAGCTGTTAGATTTTGTTCTGCTTATGTTCTGTCGGGTATTGGTGGTCTAGTGGTAGGACACTCGCCTTGGGACCCAGAGGTTGTGGGTTCGAATCCCACCGGCATTGGGTCCCTGAGCAAGACCCTCAACCCTAAGTTGCTCTCAGGGAAACTGTCCCTGAAATTAGGAAATGTAAGTCGCTCTGGATAAGAGCGTCTGCTAAATGCTGTAAATGTTCTGTGTATTGTCTTTGTATTCAGGTCCATCCAGCGAGCGCTGTGCATTAAAGAGGCCACTCACTGACTTTGTGAAGCACTTTAGGTGCCTGGAAAAACGCAGGATGCACTAAATATAAATTATCAAGCTTTACAAAGTTAAACATCCATCAAATTGGTTTTAAATCTGAAAGTTCCGGGTGAATTGGAAACATTGCAGCAAATTAAAATTTTCAGTGTCAGACCTCACCTGAGTACAGTATACCCCAACACAGAGTGGGACTATTTGCTGCTGAATTTCTGACCGTTACCGAACACAAAAACAAATTCAACAGAAATCTCTCAGCTTTGAATCACAAACACACGTAAGCTGAAGCAAAAAACTAATCAGGTGCGCAAATATCTATGCAGATGTTAAAAACAATAAACAGATGTTAACAATTTTAAAGCTTTTCCATCTGATTGTCCACTCTTTTATTTTGTTACTTACTCTCCTGCCTTTATTTTATTACCAACATCAGTTGCACTCTCCATTCTGTCAACAATCTTGGGAACCGCTGTCTATTTTTAGCCCCACGTTGTGACCTTAAAACCACCCGCTACTGCAAGATTTGCAGGATCCCGGTCCCAATGCAGGGCTCTAACTCAACACTCGGTGAACTTTGTTGAGAGCTCGGGGATAAAGTCTCTGCTTGAAAATGAATTAATTTGCATGAGTGGAGTCATTTGATATGAAGTCTTGTGTAAACATTGTGGGGAAACTACAGTAAGAGTTGCCGTCAGTTGTGAGTGAGAAAGGGTGACTGATCATTTTTTTCGTGCTATTTTAGTTTTTTTCCAGTTTGTTTCAATGAAGTGCCTCAGTAAAATGTCTGTACTGTGGTTGTACTTGTTACATTAGTGTACTGGTATCAGTTTCATGTTTAATTGTTCTGTTGCTAATTGTCATTCACTGACCTGAAATGTCTCCCCAGTTCAACAACATGCTGCTCTACTGCGTTCCCAAGTTCAGCCTTGTGGGGCAGAAGTTCACGGTGCGAACGCGGATCGGCATTGACGGAATGAAGGTGACGGAGACGTACAACGAGGATTATCCGCACACCTTCCAGGTGTCCGGCAAGGAGCGAACGCTCGAGCTGCAGGCCAGGTGAGAATCACGCTATCTCAGCTCAAATCGCTAACACACAAGTTTTTACGCACCACAGGTTTTCACCTCCTTTCCATGTATTTAATAAACTGCAGATTTTTAATCTTGTTAAACATTGGCAAGTTTTTGGTGAACACCTACTGAAAATGAAGTCTGACATCATTCTAACTGGTTGTATAGTAATGAGTCATGGTTTAGGCTGTTCTTCAACTTTAAATGCACTAGTTAACTTATTTATCCTAACAAAGTGAGTGATTATTTGTCATTGTGAACACACCACGGCACAGCACACAGTGCACCACAACCAAATGTGACCTCTGCATTTAACCCATCCGTGAAGGAGCAGTGGGCAGCTAACAAGCGCCCGGGGAGCAGTGCTTGGGGACGGTACCTTGCTCATGAGTTCCTCAGTGGTAACTTTACTGGCCCTGGATTCGAACCATCGACCTTCTGATCACGAGGCGAACACCCTACCGTTACACCATCGTTACGCTGTCACTTCATATCAAATTAAATAACACTTATCTGCTGAGCCACATTATAAGTCTAGTTATATTACATGGCCTTTTGCAGATGAATTAAAGATATATTTTCTTGCTAAATTGTGAACGTACAGTACATCTCTTAGCAAAGAGTGCTCCCTTAGTCAATATTACATAAAATTAAGTAAAATATCAGTGTGCGGAATAATCCTCAGACTTGTGCTGTATATCCACAGACTGTGTTTTATACTGACTTTGCGAACCTTTACTAAACGTGCACCTTGCTTCTGTGCAGCTCTGAGCAGGATAAGGAGGACTGGATAAAGGTAATGTAGCGACTACAACTCTGTTACATTTCTTTGTATTAATATAGAAGAGTTCCTCTCTAACTGCATCATTCTTCCACATTTAGGCATTCCAAGAAACGATAGAGACCTTTCTGCAAAAGAATGAGACCTTCAAAATGGCGTCCAAAGAAGTGGAGGAAGTGTCGGTGTGTATTCTTAGCACTAGTAGAGATAGAGTTAGTTGACTTTCAAGCGACATGTGAGGAGGTCAGGAGTCATTTTCTATGGACGATGCTACAGCCTTTATGAACGTTACAGGCACAAGTTACAATTATTGATAGTTGAGATATGACAAATCCTGCGAACTGTATTAATTTTGATATAATACCTTTTCTGAAAATTTCGTGAAATATATAATAACCACTATTTCTATATTTTTGCATATGTATGTTCAGAAATGGGTTTGTTGCATAGAGATTTCTCTGAAATAAGTACTTGTAGTCTGACATAAGACAGGAAAGTAGTTGTTTAGAATTTTTTTGTGCTTGTTTTAGTCGTTTCATGACTAAAGCAGCAGCATCAAGATGGTAAGTTTTTATAATAAAGTGTTTGACATTCACTTCAATTCCGTTTTATTTTGTACAGACATTTCACACAGAAATGATGTTGAAAATTGTTGAACATTTTTAACATTTATGGGATGTCGTGAGGGCATGTTTTTATTAGCCGGGTAAAAGCTTTGTGTGAAAGTCTATTGGTTAGTAAAACGTTCTGGTTTTGCGGGTCTTTATGCACTGGTCACCTGCTAAATCAGAGGTGGTGGTGGTGGTTTAGTGGTTAGGATACTTACTGTACCTCTGGACCAAGAGGTCAAGGGTTCAAGTTCTACCTCTGGCACTACCATGACTGGGTGCCTGAGGAAGACCATAAAACCACAACTTCAATTTGCTCCAGGGAGACAGTACCTTAAATGAGGAAGTGAAAGTGGCTCTGGATAAGAGCATCTGCTAAATGTTGTAAATGTAAATCATTTTGGCTATTTTGCCCCTGAAGGTTCTGAGATGTTTTATGTGTTTTGGTTTTTAGATCACAGAGTTGGGGAAGAGAGCTCCTCGCTGGATCCGGGACAACGAGGTGACCATGTGTATGAAGTGCAGAGAGCCGTTCAACGCTCTCACCCGCCGGAGACACCACTGCCGAGCCTGCGGTTATGTAAGACACACTTAAGTGCTTGTTACTTTTTGCTCAGCCTCTTTTGGGAGAGTTTTTAATGCTCTTCTTCCTCTCCTCAGGTGGTGTGCTGGAAATGCTCAGACAACAAGTTCGCTCTGGAGTACGACGGGAATAAGATTAACAAAGTGTGCCGAGACTGCTACTGCATTCTGACGGGCCGCACGGAGAGCGAGGAGAAGGAGGGCAAGAAAAAAGGCATTCTGGAGGTGAGCAGTTCGGGGGCTTACATTTGAACACAGAAATACTGTCTGTTTGAGCTGCTGAAATCAGGCAAACGCTTCGGGAGCATTATGGCCAAAACAGAGACTCAGGAGATGATTCTGGCCTTGGACCTGTAAGTTCCTGGAACAGGCTCGGGACGCCCCCGACCCTGGTTGGGACTAAGCGGTTGATATAATAAATGAATGAATGTTCTCGCCTGTCACCAACATGCCATTTAAACCCATTTTAGAACAAAGCCACACTGCACTTCACTCATGAGCACGGTACCATCCCCAAGCACTGCTCCGGGATTCGAACCAACGAACTTCCAAACATGGGGCAAATACCCTAACCGTTACACTGCCAACTGCCCCAGTACATTCATATTGACACACATGGATGCAAGTTCTCGGGCGGAGGGCTAAACAAGGTTCCGCAGACAAAGTCCTGGAAAGGTTGTCTTGTTCTTTGGTTTAATTACGATTTAATTATTCTTCCTAAAAATAAAAATAAACTTTAAGGTTTCGGCAGTTCGCTTAAACATTGACAGCTGCGGAGTAGCCTACAGGCTGCAAGTTATTTCCCGAAGCTTGTTTAAGATGCCAAAGTTCATAGTAAGGAGAAAATAATTCCCCAGCATTTAGTGCCACATCAGACTCAAAGGCTTTTAATGTCCCAAAACAAAGACGAGATCTGCAAAAGGGTGAATGGCACGGGCTTCTTGTTACCTGGCATATCCAATAATAATAATAATAATAATAATAATAATAATAATAATAATAATAATAATAATAATAGGCTAGTAGTGGAATATTTTACATTTTTAAAAAGATCGGGATAGAACGTAATTATGACTGGAAGTCAGTGGTGTGTCATGCAGTGTCTCATTCGCTAATAGTAGCTAAAAAAAAGTCGGAAAACAGTGGAGAAAACCCATTGATTAAATAGATAAAGAAGCCAAAACTCCGAAGCTCAAGATTCAGGACAGTGGCTCCGGTGCTGTGAGAGCTTATGCTCCGTTAAAAATAAATAACAGCAGTTTTGGAGTCTGTTTTCTTGCTGTTAACAGAGGAATGGCAATGGGAAGCTGCTCTAAATTTCCCGTATTTTGGGTCGGGATCTTGGGAAAAATCCCTCATTTTCAGTGAATTGACAGGTATGGCTTAAGTGCGTGCCCAAAGTAGATTGGAGCATCACTCTTTATATGCAGTATTCAGCCTGCTTTAATTAAAATGAGTTTAGGCTGTTTGTAAACGTGGGCGCGAGCCCTTACCACCTCGGACATGCATCAGTAAAATATGGCTTTACGGACTATTTATACTATTTATACACGGAGCATTTGGTTTAAAAAAAATAATAATAAATTCAGTCAAGATGATTATTTTTTTGCTTTAATCCATGGACACATGATAAATCTCTGCACCTGTTGTCACATTTTCCTAGCAAAATGTTAAGTAATGAGGCACTTTTGCTCACTACAGTTTGGACACACCTTCCCATTCAACTCTCCCAACATGCACACTCAAAACACTCCATGGGTGCCACAATTCCCCTATATTTTTACCCAATTGACAGTAAAATAGCAGTTTTTGCGCTGTTTTATTTGTGAAAAATGCTCTTTTTGCGATGCTCTAGTGACGTGGTCAAATGCCACTTTTTATGCTGCTCTAATAAGGTGCCTTTAATGCGAATTGTGGCACATTTGGCGTTCCATAGATCTGAGTGCAAGGGCAGGCGAATCTGAAAGTGCGTAGTGTTTTGAGTGTGTTTTCTGGGGAAAGTTCTTCTGCGCCCTCAGAATTAAGGCACAAATATGACGCCATAGTATTCTCTGTGCTTACATCCACGTGGTGCAGTGGTGACTACTGCAATCCCTCATCTAAACCATAAAATATATTGCCGTAAACGTATTTTGCGAAGCCACAAAATTAAAGACGTTTTAGGGTCTGTTTACGCGTACAGTATGTAGATATTTTTATAAACACATTTTTTATACGTTTGGGTCTTTCATTTACACATAGAGTTTTAGCAACAGATTTTTTTTTTAATTTTTAAAAATTTAAAACACTGGATTCTGTGGATCCACGTAAACAAATAAAACAGTTTAAAAAATGTATGTGTTTAATTCTAATGTGCGTGTGCCTTAGGCTCAATAACTTCAAATTTACCTCAGAAAGTTTATTTTGTGATTTTGACTGGAGTATATCGCCATCTACTGGTCTGGCATGGTAACTTACACGCCAGTTTGTGTAAAATGGTAACCATGTAGAAGGTACTGTATTGATCCACACTAGGTATGTCACCTACATGAAATAAACAAGTGGTAAACATTCGAGTTTGGAATCATTTTGCGTTCTAGTGTGTACAGAGATATTTTTTTTACAGAATGTTGTGTAAACGCAAAAAAAAAGAAATGTATAAAAATATCTAGATACGTGTAAACAGGCGCTTGATTTTGCCATCCGATCGGATCACACTGCCCTACTCTAGGCCACTAACACCCCATAATGTTGTAGTGCAGTGAAGATCTCTCATATCCCTGTAAACAGGACTATATGTTAATCATCTCTCGCTCTTCCACTCTCTCTGTCTCTTTATCTATCTCTCCCTCTCTGTTCAGATCGAAGCAGCCCAGTTCTCTGGCAGCAGTATAATAAGCAGCTTCCTGCAGTATTGTGACAAAAACAAGCCTTGGCAGAAAGTGTGGTGTGTTATTCCCCAAAAAGAGGCTTTAGTTCTCTACCTGTATGGAGCTCCACAGGTAAGTGTATCATGACTATAGCACCAGCAGACCTTCTGTTAGCATGGCGTTGTGCTGTTATGTTGGTCTATGTGCCTGCCTGCTCACATTATGAAAAATTAATTTACATCAATTTCACAATGTCTCACTCATTACAATTCCAATATTTACACTGAGTAAAACGCAGTTGGACATCTGTACATTTGTCCATAACTTTGACAAATATTGCAACCTAGTATGATTTGAATATTGCCCAGCACAGTTTTTATGTGCACAGTGTGTCATCCACGTCTGCATTGTGATGCATCAATTATGTGATTAATTTCAACACACGTAATGTATAACAAATTTGTCATTTTTTTTATTGAGCCGATCACAGATATCTCAAAATATTTAGTCAAACACCTGACTTTTTCCCAAGAAAGTGTGACTATTTATAAAACCAATTATCTTATTTTTAAGACACCAAATAAAGTGAGTCATTACTTATAAAACTCCTCAACATTTCATAAGTTTAGGGCAAAGCACAAAGTTCCCTGTTTTTGACTCATCTTTTTTTTTTTCCCGCTCTTTTCAGGACGTTAAAGCCCAGTCCACGATCCCGTTACTGGGTTATAATGTCGACGAGACCCCCAGACCGACCGACCCCCCGGCCAGCTTCCGTCTGTCCCAGTCCAAATCCGTGCACAGCTTTGCGGCCGAGAGCGAGGAGCTGAAACTGCGCTGGCTCAGAGTGATCCGGGTAGCCGTGACTGGCGAAGTGCCTGAAACCCCGCCGCCCGCCGACACACACGCAGCGGACGGAGCCCACGAACCCGGGTCAGAGAGCGTCTGAGATGAGAGTGAGAGAAAGAGGGAAAGACTGGGCATGCAAACAGCAACAGCTGCTACCACAACCTCAACGACAGAGCAGGAAGGAGCACTGAGAAGACGCCAGAAAACATTTTTCACACCTCCTCAGCCAGTAAACTCACCCAAAAATGTGGCGGGGACGGTGTGTCTCCACGCTGGATTTTTAACGTGTCGGTCAGACTTTTCCAGGAGTTGCTCTGAAATATGGCAGTCCAAAGCGATGGCACACACAAGTGCTTTGAAACTCCACTGGTGCCTCCAGCCTGGGCACTTAAATGATGGATGGATGGATGAGTGGACGGATGAATCAATACACTGCGATTACCACATGTACCGCGCTTTTAATCTCAACGTTCTGCGGTCCAGCCGACTGCGGGACTCAGTGCAGTTTAATGTTCAAAATATTCTGCATATATAGCAACGCTGGAAAAGAGACGGTCTGTTTTGTATGTATGGTTGCGCTCTTATAGTCTCTTTTATAAAGATGTGACGCGGTGCAGGTCTCTTTCCGCTGTCTGAAAATGGAACTCAGGCTACCTCGGGAGAGGCAAGAGAGGAATTTTTTGTTTGTTTCTTCTCCCAGAACACTGCGAGTGAAAATCACATGCATTAACCGATTAAGGCGCCATGCAATAAAACACTGCTTCACATCGCCACATCTTCAGGACCCAGCAAAAACTCGTTCCATCCCTGCACGCGAATGGAAGAGTCACTCGGCTCGTGTTTAGAGCTACTTAAGACTGATCAAAGTGTGCCATGAGAGCGACGCTCTCTCAAGCTAAGGACACCTCTGATATCACAGTAAAGTCAACAAGAAGTCTTCGGTTGCATTTATAAGCTGGATCAACGTCCCACCCCCTTTTTTAAAGCATAGGCAACTCTACAGAAGTGTAACATTCACTTGAGAAAACTTCATTCCACAGTTTTCCTGAATTTATTACATAATTATCTGAGAATATTAAGAAACGCTGTAATGAGAGAACATCAGAATTCTGTGTAGGAGATCAACGGTGTGTTTCCCAAAAGCACAGTTGCTAACGTATTGCTACCTACGTTAGCAACACTATATTAGTTGCTAATGTACACAGTTAGTTGCTACCGTAGTTAGCAACTATGCTTTTGGGAAACGCAGCCAGAGCGGGAGTTCCATCTGAACAACCCTGAAGTCGAGGAACTAATAACAGTACCAACAGTATGACTTAAAAACCCAGGTTTCTACCAACGCCTGAAATCCAAAAAGGTGGGACACTTGCTTCAGTGAAATCAATCTCAAGAGCTTTTCGCTGGATGAAATAAGAGATTTTGATTTTGCCGTCTTGTTAATTTAGGAAAATTGTTTAATTTTTTGTCCCCATAAACCCTTAATTTTGTTCATTCAGAAGTGGTTTTTAAGAATGTTTTCTTGAAGTGTCATAAATTCAGGAATAGAGATTTTTCTGAAGTGAATGCATTACACATGCGTACAAATCACACCTGACTGTTCCCAGTATATTACTGTTCTGGTGGTGTTGGCCGGATCACGTCTAGTCGGAATAGTGTTCAGAACATAAATAAACAGCTGTATAATATTAGCTAAAAACCATCTTTAGAGACATTAACATTATGGATCACCTACAAGCACATATTTCACTTAGCTCTGTATGACGGCCACGTTTGTACGTATTCGCTATTTTCAGGGCGAATGCTGACGAATCGGCCGGCAGAAAGTGTTACGCTACTGATGAGTGTCTTAAGTGAGACTTCCTGTGCGGGCAGCACAATCACAGACAAATAGGCCTGCGAGTGGGAAGGAGACGTGTAAATGTTTTATCAAATACTGTAATTAATTTTATTTAAGAGTAATTTATATTTAAAAAAATGTGCATGACTTTGAAGAACAGTAGCACAAAGAGAGAATTGAACCATTTCTTCCTGTATTTTTGCCCCTGCAAATTTGACACACATTTTAGTCCCTTTAACTTATATTTTACCTTCAGTAATTTGTCAGCGTCTGTATGAGGAATCGTCTGTGTGCATATGATTGTCTTTCAACGTTATGCAAAAAGACAAATCTGTAGGGTAAAGTAGAGGTTACAAGGTCATCCAAGATGTCATACATTATCAAAGGCTACGTTCACACTGCCAGCCACATTGTTCGATTCCGATTTTTTGCTCAGATCGGATTTGTCTGTCTTGACGGTTCACATTCATAACTACAAGTGACCTGTATCTGACTGTAATGTGAACGCATCAGTCCTCCGAAACGTCACGCATGCGCACACCGATACGTTTTTACACGGGTCAACTGCGTCACCAACAACAAAACAACGTCATATCTGTGGGACGACTCATGGCATTAAAAACGGAGGCGTTAGTAGCTCACGCATGTATCGCACTTTGTTCTGGAGGACGACAAACAGTGAATCAGCTGCACATGAGCAGGTCGAAAAGGAGAAAAAAAGTCAGACGGCTAGCTTTTTCTGTTATCACATCTCTCCTCCATTTTTACCTTCCCGCGCTGCCGGTGCAGGATGATGTCAGCGCATGCGTGTAAGCAAAAAGCCACATGAATTCCGATCTGAGCGTTCACATTCAGGTCGCATGGCCACAAATCGGATACATATGCGATTTAGTACCACATATGAAAGTGACAAATCCGATTTGAAAAGATCAGATTTGCGTGTCCACACAGCCCAGAAAAGATCAGATCTGTCACATTAAGGCAAAAAATCCGATTTGAGTCACTTCAGCACGGCAGTGTGAACGTAGCCAGTGTTCGTGTGTTATGTTTTGCATCATCACCAGAGTGAACACTGCACCACTGCGATATGGCTCTAGGACTTGTGTGTGGCTGGAAGAGACATTGTCTCGGTGTGGCAGGTCAAAACAGTATGATTGTTCAGTTATTTCTAAACCCCAAATTTCCATCGTTTTAAGAAACAAAGACACCAGATCCAATTTTTAACTAATTTCTTCCCTTCTCCAAATCTGAAATGCACTTTACCGCGTTCTATAAAGTGTACCTTGTAAGAGAAATAAAAGCAAGAGGAATTATGTTACCAAGCTTGTTTTGTGTTCAGTCTAAAATGTGTTAATGTGGTTTATTAAAAGAAAGCAGTAAAATGCACCTGTAGTATCAAAAATGTTTAATGTCGATTACGTTTTTCAAGACAATTAGTTCAGGAGAAAAATCACTTTTTAGAAAACATCAAGTTCATCTTTATTAAAAGCTGCTGTCCCTTTTTGATGTTTAACATTTAGTACTTGACATATGATAAGTTTGTTAGAGAAACGCAGTTAGGAGACCCCGATAATGAAGTCTTTATGGAATAATTAATTATACAGGAAATGATGCCCCTGCACATGGACCACCAGTACTCTCCAAAATGTTCATATGCACGGATCAGAATGTGTACAGATGCACACGTTTGTTTTGGTAGATGTTTTCTCAGATCCCACTTTAGACACAATGGATATAAATAAGACTCCTGATCTCTAAAGTAGGCTCATCAAGTTGGAAAATCACTTTATTCACTGTTACAAAATAGTAATATGCAAAAGTCAATATTGGAAAAGTGAGATTTTTGTTTACAATGTGGTTAGAAACGTGACACGCAAGTCAGATTTAGCTCATAGCACAACTCTTCACTCTGTCTAGCAAATTACTGTTCCCTACGAGAGCTTTAGCTGATTCCGTGATACATATTTAGAAGTAAAAACGGTTGGCAGTACAAATGTGTGTGGCGTATCTAAGTTTTGGTGTGACGCACCAGGCCGCGAATCCTCCGTGTCAGAGCCTGGATGAAGGTGTGATGTGAGTGGGTTTTACTGTAGAGCCCCTCCACTTCCAGCAGCTTCCTCTGTAGCGGCTCGCTGAAGCTGCTTGCGATATCGTTCTGCAACTGAACACAAACACAACCCTTTATACAACTTGGACAAGCAACGAAACCCCGACGCGTCACTGGTGGAGTGTTACGGTTCGCACCTGTTCTAGATCCTGTTGGCTGACTCTGGACACAGCTCCAGCTCCACCTCCACCTCCATCTGCACAGAGGAAAAATCCATTAGAAATCAAACTACAAGACGTGAAGATGTAGATGTGAGAATTCATCATAAAGCAAAATCTTATACAACCCATTACAACTGGTTTTGCATTTCTGTACAAAACTTTACGAATCAACTACTCTTGCCCAACTGCTCTCATTCCAACAATTTAAGTGTACATTCGCCGACAACGAATGTTGTGGCCACGAGTATTGCTATTGCAAAACTATTGAGAGGCAACATCAAATGATCGCGCCTGAATGTGAAAATATTGTGAGGGACCGCACAACTATCACGAACGATATAGAACGCCACTGGTGCCATAACGCGCCTATATTTTTATGCAATTGACAGTAAAACACCTGTATTTTATACAGGTTTATTTGGTGTTTTTTGTGGCACTTCAATATACCGGCGCTTTTACATGGTGAAAATGCCTCTTTTCACAGCACTCCGGCAAGATGTGTTTAAGGCGAATTGTGGCACCTTTGGCGTTCCATATATCTGAACACACAGTCAGAGTTGAGCGCACATGGACACGAGATTTTGTTTGCAAAAGTTCCACTGTGCGGTCAGAATTAAGACACAAATATTACGCCATAGTATTCTCTGTGACTACGTTCATGTGGGCCGTGGTGACTACTGCAAGCCCTCATCCAAACTAAAAAAATATTTCAGTAAACTGTGTATTTTTGCGAAATAAACAAAAAAACTGTACAATCTTACCTCTATGTACAGCCAGAAGCGAGTCTTTAGAGTCTGCGGGCGTGCAGTAGAGCAGGTAGTACTCCAGATGGCGCCAGATCACGAACAGAGACGTCTCAATGATGTCTGGGGGGAAAGTTGTCAAGAAAATACAGCTGAACAGTTTCAGTTCTGAATTTAAAACCAGGGACACGGGAGGTGCATAATGTGAGCAGATGTGAGTGTGTCTGTGTGTTTAGTGTGTAAGGATACAGGAACAGAGGGCCAGCAGTTTGGCGCGGTTGTTGACCAGTTGGATGAGCCGACGCTTGGCCAGAACAACCCTCTGCACTGATGGAATCTTCTCCACTCCACCCAAACCTGACACCAGGCCCTGACAAAGCTACACACAAACACACACAACTCATCAACTCCGGTGACTCTAAAGTAGGAGTGAGATTTTAACCTTCAGCATAAATCTCACACTATTGCAGTTACAGGTCACACACAAGATTCTTTCCTTGAACGTAATTTAGCACATATATGAATATGTGGAACAGTTCGTCCCGTGATCGGAAGGTCGCTGGTTCAAATCTCGGACCAGTAAAGTTACCACTGGGGTACTCATGAGCAATGCACTGTCCCCAAGCACTGCTGCCCGGGTGCTGCCCATCTTAGCTGGCCAATGATCCTTCACGGATGGGTCAAATGCAGAAGTCGCATTTTGTTGTGGTGCACCGTGTGCTGTGCGGTGGTGCGTTCTACTGTACCTCCTTGATCTCCTCGGGGGCGAGTTGCTCTAAGCGCTCCAGTTTGTTCAGGCTCTGTCTGTGGCTGTCGTGGTACCTAAAGAAGTCTGTAGCGCTGTTCTTCAGCATAAGCAGGACCAGACCCAAGCTGGGCACACGAGACACAGAGGGCACGGCCAGGTCTAAAACCACACAATTAGAGCACACGGGGCAACCATCAATACTTTGTCAGGTAAGGTTTCACTTATTAACAGTAGCCACCTCAAGTCAGAGGTGCTGAATATGATTCATGAATAGTGTGTGTGAAATATTTCAGATGTCTCATTAATATGAAAACTATCCCTACTGCTAATAAATAAATATCAGCGTCTCCCACGGGTTTGTGTGTTACCACTAGGGATGCCCCGATACCATTTTTTTGAGACCGAGTACGAGTACTGATACTTATTTTTGGGTACTCACCGATACCGAGTACCGATACCCGTGTAGGTCTGTTATTAATAACAATGACAATAATAGTAGAATTTTTAAAGATTTTTTTTCATTTTTTAACCAATATCAATTACCGTATTTCCCCAACGATAAGCCGCCCATTCTAAAAGCCGCAGAACATGCTCAAGTATGTTTTAAAACTCTAAGATAAAGCGCCCCATGTTACTAGCTGAGACGTTACTGAATTTACCAATCTGAAGTGAAAGCATCTACGTCATTAGCCACGCCCCTGGAGGCCTTTGCAACTCTATAGTGACATTATACATTCACTCCATGTGGCCGGCAGCGACGTGTGACGTACAGTCAAGCATGCAAATGGGTTATTTCGACGTGGAACAACGTGAAACCAGAAAGTATACAGAACGGTTTTCACAAAGTCGAAATCCTTCCTCCACCTACAAGCCCACCAGCAGCACAAGCAGCGCCTGCAATATCCGAGAGCGATACCGGTGACGAAAGCGTGTCCGACATCAGCGACAGCACAGGTCACAATCGAGTTTTTCGGCGACGACGATGACGTGTACGGATCTGATTTTGAAGAAAGACAAGCCTAACAGTTGTTGCATTTCAGTGTTGCTAATTTTATACTGAAGTATTTACATGTAGACAGATGACTGACGTTGTTGTACTGCAGTACCCCCACCCTCCAGTCGTTCAAATGAAAATTAAAACTTGTCTTTTACCAGCCAATAATAAACTTTTGTTCCTTTTATTTCTGTTAAATTTGATTTTTGGCCAGCTTGTATTAAATACTAGGATGTAATGTAGTGTAGCAAAGGCCTGAAAGTGTAATTTTTACATTGCAGCAACGAGGCTGGATGCGGCAGCGCCGATTAAGTGACAGAACGATATCACTGATCTATCTTTGTTTTGCGTTGCTTTTCGAATTGTTCGTTGCTGCAGTAAACAGTACATTTAAATTCAACGAATCATTTGGGTATGCGAATGCGTTTTTATGTTTTTAGATACACCGCCCCATTTAAGCAAGCCGACCCCAATACGCAGGTTTGTAAAATTGATGTATAAGCCGCGGCCTATCGTTGGGGAAATACGGTAGTCTAAACTCAAAAAAACACATTCAAAAACCAAAATATGAATAAAAGTACAATTGAGCCTTATGTCATTTTATAAAATAAATGATACTTTTTTTTAATCCATTTATTTGTCCTATATGTATCAAAACATAAAAAGCAACTATTAAATAAAATATTAAAATATTAGTCTGCTTTGCTGCTGTCATTATCATTTATTTTAAAGACGGCTGACATTTTAATCTCCGCACAGTTTACAGTTTATTTGGCAAGTGTTGCGGCATTTACACTGCCTCCGCGTGGCGATGAACATAACTACATCATATCTTCCACATGTCGTATCAGTAGTAGGCATCGGGGAATTTTGTTCCGAGTATGAGTAACTGCACGGGGGTGGTATCAGTATCGGTGCACCCCTAGTTACTATTGCTGTAGTTGTCGTGTTGCCAAACTGAGCTGAAAGTATACTGATGAAAACTAAAAACTTTGTGAGATCTCAAACATTTCTGCCAGATCTTGCAAAAGGGAAATAAAGCTCACAGAAGCAGCGGTTAGTGCGTTCAGTTATTGTTTTTTTGGAAGGTGTGAACCCACGAAAAACTACAGAAATCAATTTAGAAAATCAATTTAGCCCCAAAGCGGCAGAGAGGTTTGGAAGGGATAAACTACAAATTGTAAAGTCCTACACCATCAGCATCTTTTCAGCTTATTTCTATGTAATCAGTGGATTTCCTTTCCATGCCCTACAGTCTGTGGACACCTTTACAAAGCTGTAGCCAAAACTGAGATAAACCAAGCAAAATGACATCAAATTACCGCTGAAGTAACGTATACTGTGTGCAAAAGAGGGGAATACCGACCTGTGGGTTCACTCATTGAAGGGCTGAAGAGGCAGACAGTGAACTGGGCATCAGCAGAGCTTTGCAGCAGCAGCGTCTGGCAGTACTCCATGATGTTAGCGCAGATCTGACGATGATGGAGGGACACAGTGGAGAATGTGAGAAGTGTCTACAGTAAAATCCGCACTGATAAGAGTGAGTGGCTTTGTTTAAACTATAGCTTTATACCTGTTGCATGACTACTTCCATCTCCTCCCTTTTCTCAGCAGGGTCAGTAGGAGCCACGCTTTCCTCTATCTGCTTGAGGTAACGAGCACGCTCAGTGCCGGCCAGACGCACCAACAGGGAGAGACACTGGCGCTGTGGAGAGAAGCGCAGGAGAAAGAATGAAGACAGAAGAGATTGTAAGAAATAAAGGTAACAACTGGTCAGCCATTAACAGCATTTATCAGGCCCTTTTACCCTCACGACATGTTCTAATTACAGGATCGATTTCCCTGGATCAAACTGAGGTTAACAGGCTTGATCAGGGCTCAACATTGGTACTGTTAGAGGTCAGGATGGAGCCAGACTTGATCCTCAGACCTCTTGGTCCATATAGGAGTCTCCTACCTCCAGGCCACCGTCACCTAGATCAACTCCACACTCGCCTCTGACGACTGGTAAATAACAGTTTCCTCAGAACTACTTTAACACAATCAACTAAGACAGTGGAAGGGGGTACCTGGAATCTGCCAATGTGTCCCTGGAACTCGAGCAGGGCTGTGCTGTTGACCCCCTGTTCTAAATCCAGAGAACCTGCAATCACAAGCACACATTACATTAACCTCATTTACCGGGTGCATATCCAGCGCCACTTGCATTTCCCAGTTACTCACAAGAGCAATCTGGGCTTAACGGTATTGCTCCAAAAGTGTTTTTAGGATCTTCTGGGGGGAAACTCCAAATTGTACAAGAGGCACGTGGTTAGTACCTGGAAGAGCAGTCTTGCTGATGATGGCTGTGAGAAGAGAGAGTTCGTGCAGCGATCCCTTACTCACATCTGGACTACGCAGGATGGTTTGAATAGTGTCCGAGTGCACAATTAGCCACTGGAGCACCTACCAACACATGAAACACTGTTTTATACTCTGTGTTCGCCTGTTAAACTACACAAACATATTTGTCCAAAAGCTGTACCTGTGCTGCCCCCTGCTGGTGGTGTGTGGTGGTGGTGGAGGTTAGGATGACCTGCAGGAGTCGCAGTGCGGGCAGCAGGATCTGTCTGTACTGCTCCAGAGGGCTGGGGAGGAATCCCGACTGGTCTCTCTGACCCAGCATCCTGCACAGCAAGACAGCAAGAGAAAGTAACAGAATGAGGAAAAAACACTGAAGCCGTCCAAAAAAAAAAAAAAAAAAAAATCCTACACACAAAACATTTACTGCCGATTCAAGCAAAGCAAAGCTCAAACACTTCACGACTTTCAGTAAAAATAATGGAACCGTAAATAGTGGGCAGTTTTCTGGCTTTGACAGTGCTCACGAGTGAAATGAAGTGTCACTAAAGAAACCACATGGCAAGGACTGGGCTGTGTTGTTAAAGACATTCAGCTTTGCGCATGTGCAGAATAGATCTGGCAGCGACGCCGCTCACTGTCTCTCACCTCAGCGAGTTGTTCTCAGGCAGCATGTGGAAAATCTGGCACTCCATGAGCTGAGTCACAAGCCCACAGCACAGCAGCTTCACCGCTCCCTGGGCCGTCTTTGCTACCCTGGTCAGTAACGCCTGCACACACGCACACACACACAATCAAAACACAAGACACAAGCCAAGAGCTGGGTATGGACAATATCCCGAGTGCCACAGTATGAGCAATATTTTCAATGCTTTGTTGGAAAATAACACCATCAGAAGAGATTAATTTGACAGGATCCCCCGAACGCAGTTTGTAGTGTGTGATTTCTGTGGATTGGGGCACATTCTAAATAGTGCTCATTGTGATTAAAGCACTACCTCCTGCTAAGCCAGACGAAGGTAAGATCTGTATTTCCTGTGAAAATTAGTGGACTTGTTTATTTACAAAACCTGGATTACAGTCTGATAATTGGCTTTCAGCAATTTTGCTTATGTTCATCATATAAACTTCCAAATTAAATATAAGGTCAATATAAATGCAGGAGTTCTTTTTGATGAAAACTGGACACCGTCGTTCAAAAACAGATGTATATCTAACATCAACATTTGATCCAAAAATATCATGATATAAATTTTACGGTAATATTTCCCAGCCCTACTAAGCATTCCTTCAGATCGACCCCATATTTCAGGAAGAGCTGCTTGGAATCTCACCATTTTGGATTCATAGATGTACAGGGGCTTGAGCAGCGGTGGCTGGGGTGTGAGCAGCGTCTGCAGTGCAGCGTCGTCCTGCTGGAGACTCTTCACCAGCATGCAAAGGTAACCGCTGTTACACAGGTAAACCAGCCACTGATTCTGCCTGTCTATAGACAACACTCTGTCTAGCACAGCCAGGGCCATCATCTGAAAGAGGAAAACCAGTAAGAGCGTTTAGCTGTAGAATCAAGCATCAACTGCTCATGAACAATTGAACATAAAATGCCAACATTAATCCTCGGCATGGTGGGAGATGACCCGAGAACCGCACTGTAATCAGGGCTTAGAAATTGTGCAGGTAACGAATCTGAAACTGAGCAAATAAAAAGTTAATCAATGAAAATGAGAAATGTTCGGAGCTAATCTTTAAGAATACCCTTTTAAAAGACTAATTGTAAATATTTTAGCAAGAGATTGGCTATTTATTTTTTTTACCCATTTTTGGAAAGGCTTGAATAAACATGCTCCAAATAGGGTTTTGCATACCTTTTCCAAAGTGGAAATCAAGCACTTTCAGCACCTTACAGTTGTGGTTAATTACATATTTATAGGAATTTCAATATTTTATAACTTTAAATAATGTCTACTTAAATAACTAATCAACTTGTGCTGACTTTGTCTCTCTTATGAAGGAAAAACAATCCCCTGACATTTTCAGCTTATAGATAAGGCTGATTCAAAGTCATCTTCACTTTAAGCAAAAGTCATTAGGCGCTCGCTGACAAATGCGACCCTCCACGGCAAAACCAGTCGCTTGTCGCAACAGAGGTTTCTGAGAAAAACGACCGTTTATGTTGCGTGGGGTAAAATTTGGGATTTTTTGTTTTGAAACAGTGGAAGGTCTATACTGTACTGTTGTGAATAAATTTAGCTGAAAAACGTACCCTTATCATCCTAAAAACGTGACTTTCTTGAGGTGAGGAATTCAATTCCAGCAGAATGTTAAAAGTTTCTGTTTTGACCGCTCTACTTCAATATTTACGGTAAATCCACTCGTTGACTAGCGTGAAGATATTTCTCCGGAATCCGTCTTCGTCTCCTGAGTTCAGTTAATCTAACGCAGGTAGGCTATCCGTGTGGCTGTGAATGCAGCGTAGGCTACCGTAAATACAAACGTAGCTGCGACCGCACCAAGCGTCTGTGAGTGCTACGGCGATAGTCAACTTCAAAGGCAGATTTCTCCGTTTCTCACTTGGTGTGACAGGAGAAACCCGACTCCTTTGAATGTTGATATCTCAGTCATACGTCGTCCAATTGATTCGATATAGGTATCGTTTTGAAGCTTGATTTATGCCCTTTCAACATAATTATGAAAACATAATAACTCAATTTTGAAAATTTGCGACAAGCGACTGGTTTTGCCGTGCAGAGTCACAAATGATCTAAAAATAATTTATTCGGTCAAAGAGTCATCAGGAAAGTAATGTGATTAGTGTCAAAATTCATGCACTTTTCAAGCCATGAACACACCACATTAAAATTCAAGCCTTTCTTAAGGACATCCAAATAACCCTCATATACCCTTGTGAAGGGAGAGGGCTGCTGTTCTCACCCTGCCTATCTCATGTCCATCGCAGGCGTCTCTGCACACCACCTCCATCAGAGCAGTGCCGTAGCTCTCGATGATGGCCATGTTCTCCCTCTGCAGCTTGGAGAAGCCGTCCTCGGGGGCGGTCAGACGCTCCCACATGGATGCTCCTGCAAAAACACAAGCCATAACCCAAGTTTAGTTCCCTATCCGTCTACGTTAATGGCCAGTTTGTGGTTCAGAATTTCACTGTAAATCGATGCACTGATGCACCTGTCTCCAGCGTGTCAGGTTCTTCAGGTTTCTGTGCGATCTGCAGGTAATAAAGCAGCGAGCCGTAGAGGTACGTGTGCAGGCGCTGGAAGCCTCCACCTGGAATATAATGATAATTTAAGTTTAAAGTCAAATGCAGAAGTTGAGTTTGGAAGTTTGCAAGTCAGATTCAGTTCAACTCAATTTTATGTGTACAAGGATATCGTCACAAAGGAGCTTTTCAATAAGCCCTTAAGGAGCAAGCCTAAGGCGACAGTTGCAAGTTAAACTCTGTCTGTAGTAATCAGGAAGCAACGCTGAGAGGGAGGAGGACGCCATCCTTCTCTGAGGGAACCGGAACGTGTGTATGTATGTGACGTGAATCCAGTTCTCCAGTATCATGGAAGGTTGTGGTTCACTCACCTGTGCTCAAGATAAAGTCCAGCAGCTTCCGCAGGATGAGGTGAAGTGCTGAGTTAGCGATGGAAGCGAACCCTGATGAGGATCCGCCCTCCTGTCCGGCCCCCTGCTGCTGCTCCGAGAGAACCGACTGGCTGAGCTGCGCGGTCAATGTGAACACAGCACCGGCGACGATCGGCATCAACTCTTCAGCAGCGTCCTCAGATAAAACCTAAGGACGTGACAGGAGCAAACTGCATTAATGCAAGTCAACCATTCTGCAGATACAAAAGATTAAATCTTGTCTTGTGCTGCTGGTCTGGCAGATATGCAAACACCCAATGCCTTGTCAGTCAGAAAAGATAAACACCACTGAGGAAAATAAATATTCAGCTCTCAAGTTAAATATTTACATACAATACAAATGCTCCCTGTATTCTGGAGGATTACATCACACTGAGCTGGAACAATACTTAAAAATGTAACACCTCGGAGCAAGTTAAGTAGCATAACGGTTACTGAGTAGGCCGCATGATCAGAGGGTCAACGGTTCAAATCCCAGACCAGTAAAGGTACCACTGAGGTACTCATGAGCAAGGTACCGTCTCCAAACACTGCTCCCCAGGGCTCTACCAGTGTTAGCTGACCACTGCTTCTTCATGGATGGGTCATGGACGTGATGAGTTTAGCCGACCAACACTGAAGTCAAAGAACGTTTTGCATTCTGATACAAAAGTAATTAAATAAATAATAACTACGGAGCCTCTAAAAGAAACCCATGTGAAAATGTTTGAGCATGAGATGTGTTTCTTGTGGACAAGTTTTCAGTCTAATTGTCAATTTTATGGCAATTTTTTTAAAATGCTGGTTGTGAAACCAAATGTGTAAATAAAATAACTTTGCCATTGTTGCAACAAAGCACAAGAAGCGGAAGACCAGTTCTTGATGACATTTACTGTGTGAGGTCACAAGAAAGGCAAGACTGGACTCACTTTGTCGTGCAGGTCAAGGATCAGGTCTCTGCTGATGAGCTGTCTCTGATCAGCAGGGATGAGCTCGGTGGGGCAGGCGGTGAGGATGGTTTCCACCAGACTCCTCCAGCTCTGCAGGGCATGACGCTTGGCACTGAGGCTGCGCCACACACGGTTCCTCTCAACCACCTGCTGGAGGATAGAGTTGACCTCCTGACACAAGGGCAGAGAATGGCAGAAATATTAGATGTCATCATTGTGGTGGGCACTGAGTTTATTAACAATTAGTTTTGCAATATACAAATAACCTCACCTCCAACAATAGAGGTCGTTGCCCAATGGCAGCCATCCCCTGCAGCCCGTTGACCTCTGCGACCAAGACTCTGTGCAGCAGCTAAAATAAGCGAGAACACAAAAAATGAATTCAAAGCTCCTGAAAAGATAAGGAGCCTCATTCTCCCTTCGCCCACATTTTTGGCTTCTGCATAACAGCTAGAAAGCAAATCACAAACCTTGACGTTGCAGACGGTGTTTCCCTGCTCATTGACTTGTTCACAGCTGGAGATGACCTTCTCAATCTGCGTACGATCAAAGAAATCCAGCTGCAGCGGCTCAGGAACTGACTGACTGAAGTTTACAGCATCCAGAACACTCAGCAGCTTCCTCCTCACTGAACAATAAAAACAGCATCTGTTAAATTGGGCTCCAAAAGTACATATGGTATGTTTTATGTGGGCATAAAACACAGAGGGTCTATAATTCACCTTTAGAGACGGTGTCAAAGTGCAAGAAGCCACTCACTGATCGACTCTCATCCTCCATGCCCATCTCGCCATCTGTTAGAAAAAGTTTGTGATCTTTAGATTTTTCACCACTTTATAAATGTTCTACATTTATCAGGACACAGCAAACATAATTTCTCCAGGACCGGACTGCGTGCCCTGCATTAAAGTCTGATGAGAACCACGTCACCTGCATGCTGCATGTGCGGCTGATCGTCCAGCAGAAGGTTGAGCAGCCTCTGTGTGTGGGAGCGCTGGCGGTTCAGTGACGTCACCCTCAGCTCAATGGCAGCGGTCTTCATCAGCCAGGACATCTGGTTGAGAGCAGCAATCTCATTTTCTAAAAAACAAAAATATCAACTCAGCACAGAGAGGGTGAAGAGGCTACACAGGGCAGTTTACTGTCCATTGCACGGACACCAGCGGCGGCCTTGTTCCATTTTGGACTTTAAACTTAGTAATTTGGTCTTTACAAGAAATACCAAGGCACAGAAAAAAGGTGTATGAAGTTATAAAAGATAAACTGCAAGCTGCTGGATTCAAGCAATCAATGGAACGAATAATCAACAAGATCACAAAAAGTAATTGTTGTCAACACATTGCTTTCAACTGTGAAATCACACAAAACAAGCTGCCTTTGGACATTTAAACATTTCCTCAAAGTTCTGCAGCTTTTGCTTTGTGTGAAGGGCATGGTGTATGAATTGTTGTCACCCGGCGCCCACTGGGCCCTGAAGTCGATAAAAATGTGAGATGGCTCTTGCTGGTTCCCAGCCTCAGCACCGGCACCAGCACAATGGAAAAGAGTGAGAGTCTGGGTGCACCAACCTGGCAGAATGAAGGGCAAGTGCTTCAGGTGAGAGTACAGGAAATCCTGACTGGTCCTTAGGTAGCGCATGGTGGGGCCCGAAGTATCTGAGCAGGCACACAACTGGTAGTTCACCTGCAAACATAGTGGATGTAGGTTGTCAGAGCTGCAACTATCGATTCTTTTTGTAATCGAGTATTCTATTGATTTTCTTATCGATTAATCAGATTTAAAAAAAATTAAAGACAATACATTTGTTTTTAGGCTTATTCTAGTGTGTGAGTAGAAGTTAGCAATACATGCTTTATGTTGTTGTATTTAGACAACCTGCACTACTCATCGTTTGATGTGTAAATGCTGACAGTTATGAAATCAGCACATTTCTGATGAAAACTGACTTGTTTTTTTAGCTTTAGGTCAAATAAAAGAACTGAAAGAACAATAAAACAACATTGTTTTATTGCTGAGCTGCAGTTTTTATGATCTATTACTGTCTATTTATTATTTATGGTGTAACATTCTATCACTTCTTTATCTGTTTGGTTTCCATCAGAATATAGAAGAAATTTTTTTAATAAACACATTTTCTTTATTTCTTCTTTCCTATTGATTACACTATAACATTATAGAATTGAAGGTTTTGGTCATTTTGAACCAATTTGGCCTATAAAATGAGCTGCTTTTAGCCTTTCTGGACATTTCCCACAACCCCCTACGCTTCCCTCGGAGACGCGCCACAATAAAGTGTTTAGCGCGCGTTACAGAATAAACTGTGGAAAATCTATGGAAAACTCAAACGAATGTATTGTGAGTAGAGGTCGACCGATATATCGGGCCGATATTTAGCATTTTTTACGATATCGGCATCGGCCGATATCCGAGTTTAGCACGCCGATATTCAGGCTGGGTGGGGTGAAGAAGACTCAGGGACTGGATTAAGAGATTAAAACTAAAGATTATTTGCACTCTCCTTTTTGTATTGTTGTTTACAATTTTATCTTCCCTCAGGAATAGTTTGTAACTTGAAAACTTCGTTTTGTTTACAAATTAGTCAAGTTCAAATGTTATATATTTATTTACTGTTTAGACATTTACAGTTTTATTTATGTTTAGTCAGTGTTAAATAAATGTTAAGTTGAGAAATTTCATGCATCCTCTGTTATTATTAGTGTGATATTTTACTACACAAACAGAGGGGAAATGTTTAATTATTGGCCAAAAAAATATCGGCAGCATATATCATCCATCGGCTGACGCTGACTTCTAAATATCAGCATCGGCTTTAGAAAAACCCATATCGGTCGACCTCTAATTCTGAGTAGAACGCTGGTTGTTGTGGTTATTTATCAGCTAACATATGCGTTTTGTCTGTGATAAAGGGGACATTTAAACTGAACTGGAGCGTTTTAGCGAGTAATGGCACAAACAGGGCGCATGTTTACATTGCAAAAATGTCATTTATGGGTCTTTACGTATTTACTTCTGTTTTTGTGCACGGAATATCTCACAAATACTTTCACATACTGAGGGATCAAGTCTTGTCTTGATCGCGTCTCTAAAACGTTGTGCGTCATTAATAAGCATCCGTGTGAAACACAAGTGGCACTAGAGAGTGCAATGAATTAAACGAAGCTTCGATTCTGGAAAAACTGCCTCGACCATTTTTTGTAATCGAATTATTCGGGTTTTTCGAATAATCGTTTCAGCTCTAGATCCTACACAATCTACATGTCCTTGTGTGTAATCATTAGTGTTATCAGTACGTTTGTAAATGTGTGTGAGCGTTTACCTGATAGCAAAGTTCAGCTAAGTGTGGGGCTTGTTGAGTGAGTATTGGTCCTGTACGTCTCTCACTACCTCTCTGGAGCAGAGTCAAAATTGCATGCAGGCAAGTGCGTGGACAACCAAGGACCCCTAAAGGAAAAGGACAAAAGTCTCTACTACCTTTTTTACTTTTGAAAAAGTCAGGACATAAATATAGCGTACATTTACTGTTTGCTTTTTTAAATAGTGCAGTGCACTTTGCGCAGAGGGTGTCCTGACCTGGGTCCTGCAGATTGGTGGAGGAGACAGGTTTCTTGACCTCATAGCCAAGCAAGTAGAGGGCCAGATTGGGACCCTTTAGCTCAAGAGAGGTGATCAGCAGGTTCAAAATGTGGATCTGGGTCTCATGCCGGATTCTGGCCACTCGTTTCTCAGTGTCTGTGTCTAAATCATACAAACAGAAGATTAAAATGTGAGTTAATTCACTGTTCAGAAAAGGGTAGGACACCAAGCACCTGGCTGTCAACAAATTAAATGACATTTCTGAAAGATGAATTTGTTAAAGATCACGTCAAGTTCAGCCTAACAACACTGAACACTGAAGGCACTGAAAGTCTGCCATTCTGTCAGAAGCTGAAAGCTCCCTGCACTTTTAGTGTAAGGAACTTTTAATGAGAAGTTCTCCGAATTCAAAACAGTATGTTAAAGGCATTCGGGCTGGAATATGTTATTCTAAATTGACTTTTCACAGAAATTCATTTTTACAGCAGATATTTATCGACTTAGAAGAGCCGTTCTCGATCTTTATGATTAGTAACCATCAGTATCACACAGTCCCTGAAAAAAAAAACATATTGGTTGACAGCTTTTTTCAAACTCACCATCAGCTTTTTTCAGACCCTCCTGAGCCTCGTCATTGTCCAGACACTCCACGAACCCAGCCATCAACTTCTCACTCACTGCCTGCTCAGATCACAACAATGTATTAAACAGAAAATAGAAATGACAGTTAAACAGAACACATTTAAAAAAGAGCATATGTCCCTAGGGATGGGAATCGGTAAGAAATTATTGATGTTAATGCCATTATTGATTCTTCTTATCGATCCGATTCCTTATCAGTTCCATTATCGATTAACATTGTCACAGCTTGGTGGCACTCGTCTACCCTCGCCGCATTAAACTGCCTGGACCGTGAGTGTGAATGGGGTTTGTCTTTCCGGAGCTGATGCTCTTGCTGCCTCAGAGGAGCTATCATTGTTGCCCTGTCTGTCATTTAAATGGATGAAACAAATGTACTACATAAATCGTTTATATTTCAGAAAATTACCTCTAGGGTTAAGGCACTGAATCGAACACATGGCATTCTTGAATTTTAATGCTGTGTTGAGACCTTAAATGTTTTAACATGTTGCTGGTGTTACCACCCTTGCAAGTTAAATCGGCACTACACTGGTTACAAAGAACGCAACTGTTTTTTTTTTTTTGGTAAAATGCAACCACGCCTTGGATCGCTTTCTCCGCTCCATGATCATTTGAATCACGGAGTATGAGGTCATCACACGATGCAGGAAAAAGTCCGAAAGAATCGTTAGAGGAACCAATAACGTCAGAGGTAAACAATTCCGGTGCTTTGCAAAATTAAAACTGGTTCCAAATCGGAACCCGGGTTTCGATTTCCCACCCCTATATGTCCCTCACCTGGTCATGGGTGAAGTCTCCCACCAGTCTGGACTGGATGTTGGGGTAGCGAGCAATGTGTCGGAGGATCTTAGCACTCAGGAACGCAGCCTCAGGGTTGGAGCTGCTGTGACACAGGTAACTGAAAAGGACAAAAAAACACCACATAAGAAGAGCACAAAGCATAACAACTTATTGTGCAAATAAAAGCTGACAGATGGTTCATATATAAATGAAATCACTGAAGTGTTACTTTTTGCTAGCTTTTTCTCCCAACATACTTTCCAGCTTTCTCTGTTGTCAATTCAGTGAAGTAAAATAAGTAAAATCTTTGTAGACCAATTAGCCATAACATTACAACTACTGATTGTTGAAGTGAGCAGCTTTGTTGCAATGGCACCTGGGAGTGAGTGGGATATATCAGGTAGCAAGTGAACATTTTGCCCTTGAGGTTGATGTGTTGGAAGCATAGAAATGGGCAAGCGTAAGGATTTGAGTGACTCTGACATATGCCAAATTGTGATGAAGGCTACATGACGGAGTCAAAGCATCTCCAAAACTGCTTTAAAAAGACTTTCCCGGTCTGTGGTGATCAGGAGCTACTACAAGAGGATTAAATAAGGAAAACTGGCTGCCCTTGAGAGCTGAGACTCACTGAAGCATGTGGTGAGCTGTCCTGTTATCTAGGGGTGGGAATCAAAACCCAGTTCCGATTTAGAACCGGTTTTAATTTTGCAAAGCACCGGAATTGTTTACCTCCGACGTTATCGGTTCCTCCAACGAAGGGTGGTAACACCAGCAACATGTTAAAACATTCAATGCCATGTTTTCGATTCTCAGCGCTCACGTGCAAGCTCTGTGGTTTCCAGAGACGAGGGTAACTTTAACTACAATGCCTTAACCCTACAAGTAATTTTCTGAAATATAAACGATTTATGTAGTCTTATTACCTGTCCACAAAATTATGATCAGTTAAAAAAAAATATTTATTTTATACTGTTTAGGAACCGATAATGGAATCGATAAGGAATCGGATCGATAAGAAGAATTGATAATGGCACTGACATCAATAATGTCTTATCAATTCCCATCCCTACTGTTATCCGATCCAACAGAAGCTCTACCATACTTCAAATTTCTGAAAATACCATTTCTGGTTATAAGTGTGCATCTTAGTTTGTTAGCGTAAGGGACTGCATAACTGCTTAATATTAAGCAGCTGATCATAATGTTATGGCTGAGTGGTGTTTATGCATGCTGCTAGATCTACCCTGAGAAGAGCATGTTTGTGTGCATTAATAAAACCAATAAAGCGCACCTGGCAATGTTAATGATATGGTCGGTGCGCCGGCTCTTGACACTGACGCCCTGCAGCAGCTGCTCCAGTGAAGAGACCAGCATAGAGGCCTGGCTCTCTCTCAGCATGTCCTTGAACACTCCCTCTTTCTGCAGCGTCAGGTCCAGCAAACTCAGGCAGTGCAACACTGCAGACTGCATCTGCTTCTTACCTGCAACACAGTCATTGTTTTCGTTATGACCTTTATCTTTAATCTTAATTCCCTTTGCAAAAATGCAAAAAAAGACAAAAAAACCCCACAATGTTAAAACAAACCCCGCTGCTAAATTATTAAAGAACACAGAATTGATAAGCTCTGATGCTATAAACAGCACCTCTAGGGGTAGTAGAACCATTACAATTTTAACTCCACCCGTCATTACTGAAATGCAAGGCAGTTACCAGCGAGAGCTCACTGACCAGGGAAGGGCGCATACGTGTCAAGCTGGCGAACTCCCTCCTCCAGCAGGCTGAGGCACAGCGACAACATGGGGGAATCATTCAGAAAATGGAACATCAGGTCGTGTCCTGGGGACTTCTGGGCTGGAACCTGCTCGCCCTGCACATCTACCATCTCTTGCAGGAAGTCAGCCGGTTGAGGTTCATAGTCCCGTAGCAGTTTGTGGAACACTTCTAGCACTGCCTCTGCCACCTCCCACTGAGGAGAAAAGGGACTGATTAATAATTAAGGATAAAGTAAGTGATGGTGGAGTGAGGGAATGTGCTCAGTACCTTCTCTGCAGGGTGGCGGTAAGCTCGTGTTGGGAACGGAAGAAAAACCGAGTCCCTCAGAAAGGTCAAATAGGGCTGGAAACCCGGCACACGCAGACCTGCGCCCATGTTAGTGGGAAGTGGACTCTCGACCAGAGTGCTGATCAGATGGCAGAATGCCCGAGTAAGTGGGTACTCTTCACAACTCGACTCCACCTCGTTTAACTCCACCTAAAAGGGGATGGTACAGACATCACTCAGCATCACCTGGAGCAGTAGTTAAGAAAAGTGGTCTAGCTCTGAGGTAGGACTGATTGTTTCTGCCAATCACACAGGGTCTCAGCGATTTACAGGTGTTACTGGTTTGCATCTCCATTGTGTGTAATTTCAGTCTCATCTCACCTCTATGCCTGCTGGCTTTCTTTGTCCAGGGGCCTTCACTGTCTGCAGAATCTGTGGGGAAAAACACATTTTGAAGTGAACTGGGTTAATATATATATATATTGTAATGGAAAAATTCCCTTTCACCATGTCAATGAGTTCTTGAGAGTTTTACAATGAGTGTTCGTTAGAATTTTACATATGTGTTCTTAAAGGCATATGATAAGTTGTTCGGTTGAGCCTGATAAGAAATTGTCGTGAATGTATAACTCCTCAATGCAAAGCAAATCGCCGTGAATGTATAACTCCCCAATGCAAAGCACAAAGGAGATACTGTGTGTGTAAGAATCGGTTGTTGGAACAGAGCGTTCCAGCTGCCCAGCTATCTGCAAATGTTTCAAGAAATGATAAAGTCTCTGCAAGAGTATAAATTCCCTCTCCCACCTCCTCCCCTTAGGTCTTCGGACTCAGACTAACTCTCTGTCGAACACCTCCTGTTTGAGCAGTAACACTTTGTTAACTAATAAACTTTTTCTCTGATTACTACGATTTTTGTCCTGGTGAATGTGTGCCTAGGAAAATAAGTAGCAATACTATATTTTTCCACAACATATATATATGTTAAAAAAAAATGTATAAAAAAAACACAATTCTTCCTGAACGTCTGGAAATTTGGACATAGTGCAGCAGCTCCCTACCTGTGTGTACTCCAGAGACGGCCACAGCGAGGCTGCGATCTCAGGAGATTTTCCGAAGGCAGCGAGGCCTCGCAGGATCTGGCCTTTGAGTACGGGCTGCACGCTGCACTGCAGCAAACCCAACATCACCAACACAGGAGTCCACTGTGGATGCTCACACAGAGCCAGTCGTGCATTCTCACTCTGTCAACAAACAGGCAGAAACGCTAATTTGACGTCCCAGCTCATAGACCAGCTTGTACTGTAGGACTGAAAACTGATCAGAAAATCACTAATCATTTCAGGGGCAGATGGTGGCGTAACGGTTACGGTGTTCAGAACGTCGCCGGTTCGAATCCCAGACCGTTAAAGTTACCACTGAGGTACTCATGAGCAAGGCACTGCTCCTTCACAGATGGGTCAAATATCGTTGTGGTGCACTGTGCTGTGTTCACAATGACTCACTTAAATATATAATGTGTGAGCCCAGCTAAACTGACCAACATGCTGATGGGTGTTGTTAAGATCAATATTGATATTGCTTATCGATACCAATACTATATTATACTACTCTTCAAAGTATCAATTTGCTTCTATACTACTGTTCACAGCTACATTACAAAAAGGCCTGTGTGCCTGTGGACAGACAAAAATGCTAACAGGCTGCATAAAAAAATGCCACAACTAGCTCTCTTAATGTAAAACCATAATAAGCAATACAACATTTGATAGAAAAAAAACTTTGCAGTTCAAATTACAAAAAACTGCCATTAGAGCAGCTAATGCTACAGAGAGTGAAGACCATAAAATGTAAAAACAGTTAAATGACACATTGTACATGACTGCCAGCAGTATGGTCATCATTACAAAACTTAGGATTTTGACAACACAATATTCAAGTTAGAATAAACCAATGTTATAAAAATACTACTAGCAGTAGTTTAGCGATATTTCTTTACCGACTATCCAGTACCTTTATCTATTTAGTGCCAAAACTCAATACTGACAGATCACTGATGCGAATGTGTAAGTATGTGCATTACCCAAGTGATGATGGTGGTGAGCAGCTGAAGGAAGGCTGTAAGTCCTTCCAGCTCTCTCTGGGTGATTCCTCTGATAGGAGGGTGTCTATAATGGGTGGAGTCTGCACTGGGCATGTCCCGCCTCAGGTTCTGATGGTACAGCATTAGGGAATGGAAGAAGTGCTCCCACGACACTGGGCTTCCTGATGCACCACTCTGCAAGTTCTCTCCTGAAACACAGTAAACATTTATCAATACAAACATGCCCCAGGAGCACATATGAAGACAACATTATGACCAGCTGTGGATTTCTTTTTTACTCATTCTTCACTGCACCATAACAATGCAGTGAGTGGGTTGGTGGGGGTGGGACACATTTCACATAAAGTATCAGTCAGAACTGATACTTAAAAACACTGTAGAAAGCTATAGAAGCATCAACAAACAACAGCAACAGGGATAGTGGTGGCAGCGCAGTGGTTGCACAGAAGTTACTGGAACCCTGTGTTAGTGATCGTAAGATTGGGAGGTAGAATGCCAGCAAACACTGTTGGAGCAAGATGTTTAATACCAAGTTGCTTAGGGGAGACTGTTCCTGTAATTAGTAAATGGAGCATCTGATGTTTGCTGTAAAATTTAAACGTAAAGCAACTTGTACATGAGCCCAAATTAAAAAGGCAACAATGGCATTATCGTGCTGTTATTATCTGTCAATATGACCACTGCCAGACCATTATCTGACAACAGTCAGAAAGTGTCCTAACTGAGTGTGGCATATGATTAGTACCATGTGGGGCTCCGTTGGTCTTAAGCAGACTGAAGCAGTAGTGAGCACACTGAGGCCCACTGGCAAGGCCATTCAGCATCCTCAGGTAGGGGATATACAGAGTGGCAGGCAGCAGGTCCCCCATCTGACGAACAAACTTGGAGAGGACCACCTGAAGAAGAAGAAAAAAAACCCATCCATATATGTGTGTGTACATACACAAATATTAATCTGCTGTTTCTTAACTCAAATACACCTCTCCACAAGCCCTTTGCCACTGTTGAAGTTACACCAAAAACAAAATGTTGGAAAGCCAAACTGGAGTTGTGTGAAGCAATGTAGAAACTAATCCCTTTTTAGCAATCTGCTCTTTGGAAGCAATTCAACAGAAATCTAACAACACACAAAGAAAAAGATGTATGACGATATAAGGGAAGAACCAAAAGTTGCTGGATTCGACCGATCAACCAATCCAATAATTGACAAGCTCAAAAAAGATTCTTATCGCTGATGTTGGTCTCTTTCAACTGTGAAAAGAGGCAGATTGAGCTGGCTTTGGATATTTAAATATGAAAACCAACATCTCAAAATATAAGTGTATTGTTCCTGTGTGTAGTGAGTGTGTTAATATGAGGTGACTCCTTGTCGGTGGAAGTGCAGGCCAGTTCCCAATGGTTCCCAACTTCAGCACCAGTACCATTGCAGTGGAAAAGGGGTAAGAGATGCACACACCTGTTTGTGAGGAGGTCTCTGCAATGTTCCAGCTATAAAGGACCCTGTAAGTGAGGTATGTTGTAGAGATTCGGTTGGACACCAAAACTCAAGGGCCAACTCCAATCCAAATGTGTCTTTACTGTAGAACTCTCCAATCTGACAAAAAGACACATACATTTAATCGAGCCTAACAAACACAGCACATCATTGAACAAAGGAGCTCTGGTACTGATATGACACAGGCAGCAGAGACACACACCAAGATCATGAGATGTTCCAGGTCTTTGCGTAGGGAGGGTGGGGGTTCGCTGCCCATCTGCAACGCCATGTGGACAAGTCGAGCGTCTTCATCAGCACGGTTACGTAACTGCTTCACCTGCACAGAGCCATGATCCTCACTGAACTGGACAATTTCAATTTACAAAAGGCACACACCAAATTCACAAATAAGCAATACTGTACAAAACTTCCACTCTGGGCGTCCTACCTTCATGGGCATTAGGGTCAGGAAGTCAGTGATGAGAGCATGGAGCCGCCGAGTGTAAAATTGCTCCTCACTGAAGCCTTCGCTTCCCAAAATTCCCTCCGTCAGGAAAAGGAAGACACCTCCCAGGAGTGCTTGGTCGGTCAGAACTTCATCTGCTTCTGTGAACTCTACCAGTGCTGAGGAAGATATATCAAAATGACTTTAAAGAAAACTGAGAAATTATTACTGCAGGACATAAGTTACTTTTTAAATCAGTTAAGGGGGTGATTAAAATCTTCTATTTTAATAAAACATAGACCTCCTGTTCAATGTGAAGTGTCAATACAATATTATGATGTCTAATTTGCATGTTATGATGTTTGTTTGCACTGGAAATAACCTGGAGCCACATCGTCTCATCTCTCTATGTATCTGTACAGTATATAGCAGAGATGACAATAAAGTTGACTTTGACTAAAATACTTTTTCACTTTGAATTGAAGCTATGGGTTTCTAAATCATTAAACTGATGTATCACTACACCTGTACTAACCAACACCTGCAGGTTAACTGAGGTGTCTGGGAATTAGTACCTGCGCCTTGTGGAAACTGTGAGAGAGCCCTGAGTGAAAGCGCCCAGGCAAGTCGCACTACTGCCTGCAAGCCAGGCAGCTTCCATTCCTGACCATCCATCAGACGACTGTGCACCGCAGACACGTACTGCCTCTCAGTCAGCAAAGGCAAGGACTGGAGCAGATCTAAAACACAAATACAAAATAAAAAAATAAGTAATAATAGATTTATTTTTTCTAGTATGACGTCAATCTGGTATGCAACATAAACACAAACCTTCTCTCTCTTCGGTTCCCTGCTCCAGAGAACTGCTGTCTAAGCAGTAGAGCAACGCCATGACCAAAGCCAGGTTCACACTGTCCAATGAGCCGTCGGCTTCCACGGTCACCGTCTCCAGATGGCTGATCAGGGCCAACGTATCATCTTTGCTGAGGGGAGACCGACATGTCCATGCAAACAGACTGTCAGCCAGAGACTGTCTGCACTCTTTGATTAGGTCTGACACCTGTAAGAGATAAGGACCAACTAATATTTTGGTCGAAGGATCTAGGAAAAACTTTCCTATTCTGAACTCCTTCTATCAGGTAAAAATAATGCTGCATATCAACATTTGGGGTGTAAAAGTAAAGAAAGGTCATGGTTTGATTCGTGCTGTGTTAACACAGTAAAGTGAGTTTGGAACAATGAGATTTAAGCAACAACAACCAAAAAAAAAATCAAATAATCAAATCAAAACAAAAAAAGGAAATAAGTCAGTAACTGAAACATCTTGTGTTTAAACACCCTCGCTAGTAAAGATTGATCCCCTGTATGCCTGCATATACCGACATCTGTTTTCTCTCACCTCTTTCCTGTGTTTTTCATTGCCAAGTCCTCGATCCTTCTGCAGCCTCTCAAACTCCCGAGCAACACTGATGTCCGACACAAGGGTAAGGATTCGCTTGGTCAAACCCTGAAGCATCAGCTCATCTGTGAAGCGTGTGGTCAGACTCACCAAATCTGGACTATTGGAAGAGATGAGGAGAGATAAACTCTTCATTCACAAGACACAGCTTACAATAATGAGAGTTGAAGAACTTGAAAAGAGGCAGCAAACCTAAGGTCAAGGGTGAAAGTTCTGCCATGACGTGACTGGATGAGAGAGTGCAGAGAGTTGGCCACACAGAGCTTGCCGTCCCAGTACAGCAATACCGCCACCAGGCCTCTGGTCAGCCCAGGAAAATGAGGCTGCTGGTGCTCTCCTTCAAAAATTAAGGAAACATTTTTATGATCACTCAAACTACAGTCAAACAATGTTTTTTTTTCAGGCAGACACCAATTATTACTAATCAAGGAGTCCAGTAACTAATATTTTGAGCCAATATATGCAACAAAATTAAAAATATATTATAATAATAATAATAATAATAATAATAATAATAAAAATAATAAACATAAAAATAAAAATAAACTGTTCAACCATCACCAGTTTAGTATCTCAGCCACCAAAATAGTTCATATTCATGAAGGGATGAGGACAGTGCATCTCCAGAACTACAGAGGAATATCTACTGTTTGTAGTGTGTGTGTGTGTATATGTGTGCGCTTACCTGCCAGTAACAGTTCCAATGCAGCAACCTCTCCAATATCAAAAAGGTCACTGAGGATAAAGGCCTCAGCAATTAACTGTTCAGGAAGATGCCTTGCTCCTTGCTGGCCCTGGATCGATATGCCTTCTGTGCTGGCTTTCCTCACTTTCTCTCTCTGCTCCACACTTTTTGGCTAAATTAAACAGAAAAGCATCCCACATTATGACAACCAAGAATAAACAGGTAAAAGTGCCATTACATTTGGATATGAAATATTAATAATACTACACTGACCGGATTTTTGAACAATGCCAAAAAGTAAGGCTTGTTCTTCTTCAACTGCAAATCCAAAAGATGAACACTTTCTGGCTGTCTTTTCCATACTGCACCCTCCACTGTTTCCCACAGCTCTTTCAGAGGTCCCCACAGACTGGCACCTGAAAAACAAAACCATCAACACTGACCAGGGACATCATGACTTTTTGAGATAAGACATCAAGCAAAAAACAAAGCTTTATTCATTATTATAATTTGCATTTTATTAAATATTTTGACTTGCCTATCTGTCATTACGCTACACAAACAGAATTCATTTAGACTAAAGAATAAATTAATATTAAATTAAATGATTTCATTTTCAATTCAATACATTATACAGGACCTAAATGTGTTGGTTTGCACAAGTGTAATGTTTTACACTGTAATGTCATTAACTTTAAGCAAATTACACACAAATACTCCTTTCTCTAAAATGTTATGAACACTACAACTGTAATTGTAACCTGTCTGTAATATATCCAGTTAAAGTATTATTTTTATTACATTTAGTATTAGTTTAATTACGTCTGATGTGTTATATAAAGAAATCCTATGATGCCTACAATATGCAAATTCCCATGGAGCTATTTATTAATTCATTCATTCAATTATTTACCTTTTTAAAACATGCTTACCTACTGGGAGATCCCTAAACTTTTTGTTTTAGGAACTTCATGAGTTCTCAGTATTAAATAAAAGTTTTTACAGCAGAAATATATCGGTTCCGGTTCAAAATATCAGTTTTCCAACTCCTTTATTATTAACAAAACTATGGAAAAATATCTGAGCAAACAATCACACAATATTCGAACCGAATTAACTAGAACAGGTTTAGACAGTGTGTTTAAATATTCCCGCAGTTCTAATCATTCATTTAAACCTATATGTTGCTGTCCTGTTTTTCTTGGTAGTCACTCATCACGACCAGAGCACTTAATTCATAACTGCAAAACACTGTTCCGATCAGTTTTGGAAAACTTCGGTCAAGAACACTAACGTGGTGTAGCTAACCCCGTCCATATTCCAACACTTGTAGCACGGTACTGATACAATATCAGCTACTTCCAATGCTAAATTCAGTCTAGAACTCTTTCAAATTAATGTAAACACGGGACTGTATATCAAATATTACCGATAACTAACTAAACTTTCATTCCACCATGCTAAACGATGCTAAGATGCTAATTCTGCTCGGTATCTAAACGGAGACGTTAGCAAGCGAGTGCTAACGCAAGCAGGTCCTACAGTGTTTGGCAACACCAGCTAACGTTAGCCTGCTAGCTTCTCCGCTGAAGTGTGGTATGGAAATTAGCCCGTTAGCGTCGTCTAGCAAGCCAATGCTAACGCTAGCCAGTGCTGCTCTACGTAACATGCAAACACGGCCGGACGAGAGACATTTACATGAATACCGATTTGATTCAAGTTACACGCCTCATAAAACCAATTAAATAACTCAGGTTTTGTTATCATAACAATACAAACGCTCCAGAATGATTGAAAATTAAATATTATTTGTACCTGAATTTACCGCCATCTGCGCTGCCATGTCCGATTTGCCACCAGCCAGTGGGGACTGCCCAAACCAATGCCAGAGTAAAAATATATGTTGAAACGCTTTCGATTTCTTGCACGCTGGGTTATTTTTTTTTTAAATAAAAATAAATTTACATTCTGTATTTTATCTTAAGAAAATATATCGTGTTTAAAACTGAGTGCAAAGATAATATTTGGTGATTTGTCCCAAAAACAAACTTCTCTCAGGCGATTAACAAGTAGGTTATTACATTATGGGCTGATAATAGTTAACAGTGAGAATTTAATTTAAAATGTCCGTTTGGGTTTGTGTGTTTTCCAAAGATAAAAACCATGTGTGCTCGATTTAAATCATTTTAAAGCTCTAAGGTCGTCCAGTCAAGAGATTCAGTAAATACGGTTCATTTCATTCCATATATTGTTCATTAGCAACACCTACGGATAAAGGTTAATTAAAGCAGTCAAGTTGGTCGATAATATAAGACCCGGCACAAATATTTAAATGCCTATACTAATGTATACTATGCATTATATAATGTGTCAACGGAAGTGTGACTGAACACGTAATTCCATTTCATGGTATGGTTTGAAGTCAAATCAGTGTCAAAAATATTATCTAATAACATCGGCAGTTGTGTTTTAGCAATGATACGTGTTAAAATTTATAAAAACTCAGGTGTAAATATCTATAAATATATTTAAACGTATTTTAGTGTTTTAAAAGTAAGAAAATAACGAATTTATTCATTAATCCGTGGGAAAGATGTGTTAAAAAAAATCATTGTAATAAGGATATTCGCGCCTCCCGGTTATTCGAACCATTTCACCGAAATACGACGTTAAGTCCGTTTTGGCGGAGGGGTGACCGGCTAATCAGAGCGCGTTTTTCATCCAATCATTTTTCCCGTCCGGTTCTATTGTCCAATCAGGTAGCGACAATGGACTGCGCGCCAAACCTGACCAAAGTGAATGAAGCTTCAGCGCCAATTCATTTTATAGGTTCTATTTTATAGTTTTTTCTTCAGTTTTTAGGGAATCTGGCATCTTATTTCGTCATTTCTCTTGAAAGGAAATAGTGTAATAATTTTAATCATAAGCACGGTTAAACAATATTCAGGGTATTCAGTCAGCAACTCACTCCAAGGTAATGAAAGATTTGTCATGGTTCAGGTAAAGAAAAATAAATGTCGAAGTATTTCTGACACGTTGTTTTTTTCTTCGCCGCTTTATAATGTTTGCTATTCATTGTACACACAATTCATTGCGCAGTAATGCCAGGAGGTATTCCCATGCAAGTAGAGTTGCGGGATTTCACTCCTATAAATAGCCCAAAGTGTTGTGTATTCTAACATTTGAAAATATTTTTTACAGAAATGGCTATGAATTTAATTCTTGATATTGTGTACTTATAGCCTAGAAGTATTGGTTACATTCTGCACCAAAAGACCCCCTTGCTAATGAATTAATCAGTTGCATCAGGTGTTTTCGTGGCTGGGAAAACCTGACTCTATAGAATCTATGCAGGGCAATTGGTCTTGAAGAAACGCTGGTTTATATGAAGCTTAACAAAAGTAAGATGTGTGATTCAGGCTTATGTTTAAGAAAGCCTGTTAAAGACATAAATCGGGCCAGTATTTGTACAGTGTATCCAGAGCGACGTACATCAGTGCTGAGAAGTTCACCAAAGGAACCTGTACTTCATCCTTCAAATTCAAATTTACATTTTAATCAATAGCAGAACACTACACCGTGCATTAAATGCCAAGTGTTAAAAATACACAATTTTCAGGTGCGGGTAGGTTAAGTTTTAGGCAGGTGTGAAAAAATGCTGTAAACAAAGAATGCTTTCAGAAATATAAATAATGATTGTTTATTTTTATCAATTTACAAAATGCAAAGTGAGCGAACAAAAGAAAAATCTAAATCAAATCAATATTTGGTGTTACTACCTTTTGATTTCAAACCAGCATCAATTCTTATAGGTACACTTGCACAAAGTCAGGAATTTTGTAGGATTATCGTCATTATATTATTTTGTAGTCATTATATTATTTTGTAGGATTATAGGATTATAGATCTGTAGTTAGTTCTCCAAGAACTAACTACAACCTACCAGCCGAGTTCTTTCAAAAACTGTGTGCAAGTGTACCTAGAAGAATTGATGCTGTTTTGAAGGCAAAGGCTGGTCACACCAAATATTGATTTGATTTAGATTTCTCTTTTGTTCATTCACTGCATTTTGTTGATTGATGAAAATAAATGATTAACACTTCCATTTTTGAAAGCATTCTTTGTTTACAGCATTTTTTCACACCTGCCTAGAACTTTTGCACAGTACTGTATATACTGTATAAACAAAGCACTGTAGTGTTATTCTCCTGCACCAGAAAATAAACGCGGCACTGTTATGTTTTCGCCACAAGATGGCGCGCTTTCTTGGTGAACTGCGGGATCGCATTTATGTCTGAGAAAAGTTTTACATTTAATGCCCATTACAGACAAGCCCCTTAACGATCGGCGCTCTCGATCTTCTCGATCCGTTTTGTAGGCATATTTCATGTTCTTTCATCTTCACATTATTTGGTATGTCAGTTACAATGGGTCAGTGATTTCGCAGAATTTACTAACCGTTTTTAAGATTTAGATTTAAGTTTTTTAGATTTTGTTTCCCAGAGTTTCTGAAGCACTGCTCTCTTCTTGAAGCCAATGGCATGGATGATGATGGGTCTGGAAATACGTTGCGCCATCCCTGGTGATGTACAGAACCATCATAGCTAAATGGTATAGAACATGTATCTCACAACAAAGGTAGCTTGATGACAAGCTGATTTTAGCTTGTGTGTAAGGCAACTGAATCAAAAAACAGCTCTGTACAAATGCTGTTAATTTATTTTCCTAATACACCTTTCCACAGAGCATTACATAGCCACTGACATTTAATCCTTTGCATAATCAATGAAAGAGCACTAAGTACTCTCTCAAAGCCAGAGTATCATGTTAATGTACTCTTATTTAATCTTTTAAAAACATGCATCAAATTAAAATTAAGGCATCATTTACTGAGATTTGGAAATGTGTATGTCTTCTGCCTTCTGTTTGCTATACATTATCCCAACTCAAGACATGTCAATCCACTTAACTGACATTCTATTCCTTAATCAATTATATTACAAGAGTTTATGTTTTATTGCAGTTTAAGCACAATTAGTGACATGCATGTTATTCTGAATTCTGTTGAATTAATGTTATATGTTATCTGCCATTATAAATGTTGTATTTTATTATCTCTTTTTTGCAAAGAATTCTGCACATCTACAAAACAGTATGTCAAGTATTAACTCATTGATTTATGTATCCAGTCCTTGTTTATGTAATGATGAGTTTTCAGGTTTTACATTGTTTCTGAGCTGGTAGTGGATGGGAAGATTTAAGATCTTGATTCCAGAGCTCTAAACTCTCAGCACTAAACTCTTTTGAGCGCATTGTTAGCTTGCTAACACACATTATTATTGTGAAACAGGGCTAGGTGATGTCACATAGAATGCATACCCAACCAACTCTACATGGAACTATGAACATAATGGTGATGTCATAGTGCTTTATCAAAATTTGAAGCAGAATTCAACTGCATTTGGTATCAAACCAAATATTTAGGCTGTTTGTGTCCATATATGAAGAAAGTGTTAAGTTGAAAGTCAGCTAGATAAAGGCAAACATGGTAAGTATACATATAATTCAGTTCTAACCTTATAAAAGCTATCCATAAAAAATTACATTTGGGTAGGTCTTGAAGTCAGATGTATATCTAGGTAGAGGTTATGTTTAACAGTCAGCAAAATGCTATATAGTGTAAATTTGACTCGTTTAAATGTACTAATCTGCCTGAACTTGTTCATATACCAGCCTCCCAAAAAGGACGCGAAACCCAAGGCTGATGCCACTGACGGCGCTCCAACTGGAGAAATGTCAAAGGACCAGGTAAGGTTGATTTAAAAAGTTGTTCACCTCATACACCCAATAAACATGCAAGCCATCCTCCTTTGGAAGCAAACGTACATTATATACGGAACACTAAAATGCCACTGCTTCTAATGAACTTACACCTGACATCTTTAGCTGGAGAAGCTAGTGGCAAGTGTTACTGCTGAGCGGGACACAGACAGAGCCGAGCTCAACTCCATTCGTAAAGAGCTGGAACAAGAGATGAAAGAGCGAAACTATTTCCAACTCGAAAGGAATAAGCTCCAAAATTTCTGGAACATCACCAAAGCACAACTAGAAGAAAAGAAAGCCGAACTAAGGAACAAGGACCGAGAGCTAGAGGAAGCCGAAGAACGCCATCAATCCACGATCAGTGTATGAAAACTGAACTTTTAGAAATCCATGTTTCATTCGTATTTCAACTTAAAACCAAATGTATTGCATAATCTTTAATATATTATGAATAATATACCCTCGTTTTGTTAATCGGTAGTAAGATTTCTGCTCATCTGTGATTTTCGCGCTTTTTTCACTTCTGCCTCACGCCTCTCGAATTTTTGTCAGTCATTATCGGAACCGCTCAATCCCCTTTAATGTGATAAATGGATGAATTATACACGGATTGCTTTAGTGTGAACACACGTCTTTTATGAGCTGTTTCTGTTTTTCAGGAGTACAACCAGAAGGTGAGGTACTTGTTGCACGAACACCAAGTTAAAGCAACTCAGCTCAAAACAGACGAAGTGGTCGCTACAAAACTCATGCAGCAGCAGCAGGCGGACGCGGAGAACGATCTGTGGAAACGTTTGCACAGCATGGCAGCGGCTCTCAAGGAGCAACAAGTCTCCAACGACCTTCAAATCAAGTTGCTTAAACTGGTGTGTTCACGCTTGTTTCATCAGACTGTTGGACCATTCGTTCTCATCCTTCATATTAGGGCCACTGACGGTTTAAAAATAATTGCAGCTGAGGTAGGCGGTAAAGTTCAGAGAAAAAAAAGTCAGAAATCCCGAAACTGAAGTTGCACATTTACGAGAAAAAACGGGAATATTCTCTGACATTATAAAGTCATACATTTGTGAGAACAACCTGAAAATGTCCGATTTAAGAGTCGCACATTTACGAGGAAAAATACATATATAATATTCTACATTTTATAATCATGATTTTGGGAGAAAAACGTAATCTTTAAACAAAAAAAAACAACAGATTAAAGTCTCATATTTACGATAAAAACAAGTTTATTCTCTGACACTGTTGTCATACATTTACGAAATTTTACCATGTAAATAAACAGAAGATCCATTTTTTTGTCTTGTCATTTTGCGACTTTGATCTGGTGATTCATTTGATATATGATCTATTGTTTACCAGAAACATGATGAGGAGGTTACAGAGATAAGCAATAACTTTGAAAAACAAGTTCAAGGTATTGTTTAAATGGGACCTGTCTATTTACCTCACCAAGATTTACTCTGCATGACTGGAGAATTTTTCCTTTTTGGATGAATTTCAACAGAACTGTATGCTTTACACTGACTGCATGTTGTATGCTACTTTATCTGGAATTATTTTCCCCTTGCAGAATTAATTAAGAAAAATCAGGCTATACTGGAAATACTCTACGAGGAGCAAGATCTAAGACACAGGAATGAAGTTCATGAGATGCAGCTAAAAAAGAATGAAAGCTTTGTAACACTAACGAGAAACCACGATAATGCAATCAAGGATTTACATAATCATTATGAAAATATCAATCTCAAGAATGATGCCCTTATAGTCTCACTTCAGGTATTACGTTTACTTCTTCCTCTCCCCCCTAGATCTGCATTTTATGTATCCAGTCCAACACAACAGCCATCATGTATTCTATCATCTGATTACTGTAGATTAAATCGCAATCCTCATTGGTTTTGTCAACACTTTTCTCCATTGTGGTCCTTTTTCCATTTTTAATTGCCATTTGCTCAAATGTGTCTTCTAACCCTAACACTTATTTCTGTATTACTACAGGAGCAGCTGGAAGAAATGAAGAAGAAGGATGAGATTCGGGAAAAGGAAATAGTCACACTGCAGCAGCAAAACCAAGTTCTGACTGTTCAAGAACACAAGTCCACTGAGGAAGTGGAAAGGCTCCAGAAACAGCTCAGAAACTACAAGACAGACAAGGCCTTACTAGCGGTATGCACATACATCAAGACAGATTAAGTTAACTGTTTAATATACTGTATCTTAATTGCTGTTAAAGGAGTGGCTCGTGGATTTCCTGTGCACTGGTGTGTAATGACACAGGCCTTCTAATTATAAAGACTTTGTTTTAAAATTGAAGGTATTTAAAAATGCAAATGTGATGATTCATCCATATTTGATTACTTTGTTATTAATTTTAATAATTTTAATATGTTGTACTCTGTATGAACTTACTAAAACAAATTTTGCAACTGATTGCCGGTTGTGAGGGGTTCTGATGGTGTAGCTCGGTTGAACATGTGAAACATTACAGTGAAGTTGATGAAGGCACACTTAAGAGTGATTAGTTATTATTTAAAACTGTTTCTTCAGTGAACTTTGCGCTTGAGCATTTATAATTGAGAATATGAATTAGAATGACAATGTGCTGTTTGGTTCAAACAGCATGTAAAAGTTACAGAGTTTTGTAAGGGAACTGTTACAGCTTCTGTGATGGCCTTAACATATCAGTGAGTAAAAACAGCACACAAACCAAAGGTGACAAAAGCATTTAAGCCCCCAAGTGCAAAATGGTTTAGGGATGGGATCAGCATGGGAGCTTGCTTGTTTTAAAATGCTCTAGTTTTCAACTTTGCCTCGAGATGCTTTCGGAACTTGCCACGAACCAAATTTAGGTTGAGAACCACTGTTTTACATATGGAATAGAAATGCTACTTTCAAAGATGTTTTGTTGACAGTGAAAACTGTTGGCACGTTGTAAGATAGTACTCACATTCTGGCATCAACAAATTAACCCTTATTCCAGACATCATTTTCTACATTGGCTCTCTTTTATTCCTCTGTTAGAAAACCAAAGCACGTGTCATGGTGGTAGATCAAGAAATTAATGTCCTGAAAATGGAAAAAGAAGTTCTGGAGCACAAACTCAACAAGGTAAGAGGAAAAACGTTTACACTGTAGTGTTTCATGTTGCTCAGTATTTAGATACATGGGGGTTGGAGTTTGTTAATTTAGAGATGTTAAGATTAAAAATTAAATGAGTACAAGGTTGTTTGCTAAAGTTGGTTACTTTGCTTTTAAACTTCTTAGGTTCAGGAGAAGTATGATCATCTTTATGCGAAATTCGGCCAGGCCATCCTGGAGGTGCAAAAGAAGTGTGGGGTTAAGAGTCTTCTTCTGCAGAAACAGCTGGATGTCCTTACAGACACACAGGAGCAGAGAGAAATCAGCCCCGCCAGCCCCATTCTGCCTCCAATTTAGAACACACTACCCAAAGCTTGGTCACTTAATGTTACAGCTGTATCGTAAGTCTTACTTTTGGGCAAAGGTGGCAAAAACATTCATTCGCAATGTTGTGGAAATTGGCACAGGCATATGGAGACCTCTTGTGGACAGGGAGAGGAACAAGAAGTTTCTGCAGTTTTGGGGGAAATAGTTAAGACTTTACATTTTAATATATTTTTCTTTGTACTGTTTATACAGCGCCAATAGCTGCTTTTTTGTGGAGCATGTTTTTATAATTATTCATCCCCTCATCCCACCTCCCGGTTGGATTAACCACACAAACAAATTAAATAATCAACATGACAAAATAATATTTATTAAAATAGGGTGTCCAATTTAAAGGGAACATGAGTGGTTGATTATTGGCTCAAATCTACATAAAACTGAACATCCTCAATACTGAACTAACAAACATCAAACTATGTTTTCTAGAGCTTGATTGCACTCAGCTAATATGCTGGTCTGGAGAACGCATTAGCATCCCATACCATTTTAAACTAAAACATAGATGTTTATTCAAAAGGAAAACTCAAAACACACCAAACCGCATCAGGTATTGCTTAAAAAAATGATATACCTCCAAGGGAATGCACAAATATGGAAAGCGAAACAAAACAGCAAGCTCTGTACATCACACGCAAACATTACGGATGAAGATTCATAATGAATCTGATGATTTTTCTTTGATCATCAGCCACAATGTAATAAAGAACAGGAAAAGAAAAAAATTAAAGATCATTATTTTGGCTTACAAGAGTCCATCCAGTGTCCCATTTTAAACTAGTGAAAATGAAAAAATAAGTTAAAATTAATGTATTTTTTTCCTCAAAAAGGGAGAAGACAAAGAATTGGAAAGACTCTTGGTAGATTTTGTTCATCCAGCCATGCATGTTCACCAAAGCCAGGCAACCAGTAATGGAGAGGCTGTGTCTGTGTTCAAGAGCGTGTCTTTCTTTCCTTCAACCCCGTTGTTTGCTGCCGGTGAAATCTCAGGGCAAGAGGTGGAAGTGAATACTGTTCGTGTCTGCAAGTAGGCAAGAGGAACCATTCACGGTCACTTGTTTCACAGGAACACATGGAGCGGGAACACCAGGAAAAGCCCCACAAGCTGCAGTCCAGTTACCATGTCTCAATGTGCCATGGACTCTCTCTTAAAAAGCCGTCCTGGGGCGTCTAGGTGGTGTGTTGCTGCTCCTCCACCTCCTGTTTGGTTCTTCTGAGATTGCTTTTCATTTTCACAAATTCTGGAGTGTTCTCCTGCTCTTCCTCAATCTTCTGTTGCTCCAGCTCCAGCTAGAAAGAGAGAGACAAACATTATAGGCGGTGCATCATTTCTTAACATCATAAAAGCAACTTAAGTATACAATAACCAAGGCCAGTCAGCCATAACATTAAGAACGCTAAGGAGAATTGTTCCCACAATGCTGGTTTATTTACAACTTTTATTATGCATGATAACACAGACTACTGTGGGCCATAGCTCAGGAAAAAAAAGTCAAATGGTATGTTTGTGATTTGCATATTGATCCACTGGCTCCTGAACTGAACCACACCACAGCACACTCTGCGATTCCGGTAGATGTTAAATCATCCATTGAATCGGTATAAAGTCATATTGTGATAACACTTGTTATTTACACTCCTGGCAAATAGGAACTTGTCTGGTGAACCATGTTCCCCACCGCCTCCAACAAGCAGTATATATAGAAAGGTTTTCAGAAGCCGACACTTTTAATAGATGCTCATATCCGGCGTGGGGTTAAGGGCCTTGCTCAGGGACCCATATAACAGCAGTGCTGGAGGTAGGATTCGAACCCACAAACTTGGTCCAGAAGTGAGTGTCCTTCATAATAGACCACAACAAACCCCTCCTCCATCAGCCTGTCACATCACTTACCATATGCTCAAAGTTGCATGTCACATCCAGTCTAAGTCAAACATGGCCCACATGTTTGCTGCTTAAGGGTTTGTGTAGTCACGGCGATGGTCACAACGTTATGGCTGAATCTCTGTACACTGCTCCAGATAAAGAGCCTTAAATGTAAAGCTGTACCTGTTCAAGCTTCTGCTGTCTCTTCATGAGCTCAATTTCCAGGTCCGATTGCTTCTTATGAGCCTCCTGCTCTTCCTTCTGAGCCTTCAGCACTTGGTCTCTCTTCCTCTTCTCCATCACCTTCTGCAGCTCAGGTTTATTCTGAGGAGCTAGGCCCCTGTTGTTTAAAAAAAGCATTGTGAGAAAGAGAAGACGCTACTGAATAGATAATAGAATATGTATTAGGCCATAATGTGTTAACTGGATACACATCATCTAAAAGCAGAAAAGCCAAATCCCTGATGCAAGATATGCAGCTGATTGCATCACCTAATACGATGCTATCCCAATGAATATATTAATTATTGTTTTTAAAACTTTGGTAAAATTTTTGCATATAGTTTGATATTGATTGATACTAACAATATTTAAGCTATGATGAGGGCCGTTATTTACTGGTGAACCATGAATTAGTAGCATGGGTGGTCAGTATAAACTGCAACAAGGATGTGAAATTCTATGATGTGATAAATATCGAGATGGAACAATATAAAAAAAAATATTGTGATTATATTTTTGACCATATCGTCCAGCTCTAGTACATCAGTATAGAACATAAGATTGTCTCAACTGGCATCTCACTATCCTCTGAGCGTTGCCATGGCAACGCCTGTCCCAGCATCCATCTATCTCTGAGCTTTGCACCAGAAAACAGGCTGAGTAAGCGTTCTGGCTGTTAATTCAGCGAAAGTTGCGTAACATGAGCATGTGTGCTTCTCAAAAGCTGGACTGCCCCATTTGCGGTAATCTCCACGGGTACATGCCTGAACGGGATTGAAAGACTAGATAGGGATTTACTGATAATTGAACAGTGCTCTATTTTCATTCCAACATGACCCTTTTTCAAATGGTGACATGACTGTTTCACTTCATTCAAGACTTGCCAGTCATCTTTACCTCTGGTTGACATTTTTATATGAGCAGCCTGGATCTCCTACGCAACAGTCAGCATTGTACATCTGCCATGCCACACTTCTGCCTACCTCAGGTTCCACCAACGCTCTTATTGCTTGGATTTTTTCTGTTTTCACTTTCATGAGCTTGAAAACCCTGACATGCTGTACATTTACATTATTTTTCAGACTCTCTTATCCAGAGTGACTTACTGTACATTTTCAAAATACAGGAACAGTTTCCTTGAAGCACCTTCGGTTAACATTAACCACAACATGAAACACTATTAACATTAACACCCAGTAACTGAGTAAAATCAAAAGTTAAATAGTGGACTAGGTGATAGAATCCCTGTATTGGTGACTGTAAGATTAGGGGTTGGAATCCAAAGGCTAAAAAAGCTGCTTCAGTGAGAATGTTCTTGTAATTAGAAAATATAAGTCGCTCTGAATAAGAGAAACACTAACCACCAACAATTAACACCTTTTTAATTTACTCAGTAATTTGTTGTTAATGCCAGAGCAAGAACAATATAATACAAAATGTATTTAACAAAGTTAACTGTTGTTTTTTGCTTTTCTACCTGTTCATGTCTGGTGAGGGACAGAAAGCAAACAGCACAAGAAAATTCAGCCCACACACTTTTATACATTGTCAACCAATGTATCCAACCAATTAGACTGAAAGACCAAATCAATCAAAAGCAACTGAATATCGGGGACAATATCAACAGTCTGCAGACAATGATCCATTGTGCTGCTCAAAATTTCCTAGTTACTGATTAAAATGGGTGTGTAAGTAGGTCTCTTATTGACTTTTGCTCCATCTGATAAAACAGCCGTTCTGCTACAGTGATACTCACTATAATGCAATATAGGGCTGGACGAATCCTCGAAACCAACATTCAGAACCTTTAAATGATGCAATGCTGCCCACGATGGTTATTTCGTTTATCATTAAAATTATGTTAATACTTTCCCCAGTGTGTGTTCATGAACAATTCCCTTAAAAAGATAACGGTACATGTGTTGCCATGTGACTGTGCCCTGTCCAGTCTGCCACGACATCTGCATTTTTCACTAAATCACAAAGATATGTATTCTTGCATTAGAACAAATGTATCAGCTTTTATAGTTGAGAATATTTACACTATAAACCTTGTCAGTGAACTACAAGGGCAAAAAATAAATGACTAACCCAAAAGCAGAATAACTTTATTAATTATTATCAAGGTAAAATGTTCAATTCATTGTGATACTAGTTTAAAGTCATGTTGCTCAGTCCCTATACAGTAGTTTTTTTTTATTGTTTTTTCATCATTTTTAATTGAACAGAAGTATAATCTTACATTTTCAATATTAGTACTAATTTAGTTGTTTTAAAATGTTTTAAAATGAGGCATAACACCAATCTGAAATTAATGTGACTACTAAAGAGACAGTATGAACCACAGAAGCAGATCAATATAAATATATTTACTGATTTATAAACACACCTCTTCATGCTTCCCATAATCCCTTATAAATCAAATGAGCTACAAAAGGTACAATGGTATGAACCCACTCCACGTTTTTGGAACAGGACAGTTTTCTTATCTCTGTATAGCTGATGCTCACATCAATTACAATAGAACATTTAGTTCATACAGGCATTCATTATGTAACCGTGAGAACTGAGAGAATGTAAAGCACACTCCAGACTCGCTACAGACTCCCTCCATCCCCCCATCTCCAGTCTGAGCTTGCATCTGAGAGGGACAGACCACAACACACAACAACGAGGGGAGTCAGAGAGAGGGCGGGCCATTTATTACATAAGCATATGCAGCCCACCCCCATCCTCCACCATGACGTTATCTAACATGTGACGCAACAGATCTCACTATATATAGACAGACCTCCATCACACTCTGTTCTTCCCAACTTTTTTCCCTGCAGAAATGTTTTTGCAATCACACTGATATACAGGGCTGGGCAATATGAACCTATTTGATATCATGAGTAATGAAACATTTTAATGAATGATTATATTGACTGTGCATGACTGTGCAATTTAAAAATAACTGAACCACACAGATGTGGAGGTAGACAGGACAAAGCGGAGTCATGTGACATTTTAAGGGGACAATATTTGAACACTCACTGGGCTAAATATTAACAGATTTATTTAATTAATCAAAATATTTACTAGATTACATTAAATACAGGTTCTCCCTATTGATTTGTTTTCAATTAATTAACCAATGCTAATCATATATGTACCACAACATATCGGTTCCAAGTCGAAAAAAGTAGCAGGCAGTGAGAAGGTGGGAGACAGATGAGAAAGGGAACGAACGAGCCAAGGATGAAGCGAAGGCAAGAGAGGAGGTGGGGGCGGGCTCTGATGCTGTAATCCTGCTTATGTAACCAGTCATCACTCTGCATCCCTACAACGACGACTGCTGGATGTGAACCCACTCAGGCAGCGGAAATCTTTTCTCTATTTCAACTAAAATGCAGACAAGTGCGAGTCGGGAAGACAGCAGCTTTACTAATGATTTATTATTTTTCCCTCTCAGTACAAACCAACGTCTTGGGTAGTGTTGGGTCTGAAATTAATGAAACTATAAATGTAATACCTTTTTTTCAAGAGATCTGCTAAAAGACCTAGAAACAGGGATGGGAAGCCTCTCAATTCTCAATTATGCAACACATGACAATTCTGAACCGCCGAGGAGTGACAGTTCTTTATGTTTGGCTAATCAAGTATTAAATGAGCGCATTTGGGTTCATGTATGTCACGCTGCCAAAGAACAGTGTTTGCACACATACTGTATGTATCTATACATAAAGTATAAGTGTATATGTTAATATATTATTCTGTGTCAGTTCCAAGCATGTTTTTGCATTATACGGTGCTCTCTTCAGCATCAAAGCACGTCACAACAAAGGGAGACAGAGCTAGACATGAGGTACACAGGGACACATTGCTGGCTTGTCCTTAGCGGTTTTTCCTTATTCTGTCTAGCTGGAGAGACAGAGGAGTACAGAATGACCTGCCAGGAGACACTTTTAGATCAGGAATTCACAGCTCCCATTCAGGTCTACAAGCTCCAGTGTACTCTTTGTCTGGGTAATGGATTTTACAGGTTCACTCTTCATACTTACGAGATCCAAAGGCCAAGTGAACCACATAAAAATGAAAATAAAGCTAGAATTCAGACTCTCTTCAACACAGGAAATTCATGGTTCATCTTATGGTCAAATTCAAAATGCATAAATAAGAACAGGCTTTTGGCTTAAAATGTCCATGTGACATACACCGTGCCACATTGCTTACAACGTTCTGTTAAAATGGACCACTGCCATCACCTTCTGTTAATGGGATGACAATAGCTGGTGCAACAGAAATACAGAAGGAAGAAAACAAGATGTAGAGTGTGGTTAAAGGCAAGAAAGAAAATGTGATGCAAGTACTTCAAAAGTGATAAAAGCTTAAATCAAAAGTAGCCCTAAAGGGGGTACTGGCTAACTTTTAGTATAAGGGGAGCAATTTAATTAAGCTGAACTGGTATAACAAAAATGTATTTTATAGTATTTATTGAGTAAGATTTTAAATAGTATACGTATAGTCCTGGCTCTTCAATGGGCTTTACCTTTTCTGGTTCATAAGGAGCTCTCTGTGCAGGTCTTGGTGGTTCCTGGACGTTTTCACTGGATTAATAAGTTTCTTTGGCTTGATGAGCTCGTCACAGTCTCCACTCATGTAGTCCGGCTCGGCCATGATGCTCCGCACACGAGACAACCTCTCTGGCAAGTCCGACTGGTCCAACCCTAAGAGAGAAAAAGAAAAGCATGCTATTAAATCAAGTGGACATCAGTTAAGCAAACTGTTCCTTTATTTTTCTAAAAAAAAACAAAAACCACCCCATATTAAAAAGAGGAAATATTCCAAAAAACAAGAAAAATACCTTTATTTGCCATTAAACATACCATTAAATGGAATGCTGGACTTTGTAACACTGGACCAATTTAAAGAAATTGTTTATAAATAAAGCATGTAATAAATGGTTATGTAAAAATTGTATATATAGTATATATACAGTGGAAGTAACGCAAAGTAACGCAATTACAGTAATTAACTAATTTGTTGTGGTGGTAATGCAAGGCATTACTAACACATTTTCAATAATATATTTGTTACATATTTTTGTAATACAAAATCAACCGAGACCTTTGGCACACACATCACAAATTAATTTAAAATATTTGAAAAGACTGTTTACCATTATGCCATTTAATTTGTGTGTGTGTGTGTGTGTGTGTGTGTGTGTGTGTACAAAACTTAATCTGCATTTATCACTGTGTCGCGCACAAACATCCGCCTGCAGCACACGCGTTCCGGACCATGGCTAAAGAAGAAATTTGAATGTATAGATTAGATGTTTGCTCATCGTTTATTACTCTCACTTTTCCCGTTAACTACCGTCAATATCCTCAATGTGACGGCAAACACACGTGGACGCCGTGAAAACAAGCAAGCATGTGCGCAGATATCAAATAACAACTTGCAGTCCGTTTTCACCCCAAACTGAAATATTCCTTTAAAAAAACTAATCCTGACACAACTCTGACAAACAGGCAGACTAAAAAAAATATTAACTCAAGTTAATATTTAATAAATGTCTTGAAAGCTTACATCTATGGCAACGTGACTTTTCAGTTTCTTGAAAACGTGCATAAATTATGGTGAGAGGTTGAGAGGTGAAATGTATTTAGGAACCTAAAAGAAATCCAGCTGCTTTCGATTTACGCTCTCAAAGACCTGACAAGCCTGAGAAGACTTAAAAATAAATCATGAAAATCGCGGGTTTAAAAAAATCTAATGCAGAACTCTCACCTGGCAGGACCGGGAACACGGGGTACCTGAACGCGGTGGCCATCTCGCTTGAAGCTAAGCAGGTGAAGTTGTAAGGGCGCAGACTGGACTGGACAGGACAGGACAGAACAGATTGTTCTCCTCCGAAACACCCTCGACTGAGACGTAGCAGCTCACCGACTGTGCGTCGCGTTATTACCGAGCGACTCGCCCCCGCCTCCGCCTCCCACCCGGTTGCTCTCTTATCAGCTGGGACTCGCGTCAAACGCGTCGCATCAAGCGCCTTCATGTGCGCTTCATAAACTCGGGTTTTATGATTCGGGAAGTCGTAATTAAGACTTGGCGAGTATCCACGCACTGATGCTGGAAATAACAAGACAAACTGACGTGTTGTTTTTCATGCTGGTTCACTGTTAAAATGATCGCAACCACGCCTACGTTTAAGACTGAGCTCCCAGAACTTTGTATTGTAATGTGCAAACCTGAAATGTGGTTCTTTCCAGCAATATACATTTTACGGCTAAATCGGATAGAACAGTCATGTAGAGTGTAAAGTTTATATTAACCAGGTTGAATCAATTATTAGTCCCAGTGAGTGGTATTCCAGTTCTATCAAGGACTGTGATTTGATGAACCTGGATATGTTACTGTGAGGTAGGTAATGAAAGCGTATGATGGGTTGTTTACAATGGCTTGCCTGTTTTATTGCTGAATGGGTAGAATGAAAACGTGACTGGATAATGATATGCTGAAGTCAGATTTTAATACCTCTGCTATTTTCTCTGTTATCTGGTCCACCTTGTTTTGGTGATTAATAAGTGGTAAGGTCTTCTGGACTTTAATCAGAACGCTATTTTACCTCCTGACCTGTGGGAAGAGTTTAGAGGGTTTTTTTTAAGTATTCTACTACTTTTTGGAATAATGTGAGAGCGTACAAGTGTTATATTTGGGCGGACGACATTCTAAAAACAATGTTGATATACAACAAATGAGTGATGGCATTTGAGAGACAATTTCGATCTGTAAAAAGTTTAAAACAGCACATTTGGCTCCATCTGCTGGTGTATGCATAGAATGTAGTGGCGAAAAGCCCAAATAAAAGGATCACTGCAGATCAGCATATGAACATTTTTGACACACCGACTTAGAAAACCTAATTCTGAAACAACTTTTATTCATATAAAGAATGTGAGAAGATGCCTGAAGCAGGTTAAGGTTTGATTCATAAATTATCCGCTACTTAAAAGCACTACAACCACCACCTGGTCTCCAATAGGACTGGTTTACTTTCAAGAGTTTCATAGCCTACAAATCAGTCGGGGTACGTCTACTGGTAAATCACTAATATTTAAAGCCAATAAACGAATTTAAGTCTACTGTCTTGTATAATATTTACACATAAAGTATCAATAAAATTAAATAACTTACATTTATAAATGGGGCAAGCTATACTGGAATTGGACACCCCTGAATTAAATCATATAAACAAAATTAAACAAGGCATAAAATGCAAAACATACAATGGATCTGAGAAAATTTGCATTTTATGAACAATTCCCTCTTTCTTGGCAATCGCAAACACATTAAATAACTCGAAAGTATGGAGAAATTCCTACGTCTACGAATTTACGTGGGACATTAGGGGCGGGTGTATTATTTTCTAGCAAATGAACGTAATGTGACAGTTGCACCACTAGATGTCGCTAAATACCTTTTACGTATATTACAGTAAAGGCTTAGGGATGCAATCAATTTCTCTCTGTTGTGGTGTAAATTAATGGAGTTCCAGTGTAGAACAGCAATATGTAAACATACAGAGTTTCTCTATAAAAAAACCTCAGATGTGGATCTGAACAGAGATAAACCTAAACAAGTTTTGAAACTGTTCAATATGTTCAAGAGGTCTGCAAGGAAACTAAACTTTCCATTTGTTTCCCTTCAGCGATCAGACCAAAAGTGATAAAGCATTTTTATTTATCAGATCTGCATACAGGAAACATTGCAACATAAAACTAGTATACTCACTCAACAGGCAAAAAACACAGATCTAATCTTGACATTTCACCATCTTTCTGTCCTCACACGCAGATCTGTTGCATGTATATTGGGCATGTGTGTAATAATAAGCATGCATAGTCTTTAATTACTGAGCTGCACTCTGCTGCCACGATCTGTGGCCAACTCTCATCTTTATGGCCTATCGTGGTTGTGTGTGCCAAGTGTAAGGCAAATGCTTTTTTTAATGGACTAAAACCCTCATTATTCAAAGCCTGGCATTCATTTGCCAGAGAATAACTTTTAAATAACCTAAAATCCTAAACTCACACCTTTTACTGCTCGCTTCGTGGGTTAGCGTTTCTGCCAGTCTCTTACATGTTCACGTACACATCAAACAAATCCATATGAGGTTCATAAAATGGCTCCAACGGTAAATAAACTAACTATGCCAGGGATGTTAGAGCTCCAAGTGGGGTTTTAAATCTTACACCATTATACCTGTTGCCTAATGTGTAACTAATGAGCTTGTTTATAACTCTGTGTGTGTAGTAAGTATAACACCTCTTGTTGTTTCAGAAATTCCCATGAAAATTGGGAATGACATAAGCTACAGAAGGTTCATTAGCTCTGGAAATGTGCACAATGATTTCCAGGTTCCTAATTAGCCAGAGGGTATCTATTATGTCAACATAAAGAAGGGGGTGTCCGAGGAAAAGCAAAGCAACTAGTGACTCTGGGAGCCATGTTTAATATGGTTTGTGTGATCTTAAAGGCTTGAGTAGGAGGAAACTGGACTTCTTTTCAAAATTCTTGAAGAGTTTTCACCTCTAATTCAAAAGGCTTCTTCCGTTGCCTATTCAAACCCTCAAAATGACCATGTCCTCAATCTATGTAATTTGTATCTTTTTATATAGTACAACATAAAAAATACCACGTTGATTGCCACATTGTGTGCCAACTATTAAATTTTGACATTAACTGACAAACAGATACAGTGAGCCATTAATCATCTACAGCTACTGAACACACACACAGAGCTGAGATTCACTGGGCCACAATAACAGGAAACAGACACATGAATCCTGCAAGAGCCCCACCGGTGTTCCCTGACCCCTGAGCCGTTTCGGCAGCGAGGATCAAAACTGGCAGAGTGGCGTACAGGACGGGAGGCTCTTTGTCCTTGCTGTTACAGATAGATGGAGCGTTGGAGGGAGCAGCTGGTGCTCCATCACACCATCTGACCCCTCCGTCTTCCCTCTTTTAGCTCTGCAGGAGGTTGCATTACCCCTGTCACTCGCCTTCAAAAGCTCCTTTCACTGGCAACACGCCTCTGTCACTCTCTCTTAGGGCTGGACGATATGACCTCAAGTCACGATGTAACAGATTATGACTGACTATTAAAACAACAGCCAATGTATTTACTAATTGATATGCCATTAAGTACAATACCTAATCATGCCATTGCATATTTAAATGCTGCTGACGACACTAGGTCAATGTGATTTTTGGGAAAATATTTTTGCCAATAACAACGATAGACTTATGGCTTAAAGTGTGATAAAAAGAGAAATGGACAGCATGTGTCCTACCATGCGAGTAGGTTTTGGAAAAACACCTAACCAACACTGTACATTGCAATCACGTCTACCGTTTGCAGCCCCTAAATACGCAAGATGAGGATCACACGGTAAAACAAGCACAGTGGTGCCTTCGTCTTCACGCACCATTCACAAAAGATGAAGGAATAGTTATTTTGCTTTTTTCTTGTTTCTATTTTAGCCCTCATGGTTCACTGACAAGGTTTGTACTGTAAATATGCTAAATTATTAAGGCTGAGACAACACCCGGTAGTATGTTTTTAAGGGGACAGTACATGATCACACACTGGGCAAAGTATTAACAGTATTAAAGTGGACAAAATTACATTTATTAAAGGTCCTGAATGTCATTTTGATTCATCTTGAATTACACTCCCAGCCATACTCCCTCTCATTCTTTGCAAGGTGGCTGTCAAACAATACAATTTATTATAATCAATAATTAAAAGTTGCCAATAAATTGATTCATTTTTTAATTGTTTACATTATGTTGCCTAAGTCATCATATCATTAGATTAACAAATGTTGCAGGTGTTTCCAATGATAAGCAGTTCTAAATGGGAGTGTTATGAAAAGACAGACAGTACAACTTATATTTCATTAGATTAGGTTTATATATATTTTTAACATAAATTTTTCAAGTGTATCTTTATGTAGTTTATTTTTGTCTGTTTAAAATTCCCAATTAATTAATAAAAACTGACCAGCTAATGGACTATCAAAATAACTGTTAGTGGCAGCAGTCAAAATAAACCAGCACAATGCATGTTATTAAAGCAAATTCTAACGTCCCCTGGCCTCGGGAACAGATTTTTAAACAAACCCAGCCATTAGCATCACTCCTCCCCCCATCCTCGGAGAGCCTGATACTAATCCCCCTACTCCCCCTACTCAGCTCTGTCCTTTATCCGACTTTCCCACATCCTCAGATCACACGTTCATTCCCTCATTTCATTACAGTCTAATTTTGCATACAATTCTTATAAAACACTGGCGCTCAACACTTTTGGCGGCTTTTAAAATCATGAAATGATAGATTAAAAAATACTACAAGAAAGCAATAAGATCAGCAGAAAGCAATAAGTAATAAGAAACCAGTCGCTTCCTATAGCCATCAGTAAGCTTCTTACACCTCTCATGTGGAATTTTTGACCACTCTTCCTTTGCAAACTGCTCCAGGTCTCTCATATTGGAAGGGCGCCTTTTCCCAACAGCAATTTTAGGATCTCTCCACAGGTGTTCAATGGGATTTAGATCTGGGCTCGTTTCTGGCCACTTCAGAACTCTCCAGTGCTTTGCTGCCATCCATTTCTGGGTGCTTTCTGAAGTATGTTTGGGGTCATTGTCCTGCTGGAAGACCCAAGATCTCGGACGCAAACCCAGCTTTCTGACACTGGGCCCTACAGTGCGACCCAAAATCCTTTGGTAATCCTCAGATTTCATGACGTCTTGCACACAGTCAAGGCACCCAGTGCCAGAGGCAGCAAAACAACCCCAAAACATCATTGAACCTCCACCATGTTTGACTGTAGGTACTGTGTTCTTTTCCTTGTAGGCCTCATTCCGTTTTCGGTAAACAGTAGACTGATGTGCTTTACCAAAAAGCTCCATCTTGGTCTCATCTGTCCACAAGACATTTTCCCAGAAGGATTTTGGCCTACTCAAGTACATTTTGGCAAACTGTAGTCTTGCTTTTTTATGTCTCTGTGTCAGCAGTAGGGTCCTCCTGGGTCTCCTGCCATAGCTTTTCATATTATTTAAATGTCGACGGATAGTTCGCGCTCACACTGATGCTCCCTGAGCCTGCAGGTCAGCTTGAATTTCTTTGGAACTTGTTTGGGGCTGCTTATCCACCATCCGGACTATCCTGCGTTGCAACCTTTCATCAATTTTTCTCTTCCGTCCACGCCCAGGGAGATTAGCTACAGCGCCATGGGTTGCAAACTTCTTGATAACGTTGCGCACTGTGGACAAAGGCAAATCTAGATCTCTGGAGATGGACTTGTAACCTTGAGATTGTTGATATTTTTCCACAATTTTGGTTCTCAAGTCCTCACACAGTTCTCTTTTCCTCTTTCTGTTGTCCATGCTTAGTGTGGCACACACAGACACACAATGCAAAGACTAAGTGAACTTCTTTCCTTTTTATCTGCTTTCAGGTGTGATTTTTATATTGCCCACACCTGTTACTTGCCCCAGGTGAGTTTAAAGGAGCATCACATGCTTGAAACAATCTTATTTATCTACAATTTTGAAAGGGTGCCAATAATTTTGTCCAGCCCATTTTTGGAGTTTTGTGTGACATTATGTCAAATTTGCTTTTTTGCCTCCTGTTTTTGTTTTGTTCCAATACACACAAAGAGAATAAACATGTGTATAGCAAAACATGTGTTAATGCAATACTTTACTGTGAGAAATACTTGATTTTCTGGAAGAATTTCAGGGGTGCCAACAATTTTGGCCATGACTGTATGCATGCAGACACAGACAGACACACGAGCTCACACAGACGCTTTCACACACACACACTTTCGCCCTAACGATGGAAAAGTATTTGCATTTGGAGGGCAATCACATCCTTTTGCTTCGGATGGAATTTTACAATCCACAGAGTCATGAGTTTCTCATGACAAGCAGAGCAGCAATAAAGGAAGAGAGAAAGAAGGATTCCCCTAAAGGAGGCCAGAGTTCAGACGGTCAAGTCTTTTAAAAATTAGCATTCACAGAGTTTATCCGTCTTGACAGATATCGGAAAATAAGTTCAGCCACATTCAAAACAAAGTCATTTGTCTCCAAGAAAAACCGAGCTCCAGACTTCATTTAGTTTTCATCCTTTATCATAACAAGCCACTTTTGAAAGAGAAGGCCATAAGAAAATAGTAGAAACTGGAACACTAGAAAATATTCTCAACAAAGAGGCTGAGACGCCATCTGTGGGGATGTGTGCCCACCTGGGAATTGCCCCCCAGTGTATTGCTTATGGTCCAGTAGAGGAAAGCTCTAATTTGACTGGGTGAGATTTGTAGCAGCGCCAAGAGACACGGGAGAGCATCTGGACTTAGATTAGGAATAATATTAATAACAGGAAAAATATTACTGGAAACACCAAAATCAAAACAAAGCGAGCTGTACTCCTGATGCAGTTAGAGCCTTTAGGGCCCATTTACGCTCAACGTTAAAGAGGGATGCAGACTAGGCGGAAATATTGATATATTTGCTGTAAACTAACTATGCACATCCGCACGCAGTTGAATTCTTAATGTTTGTGCTGATATACTTGATTAGATTTCTTGTTAATGTTATCATGCTAACTAATCAGAATATTTTTCCAAAACAGAGCAATTGGAAACTACCTAACAAAACTGGACAAACTGGAAAGAACAAAGGAGAACTAAAGTTTTTCTAAATAAGTCTTAATCTTGATCCTACTCAGATGACAGGGAGGAAGTAGAAATTTGCACATCTGACCGCTTTAGAAACAGGCAAAAAAGAGACTTCATTCATTCATTTATTGTCCGAACTGCTTAGTCCCAACCGGGGTTGTGGGGGGACCGGATCCTATCCCGGGAAATGTGGGCACAAGGCGGGGACCAACCCTGGGCAGGCGCCAACACACTGCAGGGCACACACACTCACATTCACACCTTACAGGGCCAACTTAGAGTGGCCAACTAACCTATATTGCACGACTGTGGGAGGAAAACGGTGCCCCTGGCGGAAACCCACACAAACACAGAGAAAGGCCCCATGGCCGACCCAGGGATCGAACCCGGGACCTTCCCGCTGTGACGCGGCAGTGCTAACCACTGCGTCACCGTGCCGCCCTGTGAGACAACACATATGTAGTTAACAGCAAGTATATTTCTGTGCACTTCTGGGTACAAGTTGTGGCACAAACAGCGGACAGCAGTTCTTCATATGACGTCCTGAAACTGACATTAGCTTTTTGTTTAGAAGCAAGCAATTGTGCGTCATAGAAACCATATCAAACACATGATGGTATTCACATTATTGACAGCCCTAATGTTCATCGTAATATCCTGTCGACAGTGTGTACACCACAAACACTTTGTATCCTGACCTCGAGTGAACAAGAATCACTGGTCACCAGCTGCCTAGAGAGCCTTTAAACAAAACAGCTTGAATAAAATGACACTTTCACACAAACACATTTTGTGAGAAACTGTGTGCTGAAAAGTTAGACTGGGTGTATGTCTGTTTGTTTAAATTTAATTCCATATTAGCAACTACGGCTAGTTCATGGCCAAGGCCAAACAAAATAAAACAAAATCAGAAATAGGAATTACACAAATGCAGTACTATGCCTATAGAAATCCTGTCTTTTGGTTGACAGAGGCCCATTACAAAAAAGGCATAGTGGGGTTTCATCACCAGTCATCACAAAGCCAAGGGTGAGTCGTGAATGTCCCATCTGACATCTAATATAAACTATCTGATCATGTCTGGATTGAAAAGAAAATACTAATCTCCTTTTAACATCATAAATCATTTCAAGTAGCTTGTTAATAATACATTCATGCCATTCAGATTACCACTTATCAGAGGTATAAGAACTCAGTACAGGTTTAAGATCTCGAAAGGGTGAAAGAACGTAAATGGAGAAAAAGGCAGACCGAAGACAAGCTAAAAAAGGTAAACAGAGACAAAGTAAACTGGCTGAAAAAATGTGGAAGTGACAAAAGCTGCATGGTGAAATATGTAAAATGAAAGCAGTCGTTTGACATTTCCTCTTTAAAGAAACAAGTAAAAAGGGGAAGTAAAATTTAAAAAAAGGTGAAATGAAGTGGTTTGTTGTGAGGCTGATGTCACAGAGGGTGAAAACGTCCCAATTTACTGTCCATGGGCAAAATCTGACCACATATTGTAACCTCATCTGAGGGCAAAGAAGGGGAAATAGTGGACTGTGGTCAGGCTGTCCACATGAACTATGAGGAGTTGAACATTTTAAGCCATGAACGTGTCTCTACAATATCAGTGGAAGTAGTTAAATGCCCAAAAAGTGGGAGGAGGAAGAAAAAAAAGAATGAATAAAACTAGGCCTAAATAACGAAGAGAACGTTTTCCAGGCCAGAGTGCATATTTCACCATATTTGTCTATTTCTCAGACTAAAAACACCAGGACTATGCCCATAAATGCATCACAAATGGAAAGTGGAACGGCAATATCAGATTCCATCTAACAACATCACCACCACCACCGCCGCTGGGTGCGCAGCCTCATTTCAGACACAAATATTACACCACAGTTCAACTGATACTTTGGTTGGCTTTTCCAGTTCCCAATTCCAAAAGACGTGTCAGTTTTGTGTCAACTCAAAGTCTGACAAACAAATTTTGACTTTGCATAAAAGTTTGGTGACTCTCTCGAAATCTAACTAAGCACTTGACCGAGACTTTCCGTTTCGCCTGCATGCGATATATCTGAGGTTTCTGAAGTTCTGATATCGCTAGTCCCAAGCTGGATGCAACTGTATAATTCTGTTAAATGCAGCGCTACAGCAGCAAAACAAAAAAAAGAGGGAAGGAAGAAAGAAACGTGGAATAATTTCTCTCTCTCTCTCTCAGTGGTTAACGGTTGTTCCAAGTCAACAAAAAAGGAAGTTGCCTGTGCAAATGAATCAGTAAACAAAGCAGTTCTCCTAACAATGGTTCTGCATAACGTCCTCCTAACTCAGTGTATCAGATTAAGAAAACAGCTATAATAATATCTACACGCAACTGGTTTTGAGAGTTGCTCTTCAGTGATGAGGGTTTAAAGAAAGCCGTTATAAGATCAAGCACTTTTGACACACAAAACCACAAACACGCCCTAAACAAGTGTTCACACTTTCACAGTCAGCAACTTCCGTTTTGCAACCACCAAACTCTGAACGAGTTTGGTGCAACAGAAAAAGTCATCGCAACTTGTACAAACGAAAAAGCTGTAGAGGGACGAGAATAAAGTGCGTGGGTATAGTTTGTGTCTTGTAGAGCAACTAATCAATATATTTTTGGAGGAGTTGATAGCGTTGAGGTAAGGGTGTTCGCCCCGCGATCGGAAAGTCGACGGTTAGAATCCAAGAACCAGAAAAGGTATCACTGAGGTACTCATGAGCAAGGTACTGTCCCCAAGCACTGTTCCCTGGGCGTTGCCCATGTCAGCTGCCCACTGTTCTTCACAGATGAGTCAAACGCAGAGATCACATTTGGTCGTGGTGCACGGTGTGCTGAGCTGTGGTGTGTTCACAATGACCAATAGTCACTCACTATATTCAATTATTATAAAAAGTTGCCAAATTATTTATTGGTGAAATAGTTTGAGTCATTACATAATGACATAAACGAATGTTGCAAATAACCAAATTTTAAATGAGCAGTCTTACACAGGATCTCGAAGTGACTTTCTGTTGAATTTGTCTTTTTAAAAATAAATGTAAATATTCAAATGATCTGAATCATTTCAAATAGTAAACAACTCGCTTTACATCTAATTTTCTATCTTATTTTAAAAGGTTTATATTGTTTATTGTATATATTTTTGTCTATTTTAAAACAACCAGCTAAACAATTAATAGAACACTACATTAAGACTACATTCATTGATCATCAACAAAATCATTAGTTACAGTCCTAGAGTGCTGTTAACATTTGTGCTTGAGCGTGTGTGTGTTAAGTGTGTGTGTGTGTCTGGCCTTGCCCAGTGGAGAGACAGCGGCCAAAAAGCAACTCTTTCAAACTGAACACAACACCAGTTCATGTCACACTGCAGGAATGTGATGAATCTGCAAAGGCTTTCCATTGTACTCTTACATTTACATGCATACACACACACACACACACACACACACTCAATAAGAGGCGTCCAAACACACTAGCGGTGGACTGATTGATTATCAGCACTGACATTCAGCATATTCATGGTTATTGGCACCCGCAATTTTTTTTACCAATACGCTGATAAAAATGAACGCATTTAAAAACCTGATTATGGCTCCAGTTTAGATTTCTGATTTGTTAATGTTAAGCAGTTGAATCAGGGGTCGACCGATAATCAGTGCAGATATTTAACGAGATTATCGATAACTGATTTATTAGTCGTCGGGGGTTTAGTCTATTAACAATGAAAGCTGAAGGCACTGAATGTTTGTCATTCTTACATAGACGCTGGGAGCTGCATTTTTTTTGTCAAGAACATTTTCTTTTTTTACATATATGTTTTCTTAAACTCCTCAATTAATAATGATCGCTAACGATCCAATCGGTAAAGCCATAAAACACACTTACAAGTGAAAACTCAGTTGAGCATGCAAACAGAAACACACAAACCCACATCCTTTACGCAGTGGTTTCAGTTGTTGTACTGTAGATTTACGCTATACCCCCGTCTAGAACGCTCCACTTGTCCTGTCTCTTGGTCATATGGCTTGTATCGGTGTTAAATCTGAGGTTAGGTGGAGTAGCACCTGTCTAGCAAGAGTCAGGTGTGTGTGTGTTACTGCCTACGTGTGTAAGCGGACGAACGGAGCAGCTGTGAGCTAGAAAACAAAGACTGCAGTATAGTACAGCTATAGATCCCACTCAGCTGTGGCCAGCACCTGTTAATGTCACAAGTGAAGTGAGGGGCTGATGAGAGTGATGTGTGTTTTCTTGTTTTTACGCTTTTGGGAGGACCAGAGAGCCTCACCACGAGGGAAAAATATGGATTTGTCATTTGTTTATTGTTGATTCTCACAAAAAAGATGCCTCTATATAAAAAAATGAAGCTGTTCATTTGAGAGCTAACAAAAAATAAGTGAAAGTCAGAGATTATTTGTCATTGTAAACACACCACAGCGCAGCACATAATGCACCACAAGGAACTATGACCTCTGCATTTGACCCATCCGTGAAGGAGCAGTGGCAGCTAACATGGGCTGCACCTGGAGAGCAGTGGATTCGCTTTAAGACAGTTTAAACACTGAGTGATTATTCGTCATTGTGAACACACCACAGCACAGCACGCAGTGCACTACAAAATGTGACCTCTGAATCTGACCCATCTGTGAAGGAGCAGTAGGCGTCTTTTTTGGCCACACCCGGAGAGCGCTACTTGGGTTCTTTGCTCATGAGGACATCAGTGGTGCCTTTACCGGTCCAGGACTTGAAACCGGTGACCTTCCGATCACAGTCCCAACTCCCTAAACGTTACGCTACCAAAGTTAAAGGCATAATGAGGATTAAGGAGCCAGTGAATTCATGTCTGGTTATTCCTAGAAATGTCCAGTATCTAAGCCGGGTCTAAGCTAGTGGAACAAAAGTGTGTTTTTGACCTAGACTTATTTAGAGAGTCTGCCAGTATCACAAACTCTGCTGGGTCACTTGACCCCAAATTTACCTGTTTGTAGATAGATTTTTGTATGAACGTAATAAAACTAAAAGAGAACATGGAAATTTTCCATGAGTGAGGCTTTGGTTAGGGGTCATGAGGGTCTGTTAGTGTTATTTAAATTAAAATGAATAAATATTCATGAAGTTGCAGCTTTGTGTTATACTGATTGGTTTAGAATTATAAGGCTTGTGCCACACACTGTAGTGCAGATCAGTAAAAGATTTATTTCGTCGTCTGACTGTGCAGATAACAGTGTAGCCCCATAAGCCCACAGTCCATTCTGAGCCTCTCATTGGCTCTCTGGCAAAGGATTAGCAGGGACCCCCAACATGCACATGAAACACACACACACACACGGTAACACTGCCATTATCCGGACAAAAGTGTGAGTAAGCCATCAGACAGACTGCCGCTGATCTGGCACTGCCAATCAATACAGACCCATGTGTCTCGTCTCAGAACACATACACACATCCACGCCTGTGTACAACAATGTTTCCTGGGATTACAAAATCCACTAGTATTTTCTGCATGGCTTTTCCTTTTTTAGCAGAAAAAAACAGAAAAAAATACGACTTTTACATTCTGATTCTCTTTTATCTGGTGGCTGTTGCTCACTAAAAGAAGACCAAACTGAGCAGAAGATCCTTAGGTTGTCACTGGTCAGATGGCAGATTTATAGACATCTGTCCTTGACTGGACTCTCTAGATCTCCCTCCTTCTCTCTCTCTCTCTCTCGCGCCCTCTTTTTCACACAAACACACACACACAATGTGATTTTCAGCACCTTTTCACTAAATGTTTAGCTTGACTGATAGTGTTTTCTTCAGCTGTGCAGCTCAGCGTTTCTAGTCCAGAGAAGATCATTATCCTGCCACATGCAACTTCTTTGATCTCTCTTTTGGACAAAGTACAGACTACGAAATTCCTTGCATCATTTTACATATTAGTCTGTAATAAAAAAAGTCCCACATGTCCTGTCCCGTTAGAATCATGCATTGCTACAGATGACTACCCACAATCTCCTCCACCTCCTCCTCCCCCTAGCTTCCCTCTCGCTGCCTCCGGCCTCTCACAGCGGTGGTCAGATGGTGGGCATGTGGTAGCGCTCCTTTGTTCGCAGGACAACAAAAAACATGAAGCTACACCTTTGTTTGACGGAGCAATAAAAAATGTCTGGAATTCACGTTTCTAGAGAATTAGATAATCATTACTGTTTTGACTCACAAAATTATTTTTATTAAAAAGAACAGATATCTGATGGTTTATTTCCAACATTTCTGGCTTCTGACACTTTTAGGTTTTCAAATGTATATCCCTTTAACGATTAAGTAAAACTGTAACGAACATGGACCCAAAAATCTCATTTATTCGTTCTGATTAAGTGTGTCAGGACACTGAGAGAATTGTTTTTTTTTGTATCTGGAAATCACAACATACGCGCTTTAATATTTTCTCTCAAACCAATTACCATCCAGCCCATCGCTCATACACACCCCCTCTCCCCCTCACAGCCAATCAAAACTCGGGGGCCAGGGTGGTACAAAACAACTCAACTGCCTGTCAAAAGCCAGTCCCTGGGTGATGATGTCACAATAGAAATCCATGGCAACTGGAAACAAAGAATGTAAACAAGCAGAACCGCACTTCTATGATCTCAAAAAACACGTTGGGGTGTTGAGGCACGCTCAAAGAAAACTGCGAAAAGTGCGGCACTTTTATCTGCTCACGATCGCGTTACTGAGAATTATTATTATTGGCCTACAGCGAGCGAGAAGAGCGAAAACATGAGGACAGAATTAAACAACTGGATCCAACGAAGGAAGCAGGAAACGTCAAACACAGACGAGCATCAAAGCATAAACTCTGCTCCAAGAGAACAAAGCACGCAGAGCATCAGTGAAAATGGGAGGCTTGCAACTACAGGCACACACATCTACATAAAATGAAACAAGAGACTGAGTAATGATGGAGGTGGTTCTGGAGTTCTGATTAAGTGTATCAGGGCAGTTGAGAAACTGTTTTTTGTAACATGCTATTTTCTCTCAAATCTATTGGCATCCAGATCATCACTCACACACATCCCCTCACCCACTTCCAGCCAAGAAACACACACAAAACTGTTCTGGTAAGTTGTTCCTCGCTTTTGCTTGTATCTATAATAACCGCGTTGACGCCGGGTCACACAGAATCTGCAGAGTGGACAGAATGCAGTCCGGACCCTAGTAGCCTGCTGACTCATGGGAGTGTTTGTGTTGAGAGATACCACAGAATAAAAGAGGGATTTCCACTATCGGACACACGCTTCCAGCTGCCCATCGTAGGTTGTTTGATACATTTAAAAAATTGTCACATTTACAAAGACCTTTTCCATTCTAACTTTCCATCTTAAACAGCATATAATTGCAATCTCACTCAAAACGATTCTGTATGAGTAAAAAGCACCCTAGCTGTATCAGTGAGTTTTTTAGTCATTTATGAGTCACTAACCACACAATCTGACACATTAAGTAGGAGGCCAACTTGTGATAATCACTTTATCTAGAATACGGCAAGAAAAAGATACCCATGAATAACTTGGAAGGTTTGCCAGTTAGGTCAGAGTTGAATTGCGAAGGCCCAATAACTAGGGGTGTAACGATACATCGATTCAGTGATCATAAGTCAAACCAGCAGAACGGATCTAAAATGAAAATATCAACCAGACCTTATAAATACTTATAAATCAGTCCGTGTATACTGAACAGGAGGTCTATTTTGTTTAAAAGACAATATTGTTTTGCATTTATTTATATCTTAGTTGCTTTTTGTGATTTGATATGAACAGAAGTGATAATCATAATATTGTCTCATATCAATTACTGGCTTCTGAACTGAAGCAAAAACAAAATCATATCAAAGCAGACTTTGTGATATCGGAAAATACCAAATCGTTGTTAAATGTAAAATGGTATGGTGATGAAACTTGTGAATAACACCCCTAAAAAAATCATACTGTCACTTATTCAACCTTTCTTAAAGAACAAAGTGTCAAAGTTCTTCTAGTAGTGACCTTCCCATTTGTGCAAGCCACATTCATTAGGAAGTGAAAGAGAAATGCGATCTGTGACGGACGCTGAGAGAAATGTGTCTTCATTTAACAGCACTCCAGGCACAGGAAGACGCCTCAGTCCTCACCCCGTCCCCCCTCTCAAACCCAGTCCCACGCCCCCTGGAGAGGACAGAGCTGGACGGGAAGCGAAAAGACACAACACACTCACATATTCACGTTCGCACTTTCTTCTTTTTTCCACAAGTTGTATCACACAGACAGAAAGATGGGCACATCTTCGAAAAGAAAAATAACAGAATGGAGAAGAAACACACAGGGGAGGAGAAAGAGTTCTACAGTATTGGCGGGGGGGAGAGTTCAAAGTCCAGAAAAACAGATGTAAAGCGTTTGACGAAATACTCTCCAAATAGCAAACACATGTGGTCAGGATCTACCCCTCCCTACCCTGACTGCAACACCCACCCCACTCCTCACCCCACCCCAAACAGAGGAACTCACTCTGGTATGTCTGCCCTGAGTAAAACTACAGTCTACAAGTTCTGTCGCCACTGTCTCTAACGGACGACTGTGCGCCGCTCTATCTGGTGTTACTAATGTCTTTTTTAGTCTTTTCATCTGATCGCACGCTGTGCAGCTTGTCATAAATATAAAACAAAACAAAATAATGACAAAATAATTAACTACGTGCATCCTGTCTAGGGTGGGTCTGAATCATAGAATTGGGTCTAAGATCAAGACACAGGTGGGCGTTTCTTTACTCGAGAGTTACTATTTAGTGAGAGGACAAAAAAGTGTTTAAAGAGCAGGTCTACCAGTAAACAATGTGAAACAATGAAAGAAACAGATCTCTCTCTTTTGTTCCCTCTCATGCTATCTCTCTCTCTCTCAAACATACACACACAAATCCTCACACAAACCCATCTCAAATAAGCATCTCTCTCCCACACATACTCACACTCATTTCAAGTAAGTATCCACCTCTCTTCCTCTCATACAAACAAACACCTCACACACACAGTGTCACACAGTCAAATAAACACATTTTCTCAATGAAACAATAAATACAGACACCTAAAAATCAATCTATTTCACATACAAACAGACAACATCTCATACACATCTGCTGTAAACCTATCATCTCTCCCTGTCTCACACACATACCTCTAGCATACCTTTCTACACACACACACACATTCTCTCACTCACAAACCTCCTGTCAAACACTGCAGAGAACAAGACGTGACATGAAAAATTCCATGTGATCTCAGTCACTGCCCCATCCTTGTTTCTCAGGGTCTAACAGAAAATATATCTCAGTTCAAAACACATAAAGCAGATTCTCTTCCTTAGTATGTACATCTGTAATACAGGCCTAATCACTTTTGTGGATGCTACATGATATCTTTGTTACTGTCCCATCTGGCGCTGGTACATTCAAGTAAAATGTACGGAAAAGTGATATATGCAATCAAAAGTTAAGCTTCAAAGCAGATATTGTCCAGAACATCGTAACAACAGCTCTAAACAACAAAAAACAACCGCGCGTCTTAAAAAGCAGTCAAACCGCAACGCTCCTGACTTGCGCGGTACGTTTGCATTGTTGTAAATTCAAACCACACTACCTAGTTCTTGGGGGGAAAAATCATCTGGACTTGTTTTATAGTTAGTTAGTTAGTGTCCCGGCAGAAAGTGTGGGTGATGTAACGTGTTGAAATGATGAGATAAAACACCAGCAGAAACAGAAACACACGAGGTCCCACACGCGGAGCATCGGATAATAAACGCGCTTTATGCCCGTTAAAAAAAAAAGAGCCAACATGTACCTCGATAAAACACTTTAAGTTTCCCTCTCCTCCAACAGACGACTTTCAGCAGGACGGGAGATCAGGATGCTGGCAAAACATCGGCTCGATTTTCCGCTCACTTCTCCGTTTAGGTGTGTCTGCAAATCTCTCCTGGAAACACTTCAGTAGTAGACAAGACCCATAGAAAATGTAAATGAATACTTGGGGGAGGGGTGTGGCCAATGTGACCCAACGCCTGAGTCACGCCGCAGGCCCCGCCCACCTCTTTCATGCTTTCTCACAGCAGGGCGTTCCCCGATTTAAATGTGGGCGTGGTTATGTGGCAGGGGCGGGGCTTAACGCCACACAAAGCAAGAAACGGTCTTTCCTCTAAACACAGACTGTCCTGGTTCCATTATTGTCTTACGAGCTACAGTAGAAACCAAAAATTAAGGCCTGATTTTAGTCCAATTATTATTATATGCAATATATAATCCTTTCTATAAAACGTTACAATTGCTATGCTATTGTTATTCACGTAGGAGGAGGACAGACTGATGTGGGTAAATCGGCTTATAAGCGAGTTAAATCTCGGGACCCCCCTTGTCTAGAAGTCTGTTGATAGCGGAAAGCGATTGTGTTTGTTTTTAGCCTCTTTCTAAACACTGAAAGCATCAACAAGACCGACTCTCTCCTCCCCTGTGCACGTGTGGGACGTGTGATCGTGGAACAGTGTCCCTATTGACCGCAGATCAGCCTAAAGATGTGTCTTGCTGAAGGGAGGGTTTCCCGAAAATGACGCGATGCGCTGCGCTGAGGGAAGTGAGGAGGAAAGAGAGAGAGAGAGAGAGAGATGAGGGAGATGAGGGAGTGTTTGGAGGGTGGGGAGGTGGTAGAGAGAGAAGGAGAGGAAAGAGAGAGAAAGCAAGAGGAAAGAGAAGATGGGTAAGAAAGAAAAGAGTTATGGAGAGAGACAGTGTAAAGGAGGTATGGAGAAAGAGAGAATGTGAGTGGGTGGTAAGGGGACTAAAGAGGGAGGGAGAGAAAGATTTAGGGAGAGAAGGAAAGAGATGAAGAAAGGGAGGGGGAAGAAGCGCAATAAAGGGAGGACAGGGAGAGAGAGAGAGAAAAAGAGAGAGACAAAGGGAAAGAGACAGAAAGAAAGAGGAAAGTGAAGGAGGGGGAGAGAGAGACGGGGCAAAGAGATGGATGGTGGGAAAAAGAAAGACATAGGGAAAGAATGTGAGAGAGTGGGAGAGAGGGAGAGGGAAGGAAGGTAGGAGAGTTAGGAAGGGAGAGAGAGAGAAAGGGAGTAGGGAGAGAGAAGAGGAGAAGAGAGGGATGAAGGGAGAGAGAAATAGAGGGAGGTGGGAATAGAATGAGAAAGTAGAAGGAGAGAGAAGTAGAGAGATAGAGAATGTGGGAGAGCAAGGAGAGAAAGACGAAGGGAAATATAGAGGCAGAGAGAAAAAGAGCTAATGAGTTCAACAAGTTTTCTATTCACTGCATAAGCTCATAACTTTCTCTCTCTCCCTCTCTCTCTTTCTCTCCAGTTATAGCTTCAGTCCATTTGTCTGTACATTCCATTTTTCTGTCTCATGTGTGCTGTAATAGGAGGGAGGAGAAGTGTGTCATAAAGTGACTCATGGCTATGACAGGTTTGGAGGTTACTCACAACTGCAGCCCCAAAACCCAACATGCAGGAAACAGATGTGTGCCTCTGAGACCCTCAAAGGAGAGTCTGACGTGTGCGACTTACGAGAAATAGACTTTCCCCAAAAATCCGGTCAGCATTTTGGAATCTCAGGGACATGAACTCAAGGTGAAAGAACACTGAAGTTTCTGCTTGTAGAATCTCAGTCTTAGGTGTTATTTTATGTCCATGTAAATAAACGTTTCAATGAGGAAGTCAGAATTACCATAGCAACATCACTCATTTATTGCAACATGAGGCAACTGATGTTACTTTTGTCATTTTTTTAATCTGGTGAAAGCTCTGTGGCCAGTCAGTGTGAATTTGAACAAACTGTTCTCACTTCTTTGCTTTTGTCGAGTCGGAGGGTCTTGGGTCTCCAACAGCTACTACAATTTATTTTGTCGTTTCAAACAGGAAATGACAGTATCTGAAACCATGGAAATGTTTCTGACATTCTGCTTTTTGATGTCTGTCGGCTTCCTGTAAGATCCAGGAAATTATTTTCTATTGTACAAGCACCTATAGTGCAATAGCAGTACACTTATTTTTTAAACAGAAAATGTTTAATAATCAGACATCTATCACATACGCATTCATATGTCCATGTTAACAACAACTTTAACACTGCAAGCGAACCTCCACTAGATACTGTAAATACATTGTTGAAACTTTATCAACTATTTCTCCGTTAGGAATAGTTGCACGTAAATATGTAACTTCTCACGCTGACCTACTTTTGTAAAGCTGTGGACCCACTTCAGCAATGAGATTAGATCTAACTGGAAAACTGACCCACCCATAGCGCAAGTCATTTTGGGAGCTTTAGTAGCTGCAGTGAACACAGAAAATCTGTGAAGATTCCCTAAAAATAGTTATGGAGCAACAATTCTACCTAAAAAAAACATCCATCCTAAAATTTCTGGAAATATAAGAAATGTGGGGAATGCTTGAAGCCTATAAAAGTACATAGCTGCAAATTGATCTCAAGAAATTTAATGAGCATGAAAAATGTCTCACTTAAATGAAACCTACTACACCAGTAATAACAGTATTGGTTTAATTTTGAGGCACTTAAAGGGCAAGGGGGAAGGGTTGGGAAATCAATAGGATACACATGACCCGCCTTTGCATCGCTTGGAGCAGAGATTTTAAAGTATTTATCTTAAAAGCAATGCATTACGCAACACTTAAAAGTACAACAATCCTTAATCATGTGTCACAATCTGTATGTCTATAGTATAGTTTTCTATTGTCTAAATTGGGACTTTTGCAAGCCAAAAAATATTTTCTCGCATCTCAAATAATCAATAGTCAATCAATACCCATTTACTTTCTGAGCACGATATGTTGATCCACTGTAAACATTTACATTTTTAATGGCTTCTAAGACCGAATGCACTCATCACCAGCTGAAACCACGCTTTCTTTCAGTGACTGCATGTACATTACTGTTATGAAGGTGAAGAGGAGATGTGAAGAGAAGGCTGGATGAGAGCAGCAGTCATGTTACAAAATGTCATCAATGTGACCTTTATCTGACATCACCAGCCTTGTACTAAGCATCTAAATTGATGACTGCCACTACCCCACAGAGGCAGGTTTAGCTGCTAGAACATGGATCAAAGTGAGAACATGGTGAACATGGTGAACCTGTCATCCCCTATTTTGTTCTTGTTGACTGTACTCAGAGCATGCTGGAAATACCATGTGCTGTGATTGAACTTTTCATCACGTCTCTTTTGACAACTAGAAATTCCTGAATTACATGACAGTAACGCATTATACCGAGCAGCCATAACATTATGACCAATATTATGTTAATAATATTGAGTAGGTCTGCAGATACTTGAGGTGTGAATCTTCACTGGTCTCACAATTTGATTTGATTATAATTATCATGTCAACGATTCGATTTGATGCAATATCTTAATGCATCTTGATGCCTCCCTTCAATTTTTCCACATTACTTCACATTGCACAAAGATTGGGCAGCCATAGTTACTACCGGGATGTCCTTTTAATTAGAATTTTTATGCCGTAGACAGAAAATCACCAAGCAATGTCATTATGAAGTGAAAGTGAGTGATTTTGTCATCGTGAACACATCACAGTGCAGCACACAGTGCACCACAACAAAATGACCCATCCGTGAAGGAGCAGTGGGCAGCTAACAAGGGCAGCACCTGAGGAGTAGTGCTTGGAGACGGTACCTTGCTCAATATAATCCAGGGGTTTTCAACTGGTTCTGACCATGGGACCACCACTTAGACTAAGCAGTCTGAGTGTGGGAGGGGAGTACTTTTTTCTATTACCTTTCAGATATTTACATTAAATTCTTTATTTATAAAGATGTCCAAATCATTTGGAAATGTTTTGAAAAATAAATAAAAAGAAAATGTATTTTAGTAGTGAAACTGGATTGCATGTCACAGATCACCTACAACGCTGCCGTGGAGCACCAGACCCTATGCCAACAAACTGTGATGGTGCTGTGTGTTCTCACACCTTTCTACCACAATCAGCAGTAACTTTTGATTCGACAACACGGGCTGGCTTTAACTCCCCTCATCCATCAATGAGCCTTGTTCGCCATTCATCAGTTTCACTTCCTTGGACCACTTTTGGTAGCTCCTGATCACTGCAGAGTGGGAACATTAGAAAAGACCTGCAGTTCTGGAGATGCTCTAACCCAGTCGTCTAGCCATCTACACTATTTGGTCCTTGTCAAAGTGACCCAAATTCTTATGCTTGCCCATGATTATACACCCAATACATCAATTCCCTGCCAGGTGCCATTGTAACAAGGTAATCAATGCTCTTCACTTCACTAGACAGTGTTAATGTTATGGCTGGATCATACCCAGGGGTATAATTCCTGAGGATAGGTGGTATTTCTAAACTATAATTTTATAATAATGTATTTTGCTTAGTTTAAGGTTACAAAACATCAATTTAAATACACACATACAAGCCAGAGGCTTATATGTATCTGTAAAGACACTGGGGTCAATGTTGCTAACTCTAATCAATTTTAACCCTTGTGGTATGACGTTAAATAATTAGAAATGTTTTAGTCCATAAAGATATCAAATAATACTTGGTAGTAAGTGTATTTGGTGGTAATGGGACTCTGACTGCTTACTAAGGAAGGACAGCCAAACTAAGAATCGTTTCAATGCGGAACATGAAATACAATGCATAATGAGTATGTAAAGTAGGCTTAACTACTGGTTAGTAACTACAGCTGGTCTGTCATTGTTTCCCCTTTACCACACACACATGTTTACTTCACTATATTTCTGGAGACATTCCATAGGCATAATTATTACTTATAGCTGAATAAGCCTACGCCTGCCCCTAAACTCAACCCTAACCCTAAGCTGAGTAATAAAAATTAATCGTTTTCTTCCAGTTACCTTACATTTGTTTTAATACAAAAGATACTTGAGCAAAAAAAAAAGTGGGTCTCAAAGGTAGTCTGTCCCAAATCTGCAGGAGTAACATGCACGCACATACGGAGCAAGTGCAACAGCAAAAATAGCATCAGCAATTACAAATGCAGAATTTCCTCTTTTATATGTAATTTAATTTAAATGGTTGGCATAAAGAAAACCCTTCTTACAGAGAATTATCTGTTTAGCGTTCTTTCAGATCAGACCCAACTACTTAAAACGATTAGCCAGAGTCAGTGTTGTCCTGCCTTTATTATATCGGGCAGATGACGCAGCCAATTAAGGTGGATACCACTATATTTACAAGGAAGGGATCGGCCTGGAACATTAAAGACAGCGCTCAGTCTTAAATCAGGCCTGAATTTAAGCTGTATCTGTCACTCACATCCAACTTCATCATGAAATACACCGCCACCAAGCTCCCTTCTCAGTACACACTGAGCACTTAGGCTAATGGAGCTAAGTGAAATGAATTGCAGCGATGCAGTGATGCAGAGAAGAGCAAATGCGGAGGTGATGTAATAATGTTTTCTGACTCCTGCAATATAAACACCACTCGGTCAGGCCTGAACACCAAACACACTCTTATCAAGGTGCTACAGGCTGTGGAATCCTGGGGCAAAAATGAGTAATCTAAGAACATGCAGATCCAATTATCTGCACACATACAAACACATGCATACAATTTATGTAACTCTTATCAGGTGTGTGTGATTTTTACTTGCAGTCATTGTAAATCCGGTGCTGCATTTGCATTTTGTGGAAATGCTTTGCTGCTTTACTCAGGGGAGACAAACAGGAAAAAGAGAGAGAGAAGACACAAAGACAAATACAGAATTACGAGGGCCATGCAGTTTGCACCTTTATCAGTTTTTGTCAAATCGAAGTGGACTGATGTTGAAATATGACACGTTTCATCCTTTTATCTAGGGTGCTACGATTCAAAACTTATTAGGCAAAACGCAAAATAGCTTATTATAGCGCAACCAACTGGCAGAGTGGTGCATTTTTCTTTTGCCTGAGTAGAGGGTGGAGTCCCGGACCTACCTGCCAAATTTCAAAGCTGTAGCCCACCCAGAGCCGGATTTCTATGACACTAGGTGCAGTCCTATGCCAAGTCGAACACATTTATTTGCATATTACAGAAATATGAAGACGTAAATTAAAAATGTGTTTGATAGTAACTACAGAAGAGTGTCTTGGGATTCAAATGATACCAGTTGCATGCAGATTGGACAAAAATCCAGGGACTAGTTCGAAAAAGATGGGTTTTCATTTTATGCAAATTAGCGAAAAATCCAATATGGCAGAAATAGATGCAAGGGTCTATAAAGATTCGTCTTGACCCAAGGAGTAAGATGGTATAAGATTTTTGAGAATCGGAGCTACGGTTCAAAAGTTATTAGGCAAAACGCAAAATAGCTCATTAGCGCCACCAACTGGCAGAGTGGTGCAATTTTTTTTTTGCCTGAGTAGTGGGTTGGGGTTTGGACTGTTGGGGTTTGGGCAGAGTGGCGCCATTTTTTTGCCTGAGTAGAGGGTGGGGTCCCGGACCTACCTGCCAAATTTCAAAGCTGTAGCCCACCCAGAGCCGGATTTCTATGACACTCGGTGTGTGGTGTTGCAGTCCTGTGCCAAGTCGACCACATTTATTTGCATATTACAGAAATATGAAGACCTAAATTAAAAATGTGTTTGATAGTAACTAAAGAAGAGTGTCTTGGGATTCAAATGATACCAGTTGCATGCAGATTGGACAAAAATCCAGGGACTAGTTCGAAAAAGATGGGTTTTCATTTTATGCAAATTAGCGAAAAATCCAATATGGCAGAAATAGATGCGTGTGTCTAAGAAATTCGTCTTAACCCAAGGAATAAGATGATATACGATTTTTAAGAATCGGAGCTACGGTTCAAAAGTTATTAGGCAAAATGCAATTTTTTTGGAAAAACGCAAAATAACTTATGGGTGGGGTAGCGGACCTACCTGCCAAATTTCAAAGCTGTAGATCTTACCGTTTTTTCTCCACAACACGTTTTAAGGCAGAAAAAAAAAAAAAATCAGCACGATTCCAATAGGGTTCCACGCAGTGTTCCACTGCATGATGTCTTGTCCTTGCTCAGTTTTAGGGTAGCTTTGTTTCCTCTGGGACTGTGGAGTAGAACACTAGTGTCTAATGTAGATCACACACACAAACACTCACACCCACACATCCACAGACGGGAGGCGGTTAAGAAGATCTGGGCCACATTAGTAATTTTGGTTTAGTGTTATGTGATGAGTTACGTGACAATCAAGCTTATATTGTATGCCACAGCACAAACACACGCACACCTACACACATAGGTTCCTGGCTGGGTTGCAGGTAGGAAAGAAAGAAGGGATGGATAAACGGACATACATACAGACAGACAGACACATACATACATACATACATACATACATGGATGGATGGATAGATAGATAGACAGACAGAGTGTTGAAATAAATGTTGCTTGACCAGACTTGATTATTTAGTTTCTTTAGGCCTGTGCATCCCACATGACACAAGGGAGGAGGCTGACATTGAGAGAACAATAGAGAGCAGTGAGACAGGCTGACAAATATGCCAAATCAGCAAGGTTTTCGGCTTTGAACAGGAACACCCCCCTCACACATATGTTGAAAAACAGGAGACAAACCCAGGTTCATTTTTCAAGCTGTTTACATGAAGTGCAGCTATCTGGACCAGCACTGGCGTGGTTTAGCATCAGCAGAGCATCTCAGGAGTAATAATCCTTGAAAGGCAAAAGGCAGGAAACAAGGAAGGGATTTAATGGTGCTGAATGAAGTGGGATTAAGCACTGGGAGCATCTGATTGGTTACAGAGTGGCTGGAGAATGAGCCAGTCGTAAGGCCAGAGTTCACTGTGTATCTGGGTGGGTGGATCTGTGCACTGATCAGATCATTACACTGGAGATCTGCTCCGGCTCCTCTGTTTGAAGATCAAAGGCCAGAACTTTAAAAGCAAATATAAATTCTAACCCTATTCATCAATTGTTAAGACCTACTTATGCAGTTGTCACAAAGATTCTGATATTCATCAGTGTTTGTTTACTTGAATATTGTTCTTAGATAAGAACAAAAGCTACAGATTTGCACTCTCAGGTAAATGTTATTGCATGTCTGAGTGAAACATTAGCTTATTGGGTTTTCTTAAATTTTACAGTAATAAAACGTTATACTATTTAAATGTCTTTCTTAAGTACACATTTAAGAAAAAAAAATGAGGCCCAGTGTATCCTGAGGTTTCTCTTTGTCTAGATATTGCTTGCATAAAATAGCCTGGCTTCCTTATCAGTCACACTATTTGTCACTGATGTCATTGACCTGTGTACTGATGATCAATTGTCTTCACAGAAGTTTAGATTAGACTCACATTCATCACAAGATTTTCAGGGTTCTAAGATTTGGTGTTCTGGAAAAAAGTTAAAATACAAATAGGTTCAGGAGTTACCAATGTTGGGAGTAATGTGTTACAAAAGTAACACAATTACAGCAATGTATTGCTTTTGCTGTAACACAGTAATGTAATTACTGTAGTTAAGGTACTAATACATTTTCTGTAATATTATACTTGTTATATATTTCAGTAACATGCATGACAACACACTTTTAACCCAAATTTAGTGCTGTTTCATTTTTATTTTAAAAATCACCAACACTGTGAGATCTTTGACACAAGAAAAAATCTGAAGAAACATTTCTGAGTAAAAGAGATATATCCTACAGACTTTGTGCCTACAATCATTATGCTACGCCACATCACCCTCCAGTGAATGTAGACTGAAATGCAGCGAACAACATTTTAGCATTTTAGAACTCCTATTCTACAGTTATTTCAGTGAAAGTAACTCAAAAGTAACGCAAGAGTCGCGTAACGCATTACAATTCAGAAACAGTTATATTGTAATGTAACAAATTACTTTGAAATAACGGTAACTAGTCATTTATAATCCATTACATTTTGGAAGTATCTTGCCCAACACTGGTGGTCAAAGAAAACCAAAAGACTGAGAGAAAGGAAACAGAGGGACTGAGAGAGAAAAGAGAGAGATTCTGTATGTCCTCAAGTCGACCTAACTATAATGGGAATAAGAAACAGTAATAAAGGGCAACGTTTCCTCTTGTTTAATAAAACATCCAGTCAAACTGCATAGCGGCCTGCACACAGAGCTGCAATTACACATGCTCCATCCAACATTATGCTGCAGATAACCCACTTTCTGACTCTATGCGATTATATTTTCCACAAAAAGTGCTGCCCCGCTGTCTTTTTCCAGTGTGTGTGTGTGGCTTCCTCTCCAATTCTCAGTCAACGACACACAGAGGAAGAAGAGGAGAGGAAACCTGCTTTTTTCCCCCGATAATTGTACATCCTTTGTCCATACAAATTGTATGTGTACTTCTCCGTACCTGATAAAGGTCCATCCTCTGCCTCTATATAATCTGTGCAGTCTGACTGGACTTCCTGAAGCTGACACTCCCGTTCCTGGCAATGCATGTGGAAAAAACACAGCCTGTCAGTGTTTCAGATACGACACAATTGTGAGGACCAAACACACACACACACACACACACACACAGTCACATATTGCTATCTTAATGAGGTATTTCAAGTAAATCCCATAATAACTAACATAAGAGCCAGACAGACAGACATTTATGGCATTTAACAAAAACTCTTATACAGAGTGACTTTCGTTCCCCAATTACAGGGACAGTCTCCCTGGAGCAACTTGGGGTTAAGAGTCTTGCTCAGGGACACAGTGATAGTAGTGCTTGAGGCAGAATTCGAACCCATAACCTCTTGGTCCAGAGGCGAGCATCCTAACCACTGGATTATAATAATGGAGCATTTAGTTCCCATAACTGGGGCAGCTGGAAACATAATGGTTGGGAGCTGGCCACCACGATCTGGAGATCACCGGTTCAAATCCTGGACTGGTAAAGGTACTACTGAGGTACTCATGAGCAAGGTACCATGCCCAAGCACTGCTTCCCAGCTGCTGCCCATGTCAGCTGCCCTCTGCTCCTTCATGGAGAGGTCACTCACTTAATAGTCATAAAGTAATGAACATAATGATTTCCATAATTACTAGATGTAAGTAACATTATAGCTACTTTTAACCTGAACAACAGGAACCAACTCTTTTAATGTTTTTCAGACTTTTCTATAAAAGCATTTTTCCTTATGAAGACCGGTCCCCACAAAGCCATTCAAATTGGACAAATCATAGTTTACCAACCTTTAGGGGTCATCCGGGTTCTCCCAACTCTCTAAATGCATGTCCACACACGCACAAACATTTCAGAGATTTATGTTGGTAAGACAACATCAGCGTTGTCAATAATTATATGACATGTTCTCACACTGATTTAAATGTTTACACATGAATGTTTTGCTGGCTGAGAGTTGTCACTGCTGTAAAAATCACTGAGCCAAGTAACAGCTCCTCGGAGACTTGGCTGTTGGAGCAATGCTCTACAAGGGCAAGACTTTTTCCAGAGTTACAAATAACATGATGATAATAATAACATGTCTCCAAGTAGACGAAGAAGCACATTCCAGTGGGAGTATATCTACTCGCAATGGCGAACAGTATGTAGTATGTAAGCTAAAGTCATCACTGAAAATCGTTTAGTTACCATGTGAAATTCTCTCATCTCAAACAGCTGTAGAGCCAGAGTAGTTTTCATAATTGTATCTCTTTTTCTGGCCTTTTGCCTCTAAAAGCTTATGCCTCCACTTTGGTTTGAAGCAGGGTCCCCCTCTAGTGGGGACTGAGGTCACTGACCAACAGCAAGTAAATTGGGTTTGTTCTGAATCCAATACAGTATGATCTATAATGTTCTATCTGCAAATAAAGTGAATAATTCAACAAACGGGAATGGGGATATACAATATATATATACAGTACTGTGCAAAAGTTTTAGGCAGGTGTGAAAAAATGCTGTAAACAAAAAATGCTTTCAAAAATGGAAGTGTTAATCATTTATTTTCATCAATCAACAAAATGCAGTGAATGAACAAAAGAGAAATGTAAATCAAATCAATATTTGGTGTGACCACCCTTTGCCTTCAAAACAGCATTCTTTTCACACCTGCCTAAAACTTTATGTATATATAAATTCTTATTTACAGTGCTAATTGAATTACCTCTTAATTGCATAATTTAAGCAAAAAGCTCTTAAATGATTAGCGATGCCTCTTTTTATGTATGTACTTAACAAACTAATATTTACTCATGAGTACTTGGTTGATGCCAACAAGCATGTAGAAATGTCTATCAGTTCTATAAAAACGATTAAATTAGTAGTTTAGTGAGATTATAAATAAAGTTCACTTATATACAGTTGACACTTTGCAGTAAAAATAATGCTGGTTGTGTAATTTACACTTTAAAGTGTAATGCTATAAACTAAAAAGGGAGTCTTATTAAAATAGCATACTACTAGCGCTTTGATTTAGTGCTCACTATGTCATACTAGGAAGATAAACTTGAACTTTACTTTGCTTAATAAAAAACTTGATTTTTTTTTGGTAAGGGAACCCAGATGCATTAATGAGCTCTTAACGCTTTTTAAAAGAATTAATGCTTATTGTCTATAATCAGGGCTGGATTAACATAGTGTGGGGCCCCTGGGAAACTACACCTGAAGGCCCAGGCCACAAGGTTTTGATTGGGGGAGGGGTGTGCAATTGTGATTTTAAAAATGTTTCTTTGTGTGTTCTCTCTTTAGAAAATTATCTTTTTAAACGATTGTATGATCTGTATGCATCATTTCCAGTGAATAATATAAAAATAATGAAAAGATATTTAAAGGTCTACTTGTGCTAAATGATGGGTAATCAATGGGTAAAATGCAGAAGTCACGTTTCTTTGTGGTGCACTGTGTTCAAAATGATAATCACTCACTCAAGTTACAATATTATAACGATACATTGGACAACAAATCGACATCTGCCGATATCACAAAGAGTGCTATAATACAATTTCTATTTGATTCAGTGATTGATATGAGACAGTATTACATGGTGATTTAACATAATCACTTTCGCTATTTTTATCATTCACAAAATCAACAAAAATATCATTTGACATTTTGTCAGTGCAATCTACCAGACATTTAAATGGAAGTATCCATTTTGTAATAAAATTTTATAAAAACAGATCTCCTTCTCAATACAAAGTGAGGTTTAAATATCTACGATGTCTGATCAATAAAATTATTTTTGGATCAATGCTGAACTGAATCAATGTACCGATAAATCATTACATCTCTCAGACTTACCCTAGCAGGTCTGATGATGGAAGGCCGTGGGATATGTGGAAACTTGGTTTGCACAACAGGACTTCCCTCCTGGGGTTTCTCATCCTCCGAAAACCCCTCCGAGTTGGGAGAAGAGGAGCGGCGAACATCATTGTTATATTTAACCGGTTCTTTAGGTGGGGTTCCATTAATTTTGGTGTGGACTGAAGTCTGTCTAAATGCAGTCTGGTGCTGGAACTCTGTGTGATGGGCTCCTCGGGGCTGGGTCAGGACAGCAGAGTCAGACGCAGGTTTCGGCTCCTGAGTTCTGCAGGGTTCGGGGTCCAAATGAATAGAGGTTTCTGTGGAAGCATCAGCAGGAGCCCCGAAACACTGCTGTAGTGAAGAGCAGGGAAGCCCATGCATCACCGCACTTCAACACAGCAGCACAACTACAACCAAAATGAGGTGGACACCAAATTCATGGGCTTGCACCAAGATATGGAACGAAGGCTGGAGAGTATTTTCCAAATGTTCCGATTTTGGCAGGAAGTTTTCCTGAATCTTGTAAAAAATCAGATGTTAAAACCAAAACGAGCTCTGGACAAACCTTTCTGTTGTAACAAACCGTTTTTTTTCCAATATGGGATCCTACTCCAATACGACTTCTGATGCCAGATCCAGAGTTGGCACCACTACACGCTGAACGATAAGAAGATCTCACATTACCTCCAATTAAGACTCAACACTGACCAGCACACTCAATCTTACTTTCTGTTTTCTGCCTGCGCTATCTCTCCTTCACTAGCACCGTCCTAGGATGTTTGGGAAGCAACTAAAAAGTAGTGAGTGTGTGTGTGTGAGGGTGGGGGTGTCCATGGTGTCCGTTTACTCGAGCAGGTAGTCCCCCTGCCAAGGCTGGGCTCTGCATTGTCCCTTCATAGCTCCAGCCCGGTGTCCTTGGGCTCGGAGAGGTGTCGGGTTCCCAGGCCGCGGTAAGCGATAGCCCCCATGCCAAGCCAAACCATGGTGCCAGGGAGTAAAAAAGAGAAAGAGAGAGGCGAGGTGTTATCGCAGACAGTGTGCAGCATTCCGTACAGACAAAAGCCATAAACACATAAAAACACAGGGTCAGTACAGGTCTGGAGTTACTGCCAGTGAGACATGATTAGATATCCGGAGAGTTAAAGGGTGTTGGTTTTCCCTGATAAGTCCTACTCGATGGATGGTCCTATGGATGGTAATAATGGTCGGAAGGTTCAGAAGGGAAATGTAAATTGGATCCTATTGTTTTGAACCATGAAACAAAAAAAAAACTCTGACCAAAGATCCTATGACCAGTAAATCTAATAGACAGTTGGTGGCGTAATGGTATGGTGTTCGCCCCGTGATCAGAAGGTCGCAGGTTTGAATCCAAGACCCATAAAGGTACCACTGAGGGACTCATGAGCAAGGTACCGTCCCCAAGCACTGCTCCCCGGGCGCTGTCATTGTTAACTGTCCACTGCTCCTTCATGAATGGGTCAAATGCAGTGGTCACATTTGGTTGTGGTGTGGTGTGTGCTGTGCTGTGGTGTGTTCACAATGACAAATAATCACTCAATAAAATAATGGACTTTCTTTACTATCTTCAGGTGGAGTGTTCATTTATACCACAAGTTGAAAAAAAAATGCATTTATAAACCTTCAAATGGGAGTCAAAGTGCATTTAGTTATTGTCTTCCAGGACAGCAGTTCCCATCACGTTGCACAATGTTCAAATTGGAATTGTTAAAATGCATTTTAGAACATCAACTGCACAAACACAATCTGTATGTACTGGGAATGTATATTGGAAAGAGTACAATACAATAAAATTCAAGTAAAAATGCTTTTTGTTTTTGTGTTTGATGAAGCCAGTGTTAGCTCCTTCATGCTACAAAGAGTATAAGTTAGTTTTCTAGTTATTAAAATGCAGTTTTATAGATAGAACAGAAATTATATGTAACACGTTTTGTGAGTATGTCTATTGTAAAGAAGTTTAGGTTTGTGTTTGATGAAGGCCGTGTTCGCTCCTTCATTTTACACAATGTCCAAACAGACGTTACATACCGTAAAAAGTAGTTTTTCTATTTATTAAAATGCATTTTTGGAACATTTAATGCACAAGCATAATCTATAACAAGGAGTAAAATCTAAGTGAAAACGCCTTTAGTTCTAGCCTTTGATGAAGGCAGTATTAGCACCTGCCCATCATGTTACACAATGTACAAATTGGACAGGAGAGAAGTAATAAAACTTTCATGAACTCTTTTGTTTAACGATGTAAACAGGACTTTAGTTTCCAGCCCAGCGAGAGTGCACCGAGTCACCATATGTGCAAAAGAGTAACCTGACCTCAGTGGAGTAAATGTTTAATTTTTTGTTAGCTCATTTAGATTTGTGCAATGATCATTATATTGCTACAGGACATTCCACTGTTAAACTGGCTTTGATGAGCGAGGCGGACGAGTGGTTGGGGGGAGACGAGTCTTTAGCAGGCGCAGACGGAGCCCCGTAGCCCAAACCGACCGAGTCCAGGTGCGTCGGGGGAGCGCTAGGCTCCCGAATGCCATTGCTGGAGTTCTGGAACACACAGGGGAGGTCAAAAAAGTCCAGAACCTGAAGGAGCACAGGGAGGCGGAGGAAGAAGAGGTGGAAATGAAAGAGAGAGAAAGGAAGAAAGTCAAAGAAAGATGTCAGGAGAAGCTGGACAAACACTTTCAGGAGTGAGGAAAAAGAGTAGTGACAGGCAGAAAGAAGAAAAGAAGATTGGGCCTCATTTCCCAACAGAATTTCCCAAAACTTAGTCATATGATTAATTTATGTAAAAATATTAGGGTTGTGCAAAAAATCGATACATCAATACATCCCGATAAAACTAGCTGGTAGTTTACCAGTATCTGGCATTTTTTTATGCATCATTAAAGTGACTTTTCCCTGAAACCTTTAATGCAAGTGGCTCAAAATGCACATAAATAATCAATCCAGCAGATGGTGCTGTAGTTAGTCAACAGATAGCAGATGAATTTGATGTGATGCATGGAAATGTCATTAGATAATAATATAGACAGCACTTATATATAGTTATTTTGTTTGTTTGATTTGCATTTATTCCAACAAAATTGCTGTTATTCCAATAAAAAAAAAAAAAAAACTTACCCCAGTATTTATTTACCTCAGTATTTTTTCCAAAACAGTTCCATGAAACAACCCCAGTAAACCACTCAAATCAACATATTAGTAAACCGTTTTTATTGTCATTTAAATAAAGAACTGGTAAAATCTTAACTACTGGAAAAAGGAAGTTCCATCAAACAAACAAATTCAACAAAAATACAAATCATAAAACTCCAACATATAAACAACATAAACAATAACTCAACCCGAACAACCCAGAATAAATCGGTTCAGTCAACTGAACTGAAAAACAGTACTTCAGGTTTTGACTGCAACACAGGATCTTGTATAAGTTTTGGGAAAAGCAAGCACACAATTCTGCACAAATAAAGGTCAAAGTAAGGACAGGAAGGTGAGGGTCAGTACCACAGAGCGAGATTGGTCTCTCACTCAGTTCAATACGAACGGAACAGCAACTAAACACTGTATTCTGCTAATACACATGCTTCCATCACAGTGAATGGTGAAGCATAGTCCGGTAATCTGTGACAGATTGGTGAAAAAAATCTTCAAAAATTAATATACAATAAATTACATAAATCAGTTGAAATTTTGCTTCAAGCTCTGCATTGCACAAGACTGCAGATATTAAACTAAAAAGGCAAATCATTATGAAAATTAACATGAAATCTTTGTTCTGTGCTCCACATTGAAAGAACCTGCTGAAATTAAATAATAACAATGAAAAAAAAAAACAATAAGAAAATTAATATGAAAATACTTGGGAATACTTTGGTCCACAAACCAAATCACCTTTGCATTCTGTTTTGTATGGATGTATTTGGATCAGCACTAATATAACACAATGTGCTTTATGTAACTAATACTATGTGTTCAGGTGAAAACACTGGGCGTATTATCCCACAGGATAACTTTATTTACTCTCAAAGTAAGGGTTAAAAAATAGACTTCATCAACAAACTTTAGGTCTTTCAGTGATGGGCTTGTACTAAAGGCATGGTGGGAAAAAAGTCTTGAAAATGCAGTGAGAAAAGCAAAAAACAATGCGGCTCTTTCCAGGCAGACCACTGCTTTAAAAAAAAAAGGTTAAAAGTCTTAAGGAATGTGTGCTGCTCGGGTTTTGGCTTTGGTTCTGCCCCGATAGATGTAGTACGAGTACAATACTTAATTGCTACAAGCGATTCCCGGCTGCCGAGACACCCTGTTAAGTATGGTAAACATTTTCAATGCAGAAGCAATAAAGAGGCCGAAAATACAAGTTTCAGCACCGAATCAAAGACAATGTCTCTTCATCTGTAATGAAACGGAGATGCTATCAGCACTGATGCCAAAATAAAGATTTATGTGGCCATAACGTCACAGACTAGCCTTCATTACACTGTAGAAAAGATTTGATCAATTAGTCATGATAACTTACCTCGTTCACAACGTTAAACAATAATTTATGCAATTTCAACTAAGTTTCATGAGTTTTCAGGTCACTTACTGGAAATGCACATATGAAGATTCCAGATTAATTTAAAGATTAAAGTTCCTTCTGTTTCAACGTAAAAACTCAAGTTCAATTGCTGCCAATAAAACTGGATATATTAATTATTTCAACTCATTATTTTGAGTTTAGTTTTCAGTTTAATATTTCTCTTTTTAAAAATCCCTGTTTGGTATTTCAAGAACTTCTCATTCTGCATAAAAGTTATATCTGTATATATGTATGTTGTATGTTACAGTAAAGAACTACAGTATATTGCTATTTTAATTTGCACATTTTATCGAGTTCCCGTGTGGCGTTTTAACACACTCACTCTTAAATATTGCCACGAAAACTCCAAAAAAGATGAAAGTTGCATGTCTGTGTAGGTTCTTAGTCGTCCAGGACATCTTGAGGTAATTTGAGAAGTTTCAACTCGAATCTGAAAGGCTTCTTCAGTTCAAATGATCTAAAATAAAGAACTGAGGAAGCCTTTTAGATGAGAGGTACAACGTTATCAAGAACCTTAAAAGAAGCCCAGCTGCCTTCAATTCAAGCTCGCAAGATGAAATTGTCCAAAATGTTGAAGTAAATGAAAGAAGTATCAATATGTTAACATGACTGATTGAACAAATAATTTTCTACATTGATGGGGTCAGACAGCTGAGGAACAGCTCAGGCCACCGGTGAAGTAACATCCATCATATTCTCCAGATGTCCTCTTTCTCTCGTTTAGCGCAATGCTAGAATTGGGAGTTTCTGTCATTCCCGCTCAAAAAAGCCACTTCCATGGGAAGCAGAGTGCAGGAATCGCTGCCGTTCGGGGCCCCAATCTCAGCTGTTGTAGCTTGGCACGGCGGCTTGCTTCTGGGAAAGCCGCATCAGCTCCTCCCGAATGGCTTTGATGAGCGAGGCGGACGAGTGGTTGGGGGGAGACGAGTCTTTAGCAGGCGCAGACGGAGCCCCGTAGCCCAAACCGACCGAGTCCAGGTGCGCCGGGGGAGCGCTGGGCTCCCGAATGCCATTCCTGGAGTTCTGGAACACACAGGGGAAGTCAAAAAAGTCCAGAACCTGAAGGAGCACAGGGAGGCGGAGGAAGAAGAGGTGGAAATGAAAGAGAGAGAAAGGAAGAAAGTCAAAGAAAGATGTCAGGAGAAGCTGGACAAACAGACTTTCAGGAGTGAGGAAAAAGAGTAGTGACAGGCAGAAAGAAGAAAAGAAGATTGGGCCTCATTTCCCAATAGAATTTCCCAAAACTTAGTCATATGATTAATTTATGTAAAAATATTAGGGTTGTGCAAAAAATCGATACATCAATATATCCCGATATTTCTAGTTTCAAAAATCGATATTTCCGAGGAGAGAATCATGCACCACAAGCAGCCTCAGATAACCAACTGGGCAATTTAATTTCTTATTTTTACTCTTGTGCACTTTATCTTAACGTTTTTGGTGTTCACTAGTTCAGTGTGTTAAAATGCAAAGACAATAAAGTTAAAATTCAGTTCTGAGTTATGTTGTTTTGTCTGAATTATTAATGTAATGTGATGCATTAAGACCACCCAGATCGTACACAGCAGCTTGCATTTCAGCTCAGTTTTTACATTTTCAATGAACTGTAGGATATCCCAATATATCGCAATATGTATAGTTTCGCAATATGTGACCCTCCACGGCAAAACCAGTCGCTTGTCACAACGGAGGTTTCCGAGAAAAACGACCGTTTATGTTGTGTGGGGTAAAATTTTGGATTTTTTGTTTGTAGTGTTTTGAAACAGTGGAAGGTCTATACTGTACTGCTGTGAATAAATTGGCTGCAGCAAAATGTTAAAAGTTTTAATTTTGCCCGCTCTACTTCAATATTTAAGTAAATCTACTCGTTGACTAGCGAGTCTCCCGAGTTCAGTTAACCTAACGCAGGTAGGCTATCCGTGTGGCTGTGAATGCAGCGTAGGCTACCGTAAATACAAACGTAGCCGCGACCGCACCAAGCGTCTGTGAGTGCTACGTCGATAGTCAACTTCAAAGGCAGATTTCTCCGTTTCTCACTTGGCGTGACAGGAGAAACCCGACTCCTTTGGACGTTGATATCTCAGTCATATGTCGTCCGATTCATTCGATATAGGTATCGTTTTGAAGCTTGATTTATGCCCTTTCATGAAAATATAATAACTCAATTTTGTATATTTGCGACAAGCGACTGGTTTTGCTGTGGAGGGTCATATATCATATCATGACCCATGTATCGTGATATGTATCGTACCGTGAGGTCCTTGCCAATACCCACCCCTACAAAATATGATTCACTGACTTGTCTCTCACTTTGGGAATCACTGCAGATAGGTAATGTTTTGCCATGCAATTAATGTTTTTTTTTGTATGAGTGCTCTTTGCTGTTAAATTCTGTTCTTACCTTATGAACAAATCTCAAATATGAAACCAGTACTGAGTGATGTGGGAATGCGTGAAAACTGCAAGTAGGTTTTACCAACAAATTTCTTATTAAGAACAGCTGGTGAATGAGGCCCGTTCAGTCTAACTCAGCGTAAAGGAGTTACACAACTTACAGAGTCTCTATTAGCCAGTCTGTTGAAATCCTCCTCATGGTAAGGGCTCCAGTTTAAGCCTCCAGGTTGTCTGCCCTCTCCAACACGACCCGGCAGACCCACCTGCGTTAGGTGATGTAGCTGGGCACCTACACACAGACACACACACACAAACATTTAACACTCGCTATCCACAGGTTGCTCCAGTGAGAATGTCCCTGCAGTTATTCTCTTCATTGCTGCTTCTTCCTCTTCCCACTGTTTGCATCTTTAACTGTTAAAGACTCAGCTCATCCCGGAAATGGACTTTTTCATCTTCTGCAATCAGGTAGAAAGTTCCGCACCATCATGGCCAAAACAGAGAGACTCGGGAGGAGTTTTTATCCTCAGGCCATCCGTCTTCTAAACCAGGACATGCCTTTCTAAGTCTCAATTCTGCTGTTACATACTGCTAATACAAACCTCATGTTGTTATGATCACTTATACTGTCTGCCACATTTTACTGTCTCAATTCTGCTATTACATACTGCTATATAACCTCACTTGTGATGATCATTTATACTGGTTGCCACATTTCACTGTCCAAATATCACATGCTTCTACTCTGTCTGCTACGTACAATGCTGCAGTTGCACTCGGCACTTTAAAAACATCTCGTTGCACCTGTCATCTGTCTCTAGAATAATGTAAACTCAGGTTAAACGTCAATTACATATTTTTATTTAGTATATACATGCAGATACACATGTACCCAGCTTGAGTCTTAAATTAAAATTGTACTCCATGCGGTCTGCACATATTATGAACTTTATGTACCTATTTGTATATAAGATATAGTTTTATTTTTTTGTCTTTTTTCCCTGACCTCCTTATTTAAGTTTGTATTTGTATCTCTATTTTGTTATTTTTCTGAATTGCCTAATTGCACAGTTAAAAGAGCGGATCAGGATACATTTCACTGCATGTTGTACCTGTATAATTTGCACGTGACAAATAAAGAATCTTGAATCTTGAACTCTCTCCACATGTTTTCGCTGTAGAGCAGTGGTCTCCAGTTCCAGTCCTGGATGGACAGTACCGTGGAGGTTTTCCATCATACTTGAGTTTACAATACTCACACCTTGTCTCAGATAGAAACCCACCACAACTGACTCACTAGGTATTTAGGGTCGACCTGTTGTGGGCTGGACCGATTATCGGGGGCCGATATTTAGCATTTTTCCCATTACTTACTCATGAGCAAGGTACCATCCCCAAGCACTGTTCCCTGAGCACTGTCCACGTTAGCTGCCCACTGCTCCTTCACGGATAGATCAAATGCAGACGTCACATTTCGCTGTGGTGCACTGTGAGCTGTGCTGTGTTCACTAAAATTGCACACTCTCTTTTTCGACCTCTAGTTTAAAGTTTATATTTTATAGTCTAAATATTTATGTATATTCCTTGTGCCTTCTTTGTGCTCTGTAAAAACTGGAGCCACATCATCTCGTCTCTCGATAAATGACAAAGTTTACTTTGACTCTGCAGATGAGGTTAGTAACCCGGCTTGAAACAGACACAGGTGCCTTTTAATTTTAACACTGTAAAACCTGAAGTAGCTTCAAGTGTCCTCACGGTCATGGACTCAACAGCTATGACAACTAATGTTTTCTAGAAATGACCAACAGACACTGGCTATCCTTTTTCTCCATCCACTGTGTAAACACACACCTGTGGTGCCCCCTACTGGCCGTGGCCTGGCAGACGAGGGCAGCTCGTCCATGTAGCCTGCTCTGCTGTTATACAGCACCTCCGACGGTAATGACTCTCCACCTAACGCCTCTCCTGGGGGGAAGCTGGACCCCAACCCCTGCCTGGAATAACAAAGAGAGAAAATGAAGAAACACGACAATGTGCTGAACGTCTGTGTGTCTTAAATGTGTGAGTCTCAACTGCTGTCTGGAGCCAGAGGCACAGGCTACTCAGGAGTGATGAAATAAAAATGCACTACGTTTCCATTATTAATGGCCAACCATGAAGTAGCCTCTGGCTGAGAGAGGGAGAGGGCAAGTCTGGGACAGAGGAGCGTGAGGAGGAGGACGGGGGAGGAAAAGAGGAGGAGGAGAGAGAGGGGCTAGACACTTGGAATGGGTAAACAAAGACATATTGGGACAAAATTTGATCCAAAAGTGCTTTTACCTACAAGTAGGAGCAAGATGGAAATCTCAGCCACTCTTATTATTCCCCATAAACACTGAGCTGTATATTGTTATAGCACTGAAGAATTTTTAAGATTCTGCTGCAGAAATCTATTAATATATTTATTTTCAGTCACTTTCCGAACCGCTTAATCCCAACTGGGGTCGCGGGGGGACCGGACACACTCTCCAACACTCCAGGTGCCAACACACTCTCACTCACACCTTAAGGGGCCAATTTACAATCGCCAGTTAACCTAACCTGTGGTGCATGATTTTGGACTGTGCGAGGAAACCGGAGCACCTGGAAGAAACCCAAACTCCACACAGAAAAACCCTACGGCCGACCCGGGAATCGAACCCAGGACCTTCTCACTGTGAGACGGCAGTGCTAACCACTGCGCCGCCCCATATAATATATAAATATATGTAAATTCATAAGTAAATACTATCTCTGGACAATGTATATGAGACCCATAGCCATTACTGTTGTATTTAATAACAACAACAATAATAATAATAATGATAGTCCTCATCATCATCATCATCATCATCATCATCATCATCATCATCAATCATTCTCTTTAATTAACATATTAATATAGAACCATTCATACATAAAAATGGAGCCCAAAGTGCTTTACTTTAAGAATGCAATCAGGAAAAAGAGAACAAGAGGACGATAAAAAGAACAGAATATGCAGAGAAATTAATAAAAAATAATCTGATCACAATGAAAGAATTACGAATTAGAGACAACTAAAAACAGAATGCAAAAAAATGATTTTAAAATACCAAAAAAGGAATATAATGAAAATAATAAATAATAAAAAGAAGTGTTATTATGAACTCACTTGTGCAATAACCCTGGTGCTGAAGAAGGTGGCAGGCCCAACTCAGCATACCTCTGAAAACCAAAGGAGACACAAAACACAGAATCATTCAGCACTCTGTCTCTGGCAGTCTCAAAGTGTAACCCAGAGCTGGAGCTCTAAATCCAAACTTTTAGACTAAATACTCACTGATCCAACAGAAAGCAAAAGCTTTTACTGAATCAAAAGTGAGTCAAAATGCGGCTGCTGTTCCCTTTTCTCAAAACTTCAAAAAAAGTCAAATGTTGACTTATTTTCCAAATTCTTTTACTACAGAAATAAATTTGCAACAAAGTGATTATAATAGTGTCCAAAATATCACAAACATTTGACTGATTTGTGGGGCAGTCGGCAGCAAAGCGTCATTGACTATGTGATCGACTGATGACGTTTGTGACTTCATGACTGTGACCATGCAAAGGAGAGCATTCTGAACATTCTTTGTTGCTTGCAATTGTAAAAACATAATTGTATTTGAATTCGTTCATGAAATGACATTTTGTTGTTCACAATTAAAACTGTCAGACATCATACACCCTTAAAAGAACCAAAAGAGGTTCTTCACAGAGATGCCATGGGGAGCCTTCTTTGGTTCCTCAAAGACTCTTTTACCGATTGGTTCTTTGCAGAATGATTTATCATCAAGTGATCATGAAGTAAATAGTATTTATATTTTGGTACCTGTGTTCATTATGTACAATATGTAATAATTTGTTCAATTTGTTCAGATTTAGAGTTTGGTAAAACTCAAGTTAAGGGGCAGTTGGTGGTGTAACGGTAGGGTGTTCGCCCTGTAATCAGAAGGTCTCAGGTTCGAATCCAGGGCTGGTAAAGTTACCACTGAGGTACTCATGAGCAAGGTACCGTTCCCGAGCACTGCTCCCCGGGTGCTTGTTAGCTGCCCACTGCTCTTTCACGTACGGGTTAAATGCAGAGGTCATATTTGGTGGTGGTGCACTGTGTGCCGTGTTGTGGTGTGTTCACAATGACAAATAATCACTCAATTTCTATAAATTGCATATTAATAACTGATCTCTCTAAATGTGTTACGAATAAATATTAATAACAATTTCTACACACAGACACATGTAAATCAGCAGGTTATGCATAGGATCAGTAGCCATTAAGGTCCTACTTTAACATAAAGCGTTCACCAAAGCACTGAAAACGTTATGTTACTTGATGAATTCTTTTGCATTCAGTCCAAAGAACTTTAAACAGCATAAAAAGGTACTTCATAGCACTAATTAAGAACCAGTTTTTCTTAGAGTGAAATGAAAATGTCATTGTGATTATTGTCTTTCACAGTGTATTGTAGCTTTACATTTAAGGGTTGATGGGCAGTAAAATAATCACTTTGTAGCAACATTGAAAACAAACTGAAATTCAGTCAGCACGGGCTACATTTTTTGGCACACAGTGTAGTTATGCCTCAAATGAAATCCTGCCTCATCTTGACAAGAGGGAGATAAATCAAATGTTACTATACTGTAAGATAATAATCACAGATGACTACGCGCCTGCAGGACTGTGTAAAATCCTTCACTACACGGCCTGTTCTGACGAACTTCTGGGTAAACAGAAATACGTGATCTGTTGATGCCATATGATGCCAGTTAATCCACGTTCATTATTTCCAAGTAGCTCACACACTCTGATCAAGAAGAGGATACAATAAAGATCAACCATTAACCTAATCAAATAGAACACTCACAGCAATTCTACTGCTATACAAGTCACGTCCTCTTGTGCAGTATCGGGCTATAAACCGTGTTTGGCTGTGACACGCATCTACTTGATCTCTGTTTTGTTTTTAATAAACAGGGGTGCAAGGGTGTTGGTCATTAACTTTTAGTAGAAGTAAATGCTTTGCAAGGCCATATAGGAGATAAGCAAAGATGTTGCTGGGTTTGCAATCAATTTTGTAGCACAGTCTTTACCATCAAATACTAACAATTAATGTCAAAATACATACTACTTAAAAAGTTCTACATACAGTGTTCACAAATTAATTACTTTTATTCTGTACGCAGTCTGCAGATCCAGAACAGACCCCCTCTCCTCTCAGCCTCCCAGATCCAGAGTGATTACAAGATCAACTTCACCTGTTCAGCCGTACTGATCTTGTTTTCACATTGCGATTTTGCCTACTGCGCAATCGGATTTAGGCCACGTTTACACAAAGCCGGGTATTTACAGAAACGGCTATTTCCCCGTTTTCAAAAATATCCTTGTTCCCACTAGATCGTTTTTCAAAAAGTATTCATTTACACGAATCCGCATGAATACGCCACCAAGAGCTAGTATGAGCATTCCAGACCTGTAGGCGGCAGTGTAACGAGAAGCATAAAGCTAGGTTAGCCGAACAGAATCCTGAAAAAAACAGAACAACGTATGACACGACTTCCTGTTCCGATAACGATCAGCCAAACAGAACTAAACACGTCATCGTTTTAAGAAAACTGTGTTTTACTTGATTACACGGATCCACGGACTCCAGCGTTTTGAAAAATCTTTCCATTGGAGGGCGTTAGTCAGTCAGTTAGTCAGTTTGAGGTGGCTAAAACTCTGAAAAGACCAAACGGTTTAAAAATATATGCTTTTTCTGTCCTTGTGAATACTACACTTACAGTATAATATATATATATAGTATAGGCGTATGATTGGCCCCAGATTTATTCTGCAGCAGGACAATGACCACAAACATACAGCCAAAGTCATTAAGAACTATCTTCAGCGTAAAGAAGAACAAGAAGTCCTGGAAGTGATGGTATGGCCCCCACAGAGCCCTGATCTCAACATTACAGAGTGCCTCTGGGATTACATGAAGAGACAGAAGGATGTGTGGAGGTCTACATCCACAGATGATCTGTGGTTAGTTCTCCAAGATGTTTGGATCAACCTACCAGCCGAGTTCCTTCAAAAACTGTGTGCAAGTGTACCTAGAAGAACTGATGCTGTTTTGAAGGCAAAGGGTGGTCACACCAAATATTGATTTGATTTAGATTTCTCTTTTGTTTATATATATATATACATACACTGCCATTTAAGCACCTTTAGCAGTGCTAAGGGGTATTCAGATGTGACAGATGGACATGACTTCACTAGATTAGTATGAAAGCCTAAGCCAAGCCTTCCTAAACCCTGGCTTTCAGCCTGACGCATCACCTTATAGAAGCATGTGAAAGGGTGTAATTATTTGTCATCAGTATGAACACAGCACAACACACAGTGCACCACAACAAAATATGACCTCTGCATTTGACCCATCCGTGAAAAAGCAGTGGGCAGTTAACATGGAACTTGCTCATGAGTACCTCAGTGGCACCTGTACTGGTCCGGGAACTGAACTGGTGACCTTTCGACCTACATGAACAGCAGTATTTCATTCTCATTTCTGTAACCAGCTGACTAGTACAGAGTGCAATCTAAAAGTTAATCTTACCCCAGAGAAGGGGCTGAGTGCAGGGTATGAGGGCCCCCAGGGCCTCGGGCCCCTGGAGGGAGGGCTGGAGGGTGCAGCAGGCCCACCGCTGCCGACGCCCACCCCGGGGAGGGTGATGCCAGCGTTGCTGCCCTGCGAAGAAGGGGACACCAGAGCAAACGCATCATCCAGCAGGGAGTGCATCTGCTGCCGGGCCTCCTCTATGGAGGGCTGAGGGGGCAGGTAGGGAGGAGGAGGAGGGGCGTGGCCCGGAGGGGGCGACATCGCACCCAAAAACACGTCGTCAGTTGGGGACGGGCTGTGGGGGTCAGGGCCCTGGTCTGGATCCGACTGGAAGAGACAAACACAGGAAGAAAGTACTTGTTAGGGTTGTGACCCGTATGACCAACATCTTATATTGCGATGTGATCTCACATTACTGCATCGATATACATCACGATTTTCTATGTTTTCCGTACATCAAATGAATAAATAGTTTATAGAGAATCACCACAACGTGTTAAACTATACATTCGGAAATGTTTTCCTTTTATTCAGAACTTCTAATGTTTGCTTTGAATGCTTTAGTGTTTTACAAAGCCTGGTGCCTGCATCCATGTGGTGTCATGCAACACTGCAAACCGTAATTCAGGCGAAATAAAAGTACAATATGAAAGATTGTATTTCATTATTGATTCAGTGCTGGCCGATAAAACGGTCTAGATTTTGTATCGAGAAAAATGTGATGACGAAAACGATTCAAGAAATTCAAGAATCTTGTTTGCCCACTACGCGACAACGCGTTGAGATAGACAATGTCTTTGGCCTATCACGTAGCGGGTGGGCTTGGCATAACAGCAGCACAACAGCCAATCATGCAAATGTGCCCACTGCAAATGAAAGAAGCCGCATGGTCAACATTAGCAAAGTGTTCATGCGCGTAAGAAAAGATGTCGGCATCCAGGACGTCGCGGTGAGTGAAGTGGGGGATGAAAATGTGGAGTGTCCCACAGAGCTCTATAGTTAAGGCGGCCGCTTTGACAACAAAGCCTCCCGCCTTGACTACGTCCCCCCACCCCCGGAAAAATAAATAAAATAAAAATCCTGCCGCAACCACAGACAGTGAAAGAAGACTGCATCACGATGAGGCCGAATAGCAGCATCTAAACTCTATAAGGAACACGTTACAATTTTTACACGAAATAGGAACGAATGCGGAAGAGCCCAATGACATTTTTCGTAACTTTTGGAAGCATTTTGGAAGTGAGGGTTTGACCGCTCTCAGTGCAAAAAACACTCTCAATGTGGTTTTTCCGCTGGCAGTGCCAACAGCGCTGGGCTCATCAATGTCACTTGCTAGTCAATCAAAATCGAGTAAGCAGTTTGTTTAATGTTGTTTGATTATTTTAACTTGTTTTTTCAGTTTGTACAAGAATACCACAAAACCCTGTATATGGGGTATGACATAATATGACAAAATATTGTGATAATTATCAAAATCGATCAATATGACAAAAAATATTGTGATTATATTTTTGTTCAAATCTCCCAGCTCTAGTCTGATTTATATCATGATATCACACAGCACTTGTGCTTATTGCAAAATAAAAGAAAATACAAAAATACAGAATTCTTTAATCCAAATCTTAACTATTTAAGAATAACTTTCATTACGTCCTATAAAATGCATAATAAAATATTATCAATGCACGTGCTGGTACATTCACATTTTTACCCAATTTACATATAAATGTTAGACGTCAAAATATTGCTATGACTTTATTAAGTGTTATTTACTACATCTGTGAAGAGAATTTTACTAGTGAACTGACCACGTATGCTATGTTGTTGACTCCAGGGTATTTCTTGTATGTGCAGTCACTGTCGTTGGCGATGAGTCTGTCCCTGTCTGCATCTGTCAGATCTCCATTCACCTGCTCGTGCTGTTTCTTCCGCTGCCTGGGTGAACGCCTGTCTCTGCAACTGTCATATAGAAATTCTAATTCAAATTCAAATTTATTTATATAGCGTTCTTAACAACATTGTCACAAAGCACTTTACATACTGTATAACCGGTCTAGAACACACACACAGTTCTACAAGAGGATATTTAAAATGCAAATGCAAAAATACGCCGTTCATATAGCTGACTAGCAGGGGTGTAATGATACATTGATCTGTATCGATTCAATGATCAACAAGCTCATAGCCTTGATCCAAAAAAAAAAGATCATAAATCATACATCACTCACTTCACTTTAAATTTTAAATGGTCTTTAATTTGAATGTCTGGTTTAAATTCTATTCTCAGGAATGTCTATTGCAGCATCAGGTCTCGATCCTCCAGGATGCGTGATAGCTTTTTCCCACAAGACATCAGACTTTTGAACACACTCCCAGCCATCACACTTCCCCCCACACACACACCTGGACTGTGAAGTAACTGATTCTGTTGCACCACTGCACTTTACACATCATCGTGGCTATGATGCACATGCTGCTATATGGACTATCTCCTCCTCAAATAACTGTTGTTACGACACTGCACTGCCGCCACTCATTTGCACAAACATTGTACACTGCTTGTATAAATGTTTGCATGTTTGCACATACACTGAACATTTTACGTATAAATAGTCCTGTAGATAAAGTAGATATAGTATCTGTCATATTATAACTTTCTACCTCTTGCACATCCAGTGTAAAATGTCAATTTCCACTTGTAGGTAATACTGCATCCTGACTTTCCCAATTCTACCTCTATTTCCATTTCTATTTCTAGTTTCAAATTATATTTAAAATTCCATGTCTAGTTTAAAATGTATATTTCTTAATGTATATTTTGTATTTTACTTATTTACTGTTTATTCCATGTGCCTTATTTGTGCCACTGTCTTATTTGTTCTCTGTTCTGTTGTTCTCTGCACCTGGAGCCACGTCGTCTCGTCTCTCTATGTATCTGTACAGCATATAGCAGAGATGACAAGAAAGTTTACTTTGACTTTTGACTTTGAATGTCAAATGACATTTTAGTTGCTTTTCTTGATTTGATATGATTGAAAGTGATTGTCAAATAGACACAAAATAATGTCTCACATCATTTGCTCCTGAATTGAATCAAATTAAAATCATACTGTAGAAGACGTTTAAATAACTGTTCATTAAATTGATATAATATGGTATCGTGGTGAAATCTGTGGTTTACACCGCTACTGACTACGCTACGTAACACCACACCTTTTCTTAGGCTCAGTATATAGAGGGGCCATGTGGACGTCGGGGTCCAGGATCTTATCAATTTGCATCTGAGCTTTCTGATAGATGCGGTCCTGCTCCTTAGGGTCTCCCAAACCGTCCATCAGGTCGTCCATGGCGGGAAAGTCGTAGTGTCCCTTCCTCTTAGCCCTCAGTCGGATCTTATTTCGATGGTGTTCAATCTCGGACTTCTGCCTCAGAGCAACCTGGATCTGATGATGGAGCACAGAGGAAGAGCTGAAGTGTATGTGTCAATGATTAATGAGCCCATAGCACTGATCCCAAACGACAACACTGATCAGACATCATATGTATTGAACAAGGAGGTCTGTTTTTTATTAGAAGAGAAGATTAGTTTTTTAATTTAAATGTCTCAGGAATAAAATTTGTTTTTACATATTTGTATGGATTTATTTTTAATCGAACATTTTGTAAAATAAATTAAATCATAATGAACAATTGTAAAAGTTTAAAATTAAATAGTATAGTACTGACCTCAAGAATAAACGTCAAATGATATTTTACTTGCTTTTTGTGATTTGATATGAATAGAAGTGACTGTGTTAAAACAGCATGTGATATTGCTTCATATCAGCTTTCTCCTGAACTGAATTGAATCAAAATCACAGCAGATTTTGTGACATCGACAGCCGTAAAATCGTTGCTCATTGTATCAATATAATACCATATTGTGATGATTTACACTCCCAGTCAAGAGCTACACATATTTGAAAATTTTTATTGCATTTTTTATTGAGAACAAACTCCTACATGACTATGAGAACAGTGGAACTGGGAATTATGGAACAAATGAAAATGTTTTATGGCATTAGAGATGCTGCGCTGTTAGTTATTTAGTAACATGACTGGCAGGTGTGACGTACCTCCTTGTTGATCTTGGCGTTGTCGCCGGTCTTGTCTGCAGGTGCAGTGCTGGGCAAGGGCAGGGCTGGCATGGGCTGCATGGCAATCAGCTGGATCTTGCTGGAGAAGCGTTTGTTGGCTGCGTCCGCCGAACGCGACATCCGGTCTACGTGCTCAAAGATGGAGGCGGAGGACAGCTGCTCATCTACACCGTTCAGGGGAGGAGGACCTACAGCAAGAAAGGGTTGATTTGAATGATGTCACATCAAAATGAACAGCCTTGCGTACACGCAGCAGCGACTCATTTGTAGAAACACAGTGTCGGCATGATGTAAAAAGCTACAGAAAATGGGCTTCATTCACCAGTTTATTTTTAAGATTAATGATTCATCTTAAACTGGTAATAAGTAAGGTCCATGTGGGATTCATGATGTGTTAATAAATTGTTCTCAAGTCGTTCGTATAATGATGAATATTAACATATAACAGTATACGACTATAACTGTCAAACCGAAGAAAACTCAATGTGATAAAGTTTTGCACAAACACGAATTGCAATAAAATTTGTATAAGAGAGTTCTTGAGCATTCAGAGATTATGATTAGACCCAAGAACAAATCTCAAGTAAGAAAACATGGTTGAATGTCAAGATCTTTGTAAAAACTGGGTTAGTGGGTTTTAAAAACAAATTTCTTCTAAAGAACAGTTGAAGAATGGTCCAACATTAATAGACACACATCAGTGGAAATACCTAGACAGCACTTATCATTAGTAAATAACACAATCTGTGTTAATCAAAACCTTAAAATTCCTTTAATGATTGTATTTGGACCTTTGCACAGTTTTTAATATTTTTGGATATAATTGAATATTATTTTTTGGATGACTGTCTAACCATTACGTTGTATAAAAATGACTGATAGGCATGCCAACAAAATGACTATTACTTAATAAGTTATAAATCAATTTGTGACCACAATCTGTTAATGCCCCCCTCAATCCCATAAAATGTTATATTTAATTCACAAAATGTTGCTCTTAAGAAAAGTCAATGTCCTCAAAGGCCAAAAAAATTTAAGCTGTTCTGAAATAGTCAAAATACTGCATTAGTACTAAGGGACGACCGATTATCAGCCGGGCCGATTACTGTGCGCCGATATTAGGTTTTTTGCAGATCATTGGTATTGCTGTTTAAGTTTGTCCATCGCTGATGTTAAGTAATTACAAGGTGCGCTACTGTGGCTCCACGGCTGTCTCTTCTCTCTGTGCTCATTTAATGTCCCGCCCACAACAGTCTCTGATTGGCTCTGACCAATCAACGGCGAAGTCTAGTTGTCACTCACTCCACACTCACACACGAGCGCAGTGTGAAGCTCCAAGAAGGAGAAGAGGAGAGTTTTTAAGCTGAGCTTGAATTCAACATTGTTTTAGGGCCAATACCGATACTGATTATTGCTAGTTAACGGAGCTGATAACCGACATTTGGAATCCTCATTCATTCATTATCCGAACCGCTTAATCCCAACTGGGGTCGCGGGGGGACCGGAGCCTAACCGGGGAACTTTCGGGCGCAAGTTCATTCACATACATTCACATTCACACCTTACGGGGCCAATTTAGAGTCGCCAATTAACCTACAGTGCATGCCTTTGGACTGTGGGAGGAAACCGGAGCGCCCGGAGGAAACCCACGCAAACACGGGGAGGGCAAGCAAACTCCACACAGAAAGGCCCTACGGCCGTCCCCGGGGTTCGAACCAGGACCTTCTTGCTGTGAGGCGGCAGCGCTAACCACTGCGCCACCGTGCCGCCTGACACTTGGAATCGATATGCAAAAAAAAAAATTTAAAATTGAATTCAGCAATGAGCAATGTCAACAATGTTTAAATGCTATACAATTTCCAAAAGAATGTTCTTCAGCGACCCTGGAGTCTGCTCTCAGCCAAGAGCAAATCCCTAATAAGAAGGCATGAGTTTTTGGTTTGGTGAACGAGGTCCGTTCTTTTATTAAACCTATTGTTGACCTATTTCCATTCCAACAGGGGGCAGTGTGGGCTGTAACTCTAACACCATTTACTTTTAATGAAGGCACCACTTTTGGTAATCTGGCATATGTGCTGCAGGGTGAAGATGAGGACTCAGATGTCAGAAACAAGATACAGCCTTCAAGATAAAATGACACTTAATAAACCAGCCCACAACCATTACTGCATGTCTCACAATAACATGTCAAGTCCTGTATACGTTAAAGAATAGTGATAATTATTACCACCAGAAATCTGTAGATCAGAAAAGAGGACGTGATTACTTTTGGAAAATGTAAAAAAATCATGAAGTGAGAAGAGGCAGACTAGCTGCTACTGGAATCACGCTAGCTCTAGTTTAGAGATCGGAGATGTTCTTACCAATCCTATTTCTCCCTGCAAGCCACAACAGATATGAGAGAGAGAGAGAGAGAGAGAGATTAGGAATCAGAAACAATCTGTGCATCATTCGTTCATTCCATATTCAATTAAGAATCCAAAAAAAAAAACCCCCAATTAATTATTTAACTTTTCCTTTGTTAGTGTGATACCAAAAAACAAATTACAGGCTATTTTCCGTAGTTTGATCTTTAGGTTGCGATCAAAATTAGGACATGAAAAAATGGCCTGGTGAAGTTGAACTTGATTTTGATATTTAATTTCTCCGACTTTTAAGTTATTGACTTTTTCATGAGTTGCACTTAATAATAAAAACATCAGTCTGTACAGTTTTACAGAAAAAATGACATATTTTAGATGAAAGTACAATACCTGGAAATATTCTGCCAATTTTTAGGCTGTCATATCGTCTCCTTTCAGAGTTAAAGTTAGCTCCCAGAAACAATATGTAACTCACCATGATTACTCGTCAAAACTAACATCAAACTAAAAAATAGTGCCACTATGTCGATACTGAGTGCAAGTCGTCAATAACTTTCTGGGGAGAAATTAAATATCAAAATCAAGTTCAGCTTCAGCAGGTCATTTTATCATGTCCGATTTTTAATCTCAACCTAAAAATCAAACAATAGAAAATAGCCCGTAATTAGTTTTTTTGGTATCACACTAACAAAGAAAAAGAATGATTTGTAAATTTTCCAATTTTGGATTCTTAATTGAATATGGAATGAACAAATGATACACGGTTTAGAAACACATAGAAACAGCCTATGCCCAAAATACTAGAAAAATATACTGGAGAATACTTTATAACACATGTAGAAAAATGCACCACGATTCTTTCTTAAAACAGATTAGAGAAACACTACGAGGACAACTTGAATTTTGAAAATAATAACTGAGAGATAACTGAGTATCTAATTATAAGTTATATATATATTTATGCTGTATTATCCAGTGGATTTTTCTAATGTTTAAGGCATAGGCTGTTCATATCAGTTTCTAGAAATACGTAACATCACCTCTTTCTTTCTCTAACGTGTTATTATTAATTTGATGTTATGAATCTATACAAACTAATAGAAACCGTCTACACATCAGAAAAATCTATTGGATAATACTTAGAAGGTATATAAAAGTATCTATATAAAATCATTTTTTGCATTTAGGTTCTCATAAAGCTTCTTTAATTTAATTCACTGTTAATCTGGGCAGTTGGTAGCATCCTGGGTTGGTAAATGTACCACTGAGTTATTCATGAGCAAGATACTGCAGTCCCCAAGCACTGCTCCCCGGGTGTTGCCAAAAAAGCTGCCCACTGCTCCTTCACGAATGGGTCAAATGCAGAGGTCACACAGTGTGTGCTGTGTTCACAATGACATATAATCACTAAGTTAAAAGAATAATTTAACAAAAATGAGAGTGTTCTGTTTTAATTTGCACAGTCTGCGTAACAAATCAAGGTGCATTTGACTACATTTTGCACTTGTATAAATCTGATCCTTGGTAAGTAAGAGCTAGACGAGTTTAAATGACACAGAGATGGAAACGAGGCAGCTGAGGACAACATCTAGCACGAAAGACAAAGAAGAGACAGAGAGGAACATAACGGAGAGAGTATGCGAGTGTGTATGTGAGTCATCTGACCAGTCACACCACATCCAGTCGACACATCGGAAAAGAGGACAGGACTAACAAAGAACAGGGAGAGGAGCAGGATCGGGTCATTCCTTAGCAGCCAGGACAGATTAATGAACCCTAGCTGACTGAGAAAAGGGGGAGGGGGATGCGTAGTGCGTGTGTGTGTGTGTGTGTGTGGTGAGTTATAAACGGATCAAGAACTCGAGAGAGATTAATAGCTCTCCCTCCAAATCATTCTTAAGAAGCAAAAAGAACACACAACACTTCTCGGGCTGGCGGTCGGTTCTCGGTCTCTCTTGCAATGCATTTATTTATAATCCTGTTGAAGAATTTACCTTGATCTTTATTCTTATCTCTTTTTGAACTAGGCCTCTTTCTCATCTCTGAATTTTGCTTTATCTCTGAGCAGAGCTGCACGTGAAGCAGAGCGGTTTTAACTTGCCATTTAGTCCGTTGCTGGTGGGTTTACGAGGTTGCTTGAGGTCGCTGGAGAGGCAGGTCTGTCTGGTGTTCTCTTCAGGAGACTCTCTCTCGCTGGACGGCTCGCTGCCCACCGAATCGCCATCCGAAGGGGAGATTCTACAAACAAACCCACAGGGGGCAGATTAATCCTCGGCGAATGAGGGCTAATGCAGTTGGGTTGGATACTGAGAACTCACAAAAATTCATAATTAAAAAGCAAATGTGTTTATAATTATTACAGAGCTCAACAGAGGGCTGGGCGATATCACCTCAAATCAATATCACGAGTAATTTATCAGTTAGCGCTGCCGCCTCACAGCGAGAAGTTCCTGGGCTCGATCCCGCAGTCCAAAAGCAAGCGCCATAGGGTGGCTTAATTGGCCCTGCAAGGTGTGAATGACAGTGCGACTGTGTGAGTCTGTGTGCCCTGCGGTGTGTTGGCGTCTGTCCAGGTCCGATTCCCGGCTTGCGCCCGTAGTTCCCGCGATGAGCTCTGGTCCCCACTTCGACCCGTGTTGATTAAGCAGTTCTGATAATGAATGAATTAATTTTTTTGGGGGGGTTTTTGCCCTCATAGTTCACTGACAACATTTCTACTGTGAATATGATAAACTATTAAATCTGGGATATTTTTCTAATAAAAGGGGGCACATCATTAAATAATTTTAAATTTAAAATAACTGAAGAAAATTTTAGTCACAGACTGGAAAGGGCCAAGCCACTTCACAGCACACGTGTTTTTATGTGAACAGGACGTGAACACACTAAAGAAAGTTTCCACACAATAAAAAAAAACAAACTTTTAAACTATTTACCGAATTTCAACATGAGCGAGATTACGTTGATTAAAAGTTCTGAATGTCAAGATATTGATTAATTCTCGATTAATTTCCCAGCCCTTGCTCTACATGTATTCCTAGTGGAAGCTTATACTCGGATTTTTCTAATTTTTGGAAAATTATTAATGAATCCACACCTCATTTATTATTATTTTTTATTCTGAACATGAAAAAGTAACTAAGTCTAGTTCAGAAACATCTGGTGCAAAAATCCATAATTAACACATTTCCCCTCTTGCATTATGAAACAGTTCTGCATAAGTTTCAATGTGACTCAACCCAAATCTCGTCTCGCTGACGGGGTTTTGATAGACAACACAATTTAGATCCCATCCAACTTTTATAAGGAACGGCAGGACTTAAGGGAGGGAGGCGAGAGGGTGGGGTGACCTTGACCCACTTCTGTCACGGTCCAAGACGCTTTCCCCAATTAAACTAAAATTGATGACTAGCAAAAGCTCATCAGTTAATGTGATGAGCCATCTCTGGTTGTATGCAATTCAGCTCATAGCTCTGGAGAAGCTTTAATAAATCACAAAGCAGGGATTTGTAATGTGTTTCAACGATATAACAACTTCATGAGACAATGATATTTCCTAATTTCATGGGTTGTAAAGTACTAGCTTCATCAAGATATGATATTATTCCGATTTAATTGACATCATTCAATTGATGATTTGATTCGACGATTGCGTTTCAATTCAAATCAGGAGTGAGTGATCGATGTGATACCATGTCATACGCTGTTTTAACACAATCAATTTCATTCATATCAAATTCCTAAAAGCAACTGATCCTGCTCAAAATTCATCGATACAATAAAATTCACTACATGATACATATTTAAATTATTTTTCTAACTGAAAAACTGTTTTAAGTTTTCTGGTGATATCTTTAACAATTCTTAGCATCCACATTGATACACCCAGTATTTTACAACTAAATTACACTAAAGTAATACTTAGAAAATGCTATTAAACCAGACGGAAGCTTAAATTATTTCAAAATATTTATTTAAATTCATATTTTGCCTTCTTGGTTCAGAGAAGAGTATCGTAACCTCTAGACCACCACCCCCACTGCTACAATAACAGCCTGTAATATCACACTTAATAAAAGTTGTGATGAAACCATCTGACGTCTCTACTCTTGCTTGGCAAAGTATGTTACAATATGTATGATGTCTGATCAATATTTTCATTTTTGATTGATGCTATGGGTTCATGATCACTGAATTGACGTAGATCGAGGTATCGTTACATCCTCACTGTTTTCACCAGCGCATGATGCGTCTGTGTGATATTTCTGAACCGTTTCTTTTCTAGGGAATGCCTGAGTGCTTGATGTTAATTAATTATGATGTTGTGTAGTAAGTGACTGCACCTCCCTCTTCCCTCCTGCCATTACTGTAATGTATGACCTATTGATCTGAAAGCTGGGTGGAGAACCCTTTTAAAAAGGCTTTTATTGATCAGCAAAGCCCTCACCACTGATTGGGTTTCGCTCATAAAACAATCAATGAACACATGTTCTATTAATATGAGCATCATATCTAGCGAAATGCATTAGCTAAATGGAGCGAGGGATGTACTGTATAACGTTGCTGCTGCGCATGATTTCATTTCAAAATGTATGGCTCCAATACATGGGTAAGAGCTGAAAATGCTGGTGGCTGAGAAGGTCCACTACAATTCAAAAAGCGCAGTGTGTTTGCAGTATTTGCAGCGCACGCTATGAATGTGCAGCGCGTTTATGAATTGTTTGTTAAAAAATATCATTTTGATAAAAGTTTTTTCTGAATTTGTGTAAAACTTGCACGTGTGTTATGAACTTGAATAACACGCTTTGCGGTTCTCCAGTGTGTTCTTGTATTACATGCAGACTGTTTACATTTTGAACGGCACTGAGCATTCTCAGCCACCAAAGAAAACTGCTTAAATCTTTCTCCGGGTCGTTGATTGATTATATTAGAATGGAGCACTGCAAGAATTCTTATTAATTTGTTTTTCAAATGAAAATCAAAACCCAAAACTCAAAAAGTTTTAAAATATCTGTTTTCAATACCAAAATGATACTCACTTTATATCCAAATGAAAACCAAAAAAAAAAATTGTGGTTTTTCATTCGGTGCAAGTGGCATGACCTGGAAGTGACCATTACACATGGTAAAAATAAATGTAAAAAAAAAATTTAATATGATTTTCTAGATTCCTTTGTCTATTGTGTGTAGTGGTCACTTCCGGGTCATGTAACATGTATTTGATTTTTAAAAAAGAAATAAGAACGCATGTCTTATATTTTTCGGAAATTGGCTATTAAATTGGCTATTAAATTATTAATTTTTAAATATTGAAAAATATAGATTTTATGGAGTTTTTGTTTTTAATGTGAAAAACAAATTAAATAATGATACATAACAAAATCATTTCTCATTTCTTGGATGGGTTTGGGCCAAAATGTACAACATTTGCTTTAACTTTCAAGCAGTAAATGTATTTCCCAAAAGCACTGCACACCAACAAGGTGTCCCTCTTAAAGAGAGTGCTATTTAGGTGCGGTAACGGCATCTTCTTGCCTTCCATTTGTCCATCACTCAGTAAAAATCTAATCCCTAAAAGCTGTAAAACCTTCATAATCCCATAAAGTAAAATGTCGCTCATAAACTTTTAGAAGCAGAACTCACTGTCCTCTCCTGCGCTGACCGCTGCGGGACGCCTTGGTGGACGAGCCCTTGGATTTGGGAGTGGACGCCTCAGCGTTGTCGGCTGAACCCGGTTCCTTCCCGGACACTGGCATCGGCAAAGGATCCTGGATCACCCTGAGGTCGTCCTTACTGTGCTGGCCCAAGTGTAGTTTAGCAAAGTCAAAGCCTTTCACACTGGGAGTCTGTAGCTACAGAGGCAAAAAGAATAAAACAGATGAATGTAAAGAAATTTGAAGACAGAAAGGTGGAGAAGAAGAGGCCACTGGGTTCTGAGAGCGATGAAGGATCTCCATCTTCGGTTTTGTTTTATCGTTTTGGGACAAAGTCAGGGCCAGGGAAGTATTCGGGCCAGGCTCTGATGATGCTGCAGCTATCAGAAAATGTTGGAAGTCAGGGACAAGGGCTGGGAGATATGACCTAATATCAATATCATATTTAATTGAACAATTATTTTGTTGTGGACACTGTAGTATGTTTTTAAAGGGACAGTACATGAACACACACTGGGAAAGTATTAGAGATGGCATCGATCCGATACATGGATCAGATAGCGGTCCGGTAACGAGTCAAATTGCTGGATCGGGTAACAGTGACATTGTACATATCTATGGAGCTGATCTGCAAATTTTAGGTTACAAGTTGTAAATCTGTAAATTGTAGGTTGTTATATGTTTGCGTATGCACGCACGCTCAATTCGTTATGCATAGGAAGTGGTATTGCGGTAAAGCTGGTTTATTGTTCGACAACTGTGCTAATTCGTACATATTGATATGACAAAGAGCAGAACGAGCAACGCAAAAGTAAATCAGGCAATTATACTGTTTAATTTCCTTAACAACACCAGCTCTGACTTGCAATCTCGGTGTTCCCGATGGTTGTAGCACCGCAGGATTAGGGACTGTCACAAAATTACACAACTGTGTTTAAACAACTAATTGTTTAGATGTTATTTTAATAATAAATAATTTAGCAAATACATATGGGTGTGTAATTATTACATTGTTTTAGTTGGGAAAACAGGATTTAAGTCAAGTGTTTCCTTAAGCATAACAGAATAATCTCAGTCTCCTCATCACAAGGAAATACACAACTTATTAAATAAAAAACGCTATCATATAGGTACCCAAAGCCCTAGAAAGTATTAAAAGATTTTTTTTAAAAATCATCAAAATTACCCGACATGGATGCCAAACGCGAGATTAGAGGTCAATTAAAGGTTCTGAATCTCAGTTCTGAGTAATTTTCGATTAATTGCCCAGCCCTCCCAAGGATTTACAAATTTTTCATCTCGCAGCCCACATATGCAGAGGAATAAACAGTGAGAAGGATGGTGAAATATTAGAAAGAATGAACAAATGGTAGTGATGGGAAAATAAAGACAGACACACACACACGTAGATCAGCGGCTAAAGTGTTCAGATAGATGACCAAATTGTAAAGTCGGGAAGCGACCGCAGGCTAGAGCAGGCAGTAATGAATTAAGAGAACTGGCCTGTCTGCCTGCCTGACCGACCGTTGGAGGATAAAGGAGCAGATGAGCAGAACAAGCACTGTAATGCTGCTTAATGCCCCCAGGCTCTCTCGAGGGACTGGCAGACAACAGAAAACCCACCCGCATTGGCTGGAGACGATTCAATTTTCGAAAGCCGCTGCCGTGCCGGTCAGCCTAATACACTTGGGCAGATAACTCTTAGTGGCTGGAATTTTTAGATCAAACGCGGGTCGTAAAGACAACAGCTCGCGCTCAAATTAGATTCCATCTCATTCCCGATGTTGTTTCAAATCTTCATGAAAGTCGATGCATCTGATTTCAGGATGAGATTCTAATTGTGGCAACCCACCAATCATTTGGGAGTGTGCGTGTGTGTGTGTGTGTGTTTTTCTTTTCTTTTCTTTCACTCTTTTGAATGTAAATCACACTGTTTGGAAGTGGAACAAAAGATGAATGCAATAAAGAAGCGTCTTTCCCTTGTGTGTAACGTCAGTGAACAGGGATCAAATCTAGGCCAATGTTATTGTTCGAATGCTCTACTTGGACCTAATGGTGAGGGATTAACAAAAGAAGCATTCATACACATCTGGTGTTCAGATTATGGTTTTTCCGATTTCTGTTTATCAATTTTATTACCAGAGGATTAGCCACTACACACACACACACAAACACACACATCGCGGGCACCAACTACAGGGGTTTAAGGGAGGAGAGCTCTACTTCTCATCTATGGTACCTTTGACTTTTCCACCCCCTTTTTCTTAATCTCTTTCTTTGGCTCTTCTTCTTCCTCGTCCTCCTCTTCTTCTTCTTCCTCTTCCTCCTCCTCCTCCTCCTCCTCCTCCTCCTTCTTCATCCTCTCCCGTGTCTTTCTGCCCATAGTAGCTGGAACTGCTTTCTAGTTTGGTGGTGAAGTTAGAGGAGAGGCGAATAAACATTTTCCACCTCTGTTTACACTCCACTTTTCTACTCACCGTCACATGGGGGTTTTATTCTTCTTTACAAAACCACTTTACTAGAATGACCACTGCAGTGCTAGAGGTGGAACTACAGACTGAAGAGGAAGTAAAAGAAGAGGGGGATGATGGCCCTTGCTGGGCAGCAGGGGGCTCGCAATCGGACTATAAACTACTGGTGCTCTTACTAGAGGACATTGGCTAAACATGGATTTACTTCTCTACTCTTAGCCTCTACCTTCTCTTTCCTTCTCTCTTCCTCTTCCTCCTCCTCCTCCTCCTCTTCTTCTTCTTCTTCTTCCTCCTCTTCTTCTTCTTCTTCTTCTTCCTCCTCCTCCTCCTCCTCCTCACTGCTCTCTACTACCACTACTGGCTTTTTGCTCTTGATTGGGGTCATTGACCTCTGGATTGAAGGTATGGATTTCTGTAATGAAGTGGTGGACTGGACGGTGATCGGAAAATGAGATGAAAGACAGATCAGAGGAATGAAAGGATGGATCAGTGACAGGGTGAGAAAACGGGGAACGGAGACATTATATGACGACTTGAAACAAAGGGTATGACGTGCAACATTTACGGTAGCACTGAAACAGGAACAGAGGGGTGGGAAAGCTGGGAAAGATCCCTAGTTTCCATTATAAATGAGTTAGAAACATTAATAAAGCATTAAAAAGTGTTTTTTAACACAGCTTCACAAAAGTGGAAACACTTCTTCCAATCAGCTCAAATCCATTTTTACTTGTGAAGTGCAGACGTTTTACAGCAGACGTTGACACGAGGTAGCGTACCAGGTCCAACCCCCCAACAAGCAAGTGGAATGGAGGAAAAAGAATCATCAGTGAACCCCCAAACAGTAAACTGGTGAAAATGTTTTGATTGCATTCTGTGGGTTCATTTTTAATCATTTTGTCACTTGAATTGTCTAAACTCTGATGACAGATCAACAGGACACTGAAAACAACTATAACACTACAAGTCCAAACAGTACCGGGGCAGTCGGTAACATAACGGTTAGGGCGTTCGCCCTGTGAACGGAAGGTCGCCGGACCGAATCCCGGACTGGTAAAGGTATCACCGATCCAAGGTACCATCCCCAAGCACTTCTCCCCGGGCGCTGCCCATGTCAGCTGCCCACTGCTCCTTCATGGATGGGGTCAAATGTGTTTTTGTGGTGCACTGTGTGCTGTGCTGTGGTGTGTCCACAATGACAAATAATCACTCACTTTTCACCAAAATCGTATTCCCAAGTAAACAAGACTTAAAGTGGCTCTAACTGGGAAAGGACATTTGCAGTAAGCCCTTGATCAGTAACAGTGATGTGTGGCTCAGCAAGCCACCTTACAGCTGTGCAGCCTTAAAAGAGAAAAAGGGCTAGAAAATGCTGGTTCCCAACTTTATCGCTGCCTGAACACCCGCACCCGGACAGTGGAAACCATATCATTGCACTTCCCCTTGTCCCCGGGATGCTCAAAAAACTTGTTAAAAGAAACACTCATGCTAAGAAACACTGTTATAAGCACGGTGTGTAAGCTAGCACAACAACTACCGAAGACGTGACCTCACAAAACAGGAACAACATTTTTGGGTCTGATCTCAAAGATCTAAATATAACTCGGAAATCAGACCGGCACCACATAGTCTAAATCAGTTGTGCAGAGATGAGATAAGCAGTAAGAGACAGACAGCATTGGGCCATTAGCTCTGTCTGTCCTTCTCAGTGATAAAAAGCAGCACAAATAACGTCACTAACACTTCTCCGAAGTATAGCTCTGAAGTATAGTCAGATGTGGTGGGTGTGAGAGGAGCGTGTTAAAAAATGTCCTTCTAATTAAGAGAACTGCCACATAAGAGCTTGAGAGCCACCGTGCAACAGAGGGAGTTGATCATCACTTTGGCATATGTTGGCCGATAATCAAAACCTGCCCTTTGCTTTCCAATTTAGATCTGCAACAAAGTTATTATTATATTAATACACTGCCAGATATAACTTTTAACGTGCAAAACCTTGTGAAATGACAATGATCACAAACAAGGATATTTTCATTAGTAATAAAACGCGACAACTTTAACAGTGAAGAATAAATTTTTAAAAGTGTGGCAGGCAATTTATTTATTATTTATTTATTGTTGCAAATGCAATTTTCAATGCAATAATTTTATGGCAAATTATGTGCCAAGTTAACAGAGGTCTGTCTTTTTGTAGACTGTAGAAAGTGTAGACTGGCACTGTAGCCCACCAAACCATGCTGAGATGCTTTTTATCTCCAGCTTGCTAGCAGAATAACAGTTTGATGAGGCCATTTCGTTAAAAAAGTCGACTTTAACTGATTGGCCCAAAATTGTGTAGTGGCACAGATGACTTAAAAGGACGTCATATGAACACCCACCAGCAGAGATGGGAAGTACTGCACTTAAGTAGAATTTTTGGGTATCTGTACTTGACCATTTTTGTACTAACTTTTACTACATACATTTTTAGCGTGAATATCTGTACTTTCTACACCTTACATTTTCAAATCAGGCTCGTTACTCTTCCTAAATCACGTTTATTAGGCATTTTGCTACATTTGACCTTTTTTGTTTCAATAATGTGCGCCATAAAGACAGCTTCACTGATTGGTTAAGGCTTAAAACGTATCCCATTGCCCCATTAAAGACAATCCCACTGGTGTATTCATCTTTGCACATGACGCACAACATGACAGACACGAGAAAGTGCACGCGCTAGAGGAAAAGAAACTAAAAGCAGGCGGCAACTCGGTGGGAAATGATATGTGACCCGATCTGCCGTAATGAGTCGGAAGTCGGCGTTCTATTTATTTAGATACGGGCCGATTATGTTGAAAAACATCACAAAAATATTGATCTTTCTTTTTTGGAGACCAGATTTATTTTGAAGACCTTTTCTTTCATATAAGACCAAAAAAGAAAAATCGATATTTTTGATGTTTTTCAACATAATTGGCCTGTATCTAAATAAATAGAATGCCGACTTGCGACTCATTGCGGCAGATCGGGTCACATATGGTGATTCCGGCGGCAGAAAGAAACTCAGCTCGACCAAATTCAGTTGATTTTATTCATACAGCGCTCTTTACAGCACTATAATATTTGTTGTATGATGTGTTAAGGATAGAGGCGATCATCATGTACAATGACGGTAATGGCCGATGGGAGCTTTACGTGTTCATGTATTCATGTGGCTTTATTTTTTCTCTACATAACACTAAGACATGCAATCCAGTCAGCTTTGCCCTAAAATGGTGGTTTTGTCCTTCGCAAGGTACTTTATAGTACTATTGTTGCTAATATTGTTCTATGAGTCTCTTAAAACAGGTTTACATGTATGCAAGGTCAAAAAACACTTTAGTTTTCTCCAAAAAAAAATTAATTTTACCCCATTTCTAAATGATTCGTAAACGACTCGTGTGAAGCAGTTGGAAGAAGCAGTCTGTCTAAACCCCTCCTTTCCGTGAGCCCTCACTGCTGTGATTGGTCAGATGGCGCAGTCCTTTGTGATTGGTCTACCGCTACAGCGTGTGTCGGAAAACGAAACGCCCATTGTCATAACTAAACGATAGCTCTGGAGACCTGTCAATACATAGAAAAGATGGCCTCGATTTCACCTTATCAATTCGAGCCGGAGTCTGACGATGAAACGGTTGAAGTGGCACATCGACAAGAAACTGTTTCGCAAGCACGACTGAAGCAGGACGTTTCTCAGTGGTAAGTGTTTGTGGGCGGGCAAGTTGTTCGCGACGTAGAACGTGGGCGGACATTATTCAAATATGTTACTTTGTGACGTGTGGCCGTAACAGAAAAAGATTCGAATTGCTGACGACTTGTTTAGGCGAATGTGAGCCGACTCTTTTTTTGGATAGACAAAAACTTCATTTATCGTGCACTGTTGGCGTCACAACTTTGCAGATAGTTTATGTTCACATACAGCTACATGACACACTGCATGAAAGATCATATTTGAAAAAGCATAATGGGTCACTTTAAACACTTGTATCTATACTTCTACTTGAGTGAAGAATGCATGTACTTTTGACACCTCTATCAACCAGGTGTTTTGTGTTTTGAAGATAATAACAGTGAAAAGTGTCACTAGACCTTGCATACCGCAACATTCAACCATGTGGCCCAACGCAATCCACTGACATAGAGAAAAGTGTTGTGTGTCTGTTTAGGGCAGTACCATGTACCAAAAGAAAGCAGTATTGTAACTACATGACCAATATGGAAGCTATTCCACCTCTGTCCAATAAAAAACAAAATGGTACCAGTGCTACAAAATGGCTAAACAAATCAGTTCTGATACAACACAACAAGCATTAAGAGGAGCGAGTCCTCGTTCTTACCTTCTGCCTCTGCTGGACAGTGCTCATGGTGTCTGGCTGAAACTCTAGTTTATCCGTCCGGCACAGTTTCCAGTACAGGATGGTTATAATGATCATGGCCAACACCACGGGCACCACAACGCCCACTATAATCCACGTGTTGGCGTTCTCCGTCTCTGAGGGGGATGAGGCCTGCTTTTCCACCGCTGGACATATAAAAATGGATGGAAAACAGTGAAGAAAGCACATAATTATAATGTATAAATTTACCAGTAACCATATACTGCAATGTCCCTGTATCTAGAGGTGTGAATGACACGTTCATCACAATTCAAATGATCGGATGTCTGCCGATATCACAAAGTCTGCTGCGATACGATTTCGATTCAATCAAAAAAGTGATCAATATGACACAATATTATTTTCTGATTTAACCAAAACATAAAAAAGCAACAAAAATATAAATAACATAAAGTGACGTTTCAATATGTTTGATGTCTGATAGATGTTTTCATTTTGGATCAACGCCATGGACCCGCTGATCATTAAATCAATGTATCGATATAGATCAATGTATCATGACACCCCCACTGTATTCTAGGGGTGTTGAAATTAATCGCATAATCGATGCATACGATGCAGACGTAAACGATTCTGCATCGATGCAATGGCAGACCATAATCGATTATAACGGAGGTTTTCTACCGGCGGTCCGCTGACCCTAGTGGTCCGCGGCAGAATTGCAGCCGGTCCATGACAGACAATCCCGTTTCACTACTGAAATCACTTTTTAAAAAATGATTCTTTTTTGATTTTTCAAGACATTTCCAGAGGATTTGGGCATCTTCATGAATAATGAACCCCTGGATGATACCATAATGACATTGCTTGGTGATTTCCTGGCTATGGCATAAAAATTCAAGTTAAAAAGAACATCCCGGTAGAAACTATGGCTGCTCAAACTGTGAAATAATGTAGAAAAATCAATACCGTATCGAATCGAATCGCTGACATAATAATAGTAATCAAATTGACTCGTGAGACCAGTGAAGGTTTGCACCTCTAATGTATTTATGTTGATATTTTTTAGACCAGATTAAATTTTGGCAGGATATTTATGGGGAGACTGGCAACTTCGACTTTAAACTTTCTTTTTTTGTGGCAGGATAAGTCAGTGTCAACAGCCCTGAAATCGTGTAGTGTGCACAAGGCTTTAGTACAAATTTAAATGGTGATTAGGCCGGTTGTTTGTACTTAAATAAGAACTTAAAGTTATAGTAGGCAAACAAAATGTAGGAAAATGCAGCATATAAACATTATACGGCCAGAAAGTTAAGCTGTGCAGTTGGTAATGCCAAGTAAATTATAGTTAAATATGGAAATTTTGGCAGCATGGTGAGTTCAGCGAGAAAGAGAGCGAGATGTTCATTTATTTTCTTTAACCATTTAACTGCTGTGTCTCCAGAATTTTAAAGGAATACTCCAACTAAAAGCCATTTACGTGTTCTATTGTAGTGTGCTGACATAAAATAGAAAATATCATCATTACATCTAACATACAGAGGTCTTCCAGCACAAACAGTGTGGAGACGCGGAGGCTGAGCTCTCTAGAGGACTTACATATTTAGCTCTCCTCTTTGATGTCTACACTGAGAAGAACTCCAGCTTTTGGGTTTCGGGACGCCGCTGCCAACTCACACTGAGTAACGCAAAGCCAGGCGAGGAGCTACGGATCGATTAAAAACAAGCGAGAGGCTCCACAAAAAGGTTTCACGCAGGGAAAACATTTCTCAGCCGTGCTCCATCCCTTCGTCGTGATTGTGGTTGTTGGGTGCTCAGCTGACAATTGTAGGTTTGCAAAACATTTTTTAAATGCTATAAATGGGTGTTTCTGAAATGTTCAAAATGTTCAGTTCTCTAGGCGAAACTTTTTAGAAAACATTACATTGTTTCTTCAATGTTCTAACAATGATTCTGCAGCATTTCAACCAACTTATATGTTATGAATTATTCTCAACTTTGGTATTATAAACATTTGCAATTTTGTGTTGTTAAGTTTGGTGTTAAACATTTGTAACTGTATTTTAGGAAGGTTGCTTTTATAAACATTTGTAATGTTGTCTTCTAGGTAGAGCTGTAATATTCGGTTCCTTTTTAGGATTCGGCTCCCCCTGAGTCACTCACTAAACTGATCCAGGTGTGTCACTTGAGTCTGTGTTGCCAAATCACCAGCTGCATCGTTTGTTTTTCATAGAAGATGTGACAAGAATGAACGCACCTCCAACTACATGACAAAGTAATAAGACAGTGGCAAATATTTATTTCCAAGTGGCACTAGAGGACGTTAACTGGCGGACTGACTCATGACTACATGTGCTTCTAGGAACACTAACGTGCTCGTGTGTGCGATTCTGTATGTTTCTGGCTCTAGAGGAAGTTAACTGAAAGATTCACTCATGAATGTGTGTTTCCTGCTGCACTACTGATTCGACTGACACGAGTCCTGTAGTCTACAAAGAGGATTCAACTCTGTAGGAAGTTCTTAGGATCCCTCATTTGAGTGTAGTGGTGCGAACAAACCGTAAGTTATGAGATTTTTAGCAGCTATACTTGCTACAAAGGCTGTACTGATCTGGTAATGGGTTTGAAACGATTATAGGATGTAAGTACGTGATGGGGTTTATATTTTAGTCACGGTGTGGGTAGGACTCGGGATTCGGGTTAATGGAGACCTCAGATTCGTGACTTGTGAGTTATTTAATGAATCACCTGCGTGAATCATGAATCACCCGGCTCTACCTCTAGGTACATTTTGAAACATAGGTTTTTAACGTACATCAGTGCTTTAGGAACAGTAGAAATAGCATAAGTTAAATAACAACGCAGCAGAACCCAGCAGGAACATCAGTAAAGGTTCCGGACGTTCCCCGCCATTGTAAGGGTGTGTACTCACGCTGGGCCAGAATGCCCTGGATGCGGTAGCCCAGCACGATGGCAGCACGCTGCACGTCCAGCCTGTTGAGCATGTCTGCCGTAGCAACGGCCGGCAGCCTCTCGCCATTTTCACCCTCCACAAAGTAGATCATTTCCAGAGGGTTGTCAGGACCGACAAGCTGAGTCACCTGCACGATCTGAGAGGTCACACACACAAAAAGAGGTTCAGATCTTTTTAAACACTGAACACCAACCTTTAAACAGCACACAAGACATCTCTGAATACACTCACGCACATGCACATTCTTGCAAAAAAATATTCTGGCAATAATAGAATATCTAGATCTAAACCCAACTGTAACTTTTCTTTTTATTCCACAGCAATTTTCATCATGTTGACCAGGCAAACAAATTCCTGCTTCAATTATTTTTTTTTTTATCATGATGGATGCATGTGATCCCCACCAGAAATAAATACAATAATCCAACACCCCTAAAAAGCCTGAAATTAATATAAAATCCTCATTTAGTATAAGATTACATTCATGCATCAGTCGAAAAATATAAAATATTAGTAAATACTTAAGTAAGACAGGCTAGACAGAGTGGCAAAGGGAACGTCAAGTCAGTAAGTGCTGGAGAGAGAAGTCTGACCGCTCTTGGCCGAGTTCAACACTCCTGCAGTCTTCAGATTTATTGGGGTGGAAATGGATGACAGGCGCCTGCCTCACCTGAACTCACCCTACAAAACAACTCTCCCTCTGGAGTACGACCAGGCGGCCCACTTTCTGGCCTGCCTTACAGCGCCAGACGCTAAGTGATGCTCGCCCATCGGCTCAGCAGTAAAGAGGACGGGCTTCTGCAGTGTTACTAGGCAAGTCAGCAAGTTTTATCTGCCAGCTACAGGGAATGAGGGCCCCCAAGGTAAATAAATTAATAATTATGTAAGGAAAAAGCATCAATTCTCAGCAACACAGCTGCCACTGAAGGTATTTCAAGCATCTTATCGTAAAAGATATTTAAGTGATGTTTTAAATGAGTGATTATTTGTCATTTTGTATCATGCTCATTAGTACCTTAGTGGGACCTTTACCAGTCACCTGGTACCTTCATCCAACACTAACACAACTTAGTACTGAAATACTGGTTGTTATTTTCATGTATATACTTGTTTGTTTTTTTTAGAAAAAGTGAAGATTTTTCAAAACGCTGGATTCTGTGGATACGTGTAAATGAAAGGCCCAAGCATATAAATAAATATGTATTTATAAAAATATCCGCATACGTGTAAACAGTAAACCGTGTATCGGTTGACCAATATTGTTTTTTTTAAGGGTCAATACCGATTATTGCTAGTTAGTGGGGCGGATAACTGATATTTGGAACCAATATGCAAAAAAAGATCAAATCTTAATCAAAATATAGAATTTTACAAACACCAAGCTCAGCTGTAACTCTCCTCTCTCCTCTTCTCCGGCTCGGAGCTTCACTGTGCACTTGTGTGTGAGTGTGGTGTGAGTAACAACAAGGCTTCAGCGTTGATCGGTTACTACTTGTATGACAAATAGCCAATCAAAGACTGTTGCGGGCGGGACACAATAAATGAAGCATCGAGTCGAGCGCAAATGGCACAGAGAGAGGAGACGGCAGTGGAACCACCTTGTAATTACTTAATATCGGTGATGGTCAAAAATAAACACTGATACCGATAATCAGCAAAATGCCTAAAATTGACCACCCATAATCAGCCCAGCCGATAATTGACCCTAGCTAATTCCTACTACCTTCACTGTATTTCCTCTTCTTATTCTTATCATTATTATAATTTCTCTCAGATGAAGTGAACAATGCAGTCTAAACTGTAACTCCTCGAGACCTGAAATTTACACTTTACTTCCAAAACTATTGATTTTTTTATTTTTGAGCATTGCGTATTATAAAAGCTCCCTCCAAATACAATGTGGAATGAATGTATGGAAACAGTTTTATTGCTCATCTGTATGTGCACATCTTTGCCACATCATCTCACTGAATTACTATAAAAGAGAGATGCTGCACATCCAGCCTCCCCTTTAATCACACTGATAGCCCCTTGCTGTGTGGGAACGCTGCCACTCTTCATGCACTCCACAGAACAAAGAAAATCTCTCTCGGCACGGACAGAACAGACGTGGTTTCAGGACAACTCTAGCTGTCTGTGAGGATTGTTCAATAATTGATCTGGAAATCAGCTCGTCGGCCTGTGGGGGGAAAAAAGAATCGGGAGCGAAGAGCCGGCCATGCATGAATAGGAGGTGTTGCCATGGATACTCCAGGGCCGGAACGGTGATGCGCAGAGCGGAGCAGGTGTTCATGGGACACACAAAGAAAGAGCTATTAGGCAGCCAGAGAGAGCGGGACGTTCACACCGGAAAAGTTCAATAATGAGGGTCTTGCATTTTCCACCACACAGAGGTAGCATAGAGGGACAAGGCAAGCATACATGCACCCGCCCTGCATGCAAACGTAGCAGGGTTCCTTTCAAAGACAGACGAAATTTGCTAAATTGTGCCAAATTTACAGCCAGATTTTGAATTTAACATTTTAAAGAATCATTTTACTGATTTATGTTTTTTTTTTTTCTGAGACAGCAGTTTAACTCCTCAAATATGTAATTTCATTCCTGAAAAACTACGCTGTATGGTACAAAAAAGGTAAAAATCTAGGGATGCACCGATCAATCGGCCAGCGATCGGAATCAGCCGATTTTTGGACGATCGGTGATCGGCCGATCACTCACACGTATTGCCGATTTCAAACCGATCTTGCGCATGCGCATTACTTACAGCACAGCGCATTCAGGCAGCGTTCACATGTACGCTCAACAGAGGCGTTTCTCATTCACTTTGAATGGGGTGACATCGTGCGGCGGCGAAAAGAATTTTGGGTGTGTGAGTATGGCGTCACATCAACGCCAAAACTAGAGAGCGCAAAATGGCTTGCCGCAAAAAATTCACGGGCGTAAATTTCAAAGTCGCGCTCGCAAATGTGAAACTCGAGAGCACATAATTAAGAATCGAGTGCGCGGTTGTGATAATATTGCGCGCAAACTGTATTTGTCCTCTCGCGAATGTCTTTTTCCTCTCGATGTGTTAAATGTTCTCGCATGCGAGGTAGATTACCGACGAGCGGCTTTTTTGCTCGAGTGAGCTTTCTGCGCGTGCGGTTTGAAAGGGGGCGGTTTTTGGCAGTTTGGGGGCGGGGTTTTGGCAGCTTCTGCCTGCGAATCCTATTGGCCGATGGCTACTGGTCTTGTGATTGACTGCACACTACAGAACGTTTTTACAGAAAAACCAAGGATGACGTAGAAAGAGGAACGGCGATAGGTAGATTAAATGCAAGTTATAGTTTATCAACCTTATAATTATAATTTAATAGTTAGGTCTTACACGTTTAATAAGCACGCAATCAATGGCTCCTCTTGCCCACCTGTCTGTCCCCAATTCAACATAAACACAGATACACAAGTCAATCACAAGATGATCTCTAGATGATCAGCCGTTTTCTATAGTTGAGGATACAGGCTTCAGAAATCTGATAAATCACCTCTGCCCAAAATACACAATGCCAAGTAGGCGTTACTTTTGGGACGTCGAGTTGTTACATTTTACGAGTTACATTTTATTTACTGAAATTTGTAAAGAAAATTTGTTATGAAAATAAAGCATTATATTAAAGAAAATTAGATTTTTGTTTGTATTTGCTGTAGAGCTGCTGCTATTATAGGTCACTATTATAAAAGTAACTAGTAAACAGGGAAAGTAACTACCGCGTTACATAAAAAAAGTTGAAACCCATTTTTTTGTGTCGATGTCGTCGACTACTCGCAGCAGCTCTAATTTTCTGTTATCTGGGAAAAAAATCGGTATCGGAAAAATCGGTATCGGCCGATCACACTTACAAAAAAATCGGTAATTGGAATCGGCCAAGAAAATTGCAATCGGTGCATCCCTATAAAAATCCTTATTAATGCAAGTGAATTAAAGTGGGTGATTATTTGTCATTGTGAACACAAATGAAATCTCTGCATTTGACCCATCCGTAAAGGAGTAGTGGGCAGCTTTTATGCAGCGCCCGGGGAGAAGTGCTTGCGAGGCAGCGAGGCAGTACCTCGCTCGCAAGTACGTCAGTGGTACCTTACCCATTTCAGGACATAAACTGGTGACCCTCCCATCACGGGGCCAAATCCCAAACCGTTACACTACCAACAGCCCTCTAAAATTATACTTAGATCAGTATTACTGCAGCTCTTATGCAAGTGACAAAAATTCTTCCTTTTCTACCATGGAATCATAACACTGCAAAACTCATAACATAGTTATTTCCTAAAATAGTTTAACCATTTTCTAGACCTTCTCCTATGTATATTGAATTTATTTTATTTTTTTACTAAGTACTGATATTTTGATATTAGAGCAGTTGACAGTGTAACAATTAGGGCGTTCGCCCCGTGATCGGAATGTCGCCAGACCGAATCCAAGGACCGGTAAAGGTATCACTAAGGTACTCATGAGCAAGGTACCGTCCCCAAACACTGCTTCCCCGGACGCTGCCCTTGTTAGCTCTCCACTGCTCCTTTACAGATGGGTCAAATGCAGAGGTCACATTTGGTTGTGGTGCACTGTGTGCTGTGCTGTGGTGTGTTTACAAAGACCAATAATCTCTCACTTTCACTTTCAGGACAGTGAGATTTCTAACAGCCTAAAAGACAAACTGATCTGAAATGAGAGAAGCAAGCAAAAGACACTCAAACACAGAAGTGATTCCTCTAAAATATCTCTGGTTCAGGTACCTGCACGCTGTTGTTGCCCACGCTGGTGGCTCGTTTGAAACGCCGGCCTATGCCCAGTCCTTCCCCCAGGAGTAGAGCCAACCTCCTTTCCATCTTAGCCTGGAAAATCCTGTCGCTCACACGCTGCTCCATCACGCCCAGCAGGACTAAAAATCAACAAGCAAACATATTTTTAAGTCGGACAAAGACATTGTAAATGAAGCTGAGTCTTTACTAGCAGTGTTGGGGAGTAACGAACTACATCACTTACTACATCAACTACTATCAATGCTATAACTTAACTATTTGGCTTTTAACATTATAATTTAATGCATCCCAATTCCTCCACCTTTTAAAATAATCTTTCATTTTTAAGTTATAGTGTTTCCCTTGTAATTATTTTTATGGTTTTTTTTTCATTCTTTTATTTTCCTGTCCAATTTGTTATATTTATCATCTTATATCATCTTTATTTATATTCAAATTGCCAACTCTCTAACTGCTAGCTATTTCTTTTCGCTGGATTTTATTCTTAACATTATGAATTTTTATGTATGGAAGGTGCTATCTAAAAATGTTGTAACTTTGCAAACGCTACTTTCTAACAAAAGAAAATGATTATTTTTTTCTCTTTAAAAAGATGGGTATTGTAAACTATCAAGTGTTTTTGACTGGTGTTTCATAGAAGTGCATCTGATAGGCTACTGTGGTCACATAAACACAAGCTCATTGCGTCACAGAGCGCTCTTGGTTGCTGTGAAATGGAGTCGGAGGATGGAGTTCACCTTGACCAAGGCGTATGTGAGAATCTGTGGCTGTGAAATAGCCTGGATGTAGTTACTGCTTACTAGTGAGAAAAAACACCAAATACAGCAAAGCCAAGAAAGAAAAAGAAGCTAACATACCCGTTCTCACCCAAGAGGAGCGCAACAACTGGGTCGTGTTCAGCTCCGGGTAATGGAAAGCTGTTCGGAAAGGAAGTACAATCTAAACTTTAGGGTACATGCAACATGTTAACTTGGCCAGGGAGTAAAAATATTAAAAATGGAATCCGGGACTTACGCTCTGCGATCTGCTGTACAGGGTAGCCCAGGTAGTAGCTGAACTCCACCACACTGAGCTGTCTCAGGAGGCCGCTGACCTTTGACCCCAGGATGTACCCCCGAGAGTCACGCACAACAAAAGTGATCTCCACCGGCCCGCTCGGCTGCCTCTGAGCTTTAGCTGCAGAGCTCATAGTGATGTTCAAGATCTGAAATGTAATTGGGGAAAACACTTTTATTTAGGAATACACAGCAATGAGTCATAAATGTCATGCGCCCAACACACCAACTTTAAGGACAAAAGATTGACTTGCTGCCTAATATATGTGACTCTGCACGGCAAAACCAGTCGCTTGTCGCAAATTTTCAAACTTGCGTTATTATGTTTTCATGAAAGGGCATAAATCAACCTTCAAAACGATACCTATATCGAATGAATCGGGCGACATATGACTGAGATATCAACATTCAAAGGAGTCGGGTTTCTCCTGTCACGCCAAGTGAGAAACGGAGAAATCTGCCTTTGAAGTTGACTATCGCTGTAGCAATCATATCGTATCGCTTGGTGCGGTCGCGGATGTGTTTGCATTTACGGTAGCCTACGCTGCATTCACAGCCACAAGGACAGCCTACCTGCGTTAGGTTAACTGAACTCGGGAGACGAAGATGGATTCCGGAGAAATATCTTCACGCTAGTCAACCAGTGGATTTACCGTAAATATTGAAGTAGAGCGGTCAGAACAGAAACTTTTAACATTCTGCTGGAATTGAATTCCTCACCTCAAGAAAGTCACGTTTTTAGGATGGAAAGTTTTCCAGCCAAATTTATTCACAACAGTACAGTATAGACCTTCCACTGTTTCAAAACACTAAAAACCAAAAATCCCAAATTTTACCCCACGCAACATAAACGCTCGTTTTTCTCGGAAACCTCCGTTGCGACAAGCGACTGGTTTTGCCGTGCAGAGTCACATATTTAACATGTGCTGGCGCTCACGACTGTGTAACACGTTCAGTCCCAGTCACTTACGGCAGCAAATTACACTCATTCATCTTGTTGCCTTGACAACTGTTGGACTGAAGAGTGCACATTCTTTCCCCACTAAATCCAATCAAAGCAAACGGCTGCAGATGATGTCATTACAGTGCATGGGAAATAATTTACAGAAACGCTTTGGTGCTCCGTTGACAACATTAAAAAGGGCAGTAACCAAAATGCACTCCAGCCTCTATCAAAGTCCCGACACTTTTGAGACACGACAACCAAATTAGCTTTTAATAAGGTTTAATCCGTCATCCACCTTCAACTGAAACCTCCACAGGTTTTATGTGTGCATGTTGTGCAAATCTGACCGAAATAGGAAGCAATTAAGAGGATTGGAGGGGAGTCGGAGCCAAGTCACCGGTCTCAGGCAATCAGCATTTTGTGTGAAAACGCTCAGAGATGCATGACGCCAACAAGGGTGTGAAAGCACAGCTCTGGCAAATACAAAGTGATTGCAATTTGGATCAGCTCAGAGAGACACTTAGATTACATAATCCTATATGCAATATGACCTTAACTACTCCCTTTTATCATAACATGTATGGAGTGATTGCCATGGTGAACACAGCACAACACACAGTGCATCACAATGAAATGTGAACTCTGCATTTAGCAGCACCTGGGTACCTCAATAAAAAAGGGTACCTCAAGTGGTACTCTTACCAGCCCGGGACATGAACCGCAACCTTCAGATCGCTGGGCCAACTCCCTAACTGTTGCACTTCGAACTGCATATAATGTATTCTTTGAGGAACAGTGTTGTCATGTATGTTTGCGTTAGAGGTGTGAACCTTCACTGGTCTCACGATTCCATTACGATTATTAGGTCAACGATTCGGTTCGATACAATATCTCAAAGCATCACGATGCAACCTATCAATTATTCTACATTACTTCACAGTGTATGCAGATTGGGCAGCCATAGCTGCTACCGGGATGTTCTTTTCAACTAGAATTTTATGCCGTAGCCAGAAAAACATCAAGCGATGTCATTATGATATAATCCAGGGGTTTTTAACTGCTTCTGTTCCAGGGACCACCACTCATAATAAGCAGCCTGAGTGTGGGAGTATTTTTATTACTTTTTAGATATTTGCAAAAATTATCATATAAATTCACCATTCATAAAGATGCCCAAATCACCTGGAAAAGTTTAGATAAGTGAAAAAATAATGAAAAGGAATCATATTTAAAAAGTGCTTTCAGTAGTGAAACTGCATGTCACGGACCACCTGCCGCTTGAAAACCTCCGTTATAATGGATTATGATCTGCCATTGCATCGAGGCAAAATCGTCCACGTTTGCAAAGCGATACATCGATTATGCAATTAATTTCGACACCCCTAGTTTGTACATGCTAATATACAAATATAATATTTTACACAGTATTAGTGCTTCTCAAACATTTAGAAAATTGTGAACAAGGTCATTTGATTTAAGGTAACAGCGGTAGTGTTACAGTCAGGGAACTGGCCCTGTGAATGGAGGATTGCCAGTCCAAATGCAGGACCGTTAAAGGTACCACTGAGGTACAAATCAGCAACGTACAGTCTCCGAGGAGGGCTCGCTGGGTGCTGCTCTACAGCTGCCCACTGCTCCTTCACGGATTGGTCAAATGCAGACGTCACATTTCATTATGATGCACTGTGTGCTATGCTGTGCTGTGTTCACGATGACAAATAATCACTCATTTTTAATTCACTTTAGATTTTTTTGTTTTAATAGCTAATAACTAATAGCTCAATAAAACCATTACAAAAACACATGACCTTTTTCATAATATAATTTTTGAGAAACATTAGTAATACAGCTTGAAAAAAACTTATCATTAAAAACAATTCTTTTTATCAAGTTCTATCAAATCCTATGCAGTTGAGGATTAAAACAAAAAATGTGATTATTGATGGTGCTTCCTTACATGTATAGTAAAGTTAGTCGACTCCTTAGAGCGTCGGCGCACTTCAGCGAAGGCCAGAGTCAGGCCTTTCTCAATGTGCTCACTAAAAGTGCAGACATGGACATCGATGTGACTTGGGACAAACTGGAGCACTGTAGAGAGGGAGAGCAAAGCAAAATTAGAGAATAAACCATCCATACACACTAAAATGCAGCAGTGAGGAAGGTGTGTGTGATATGAGTTGCTGTACCAGTGTGAACGTGGTACTGCAGGCCTGGTGAGGGAGTGATGGGAGACACACTGAGAATGGAGCGAGAGGTACGAGTGGACTGTCTCAGAGCGTTCATTACGGATATGGCTGTGTAGACAACGGGACCAGACACAGCCCGAAACACAAAATCTGGTGGGGCTTTCACTACCTAAACAGACAAATAAACACACACACACAAGGGAAGACAGCAAATAGCATTAAAAATTTGGTTCACACACACCATTGCACTAAACGACTGCACCCTGAGAGACTGCTTTGGGTGGAGAGGAAACTTTAAACGATTATAGTTATGGGAGAGAGATGGTTGTGAAGAATCAAAAGGGCTCCCATTGCTGTGTTTATAACACGGGAAGAAGGTCACTTCTTTCATGCCAGTTTGTCATGAAGCCCATCTCTGTGTTGTTTGTTTACATGGAACCAGCAGATAAAACAGTACAGGAAGAGCTGCGTTTTTCCCGGATGCACTGAAACCTGACACAAAGCTGGAGAGCAGCCATTATAGCAACCAGAGTCAGTCATGAAAGCTGACAAAGATTACACAGTATTCAAGCCTCATAATAATTTTTAAAAATTCAAGTTTTTCACGTGTTCCTTATTTCATCTAACTTGCATTGAGAGACTGTAGCAATGTTTTAACAGACTAAAGTTGTTTCAAATCCTAATTTCCAAAAACAACACTATATACTATTAAAAGCGCATGAAAATGATTAATTCACCAATGCTTGACAAACCTGCAGTTCGATGGAACGATTATATTCAGCTTTGAGGATCTCTCGGACCTTGGCCTTGGCGTAGCCGGCAGTGGATCCGGGTGGAAAACCTGTGGGGAGTCAGGTATGACACTTATTACCACATTTTCAAGATGAATTCTTTTCGTTCCTAATAAAGTTCTATGCCTTACCAACTCTAACTAAGTAGGTGTCCTGCTTGGTGATGTTGCAGAGATACTCCCGGGCAGTAGTAGTCTGAGCTTTCAGTGTCGTCACTGAAGGTGTTTGTGCAGGCGTAGGGAGAGTAGTAATGTTAAAAAGTTCATTTGTGATGTTTGTCAAAGTTGTGACAGTTGACGGCGTTGTGTCTGTCATCTCACTAGTGAATACTGAAGTGTAGACGGTCGATGTGTCACTATCTGTTGTTGTGGGACGATCAGTTCCATCGGTATAAGGGTATTCTGATGGCATTCCTGTAAAACCTTGGTCAGCCATTTCTGTTACAGGAATGATGGAAGTGTGGTTGAAAGTTGACTCAGTGGGGAATGCGGACTCATTGAGAGTGTGAGTTGACACAGAACTAATGAGCGTAGGGGTTGGAAGCAGGGTTTCTGTTTGAGTAGAGCTGACAAACCAGAGAATGTCTGTGGCAGTCTCTGAGAACTCTGCTTTCTCTGATACTGTAGGTTGGACAAACTGTGGAACAGAGGTGATACTGGCTACAGCAGATGAGATAGATGCAGTATCCAGGGAGGGATTTAAGGTCACCACCGAATCTAGATATGGCACTGTCGTGTTCGTTAGGCTGGGTCTAACTTCTGACAGATCCAGGGATGTCATGTTGAATGGATCAAATCCTGAGATATCTGTAGAAGACTCTTCAGGCCAGGAAGTATTGTCTGTAGGCTGTAGTTCTTCTCCATACATCATCGTCAGCAAATGACTTGGGTCAATAGCGTATGTGCTGGTAGGTATGATTTGAGTCGTGCTGAACGGAATGACAGAGGAGTAGCTAGAAGTTGTCTGGTTGCCTCTTTGAACTGACAAGCTTTCATTTCCTTTTGTGAGCTGAATTGTGTAGTACTCCAGACTGTTCATATCAGGCAGAAGGACATCGGTGGGCTCTATGGTAACATTGTCCAACCAGTCAGTATATGCTACTGATTTATCGTTGCTCTGATTAGAGGGGGCAGTACCCGGGAGAGGCGAATGGACTACAGTTGGTGGCATGGTTGGACTGGCCGAATCAATGGGGGTGTAAATGGGTATGTGGGACAAGATTATGGGGATACTGCTTAATATTGGGGATTTGGTCACTGGAAGTGGACTTGACATCAATGTGCTTGCTGAAGTGGATGTTGGTCTGTTGAGAACCATGTTGGGTAAGCTTGGGGTAAGGGTTGAACTGTGGTTAACACTGAAGATCAGATGAGGTAAAGCGGTTGCACTCAAAAGAGCTGTAATGGAACTTGGAGACAGATGTCTGGTGGTCAGTGGTACTATTAGTCTCGTAGGAAAAGATGTATCATATGATTCAGAATTTGAGTCCTCAAACTCATACATGTCAGAAGGAAGATTGGTGACTAAAGAGTAGTCGTCTCCCTCTGAACCCATGAAGGACATTGTCTCTAAGTAATCTCCAGAACCATAGTCCACATCCATAGTGTTGGTTGGGAAAAAGTCCTCAGGAGGCCCCATAGTTGGTTCCGCAGAAGACGATGACAACTGATGGTTTCCAAGAGGAGCATAACCTGGATTTAGCAGGTAAAACTCGTTATATGCATCATTTTGCATATTTAAGTCCGGATTAAGACTTGGACTCAAATGATCAAAGGATCTGACTCTGCTAGAAGCTTTTACTTGGTCTACAGGGACAGTGTGGAGTTCTGGTGGAGCAAAAGGCGGTTCTTCAGGAGAGTCTAGCTGAGTTGAAAGCAAGCGTGAAGGAAAGATGTTTAAAGCTGGTATGGATGTGCTGAGTGAAGGTGAGGCAGTTCCCAGGGAAGAGAGCACATTATGAGGCACATGAGCCTTCACGTCCCATAACAGTCTTGAGGAATCTCCAGAGCTAATTTTATCTGCCTCAATTGACTCTGAGTGATATACTTCAGGGGCTGAGAGAGGCTCTGGGCTCGGGACATGGGTTAGAGGTGATGTGATTACTGAACTAAACACACTGTCGATAGTGCGATTGTGGTAAATCTCAGAGGCTTCGGGTGGTTCACTGATAGGCAGGGAGGAGAATGTCCTATGGGTGTCACTTGACTGTCCCAAGGCCTCGAAGGAAGATGATGGTAAGGCGGAGGGTGAAGCTGTGTAATGTGGCACTTCCTCCAGAGACTGTTTTGGCATGCTGGAAGCCATGAAAGGCCAGTCTAAATGAGATAAAAAGGAAAGCAATAATTACAATTCGGCCATGTCAATTACACACTACCAATACACAAACAGAATACTGGAAACAAAATAGAGGTGAAATTATTGCACCAATTTTAATACAAATTGTTAGCAGTGAGTTAATTCTTAAAAACAACTCGTTTACAAATTTACTGAGGGAATATATGCTCCGATTTTCCTTACTTATGAATAAGAAACATTAATATAATTTTTTTCTAAATAATATATATATATTTTAAAATGTCAAAATAATTTCAGCAAATTTGCAAACGGAATGTGGTATATAAATTCAGAGCGAATATTTGAATTATTTTGATGGCCAAGTATAACATCATATGTCTAAAACTATACAATAATGATAAATAATGTATTCACAAGAACAGAACATGATTCAGTTGATTGTAAAGTTTGAAAATCTTAATGTACACATACATTTTTGCCAATATGAAAATCCCTACTCCAGAAAATTTGGTGAATACATAATCATCTATGATATATTTTAAAATAAAATATCTAGAGTTTATTCAAAGAAATTCTTTAAGTTAAAGGTTTACTTTCACTGGCTTAATTACAAATTTCTGGATGATGATTTGATGGATATGATCAGAAAGTGGTACCAATTAATCAACTGATCTGTTGTTATTCAGTGGCGAGAAAACCACATTCACTCGTCTTATGCATAAGACATTCAGCGTGGAGCTTTCATAGCACAACCCCACTGACGCTTTTTAAAGAGCAGCATGTGAAGAGTCTTTCCCTTTCATCCGCTCTTGCATAAGGTTCTGCAGTTATAATTATGCACTATTTCAATGGTAACTGTGGCGAGTGTGTGACGTCCCTCCTCCCTCACATGTGGAAGCTGTCTGGAAGACGCCACTGCCATAAAACCTCATTTCAATAATTAAAAGTAGAGCTTTCAAATGGGCCTTCCTAAGAGCAGTATCAGTTTGCTTGGTTTATATTCCAAAACATAAATTTTCCATTAGCACTGGCTTTACGACACAAGTGGGAGAAGGAATATAAAGGCTGGCAGTGTAGTCACTAGCAGCTGTGTGGTAATGAAATGAGTCTTTATGAGGAGGACGGAGAGGAAAGGTGAAGGGCTTCTTAATGAAGAAAGGGGCAAGTGGCTGCTCGTTCCGAGAGTCGGGAGCTAACGGTGGCAGCTCAGACAGAAGACTGGCATTACACTAAAGGGTGGGTCTCTAAAAGTATGCCCTATTTTGGTAATGACAATCAGAACTTTTCAATACTGATTATTAGGGATGTAAATCACAAGTTTCATCTTGATGCAATATTTTATCAATTCAATAGAGAACAATTCAATGTCTGCTGGTATCATACAGTCTGCTACGATACGATTTTGTTTTTAATTCGATTTATGATTTCTCACAATCACTTCCAGTCACATCAAGTCACAAAAAACAATTCAAATATAAAATATCTGCTTTTTGCGAGACTTTACAATATGAATGATGTCTGATTGATGTCATTTTAGATCAATGTTATGGGCTCGTTGATCACTGATTCGATGTATTGTTGCACACCTAGTATTTATGATTCGTTTTTAAAGACACTGTATGAATCCCAGGACCGGTAAAAGTACCGCTGAGGTACTCATGAGCAGGGTACCGTCACCAAGCACTTCTCCCTGGGTGCTGCCCATGTTAGCTGACCACTGCTAGCTGCTCCTTCACGGATGGGTCAAATGCAGAGGTCACATTTCACTGTGTGCTGTGCTGTGGTGTGTTCATAATGACAAATCACTCACTTTTTACTTTTATGAATTTACAAAGGAGATTCTCTAGTAAGTGAAGACAGTGTTTCGATATTTGACTCCAAGTTATTGTGCCATCATAAAAATGTTCGGTTGAATTTTTCCTTCTGACTAGGGTTGAGTAATCTAGAAAAATGTAACCTATGCTGGGGTTATTTTGTTCAATTTAATAAATTAATAATATGGTTTTTCATGTTAGGTGTTTTGAGTCTCTTTAAAAACTACAATGTGTGCATCATAATTTATCAAGATCAGGTTAAATTATCTGGTATTTTACTTAAAAGTGTTAACGGTTCGTCAGACTCAGTTTCTATCAATAATACCCTGAACGCACACATTACTGAACGTCACTCCAGATTCGAACCAGCACCGAGACGGAGAGTTTTGTGAGTCAGCACACAGTTTTGTGTGACATCCCTCAACGTCCTGAAGCAATCCTCCCACACATGGACTTCATTCAGTAATATTTCCCTCCCACAATGCTATTTTTAGCCTCTTGCATGCAAAGGAAAAAACAAGGCATCAAGGAAATCACCATAGAACACTCTCTATTATGAAATGAGGTAAGGGAACACACATCCACAAACTCAACACTGAGACAAAACAGGCAGCGAGTCTCTAAACAACATGCAGGCTTTTGGCTTTCCCCCTTATTCCTAAGAGTACTAGACTCATGCAATGACCTGAGTTACAACACAATCTAAACAACCTCCTATGCCACCTTAAATCAGGTCAGTGTGTTCCACACTTTGGCCTCTGAAGGGTAAACAGTCTTCTTGTGTGGTACGTCAAACTGCAAACTGCTGCCAAAATGTTCAAAGCTCCTCTAACCAAGATCTGAGTGAGCTTGACTCTTACAACTGTCATTTAAACACCAGAGCGGTCAAGCGAGAGAGGGTCAGAGAGTTGGAAAGAGAGAGAAGCGGAAAAGATAAAAGAATCAAGAATAAAAAAAGCTAAAAATCAAAGGAGTTATGGCCTTCTGTCAGATACTGGTTTACTTTAAAGTAAAGCTAACAAATTGGGTTTATTCAGACTCATTTATAAAACATGAAAATTACTCAACAGACGTTTGCCCTTTTCCGCCTGTTGCTTCATTAAATTTGTCTAAATTCTAACTCATGGCTATTTCAGACAATAAAAGCCACATAAAATTATACTTATTTAATGAGAACACGCTGAGTGTCATCTTTTTTGCCACGTTTAGCACAATTTTAACACCAACATTTGAAGATTTTCTCTTGATTACAATCAATGAACAATTACTTTGGGTTTGGGTTTTTGTTGGTTTATTTTTGCCCTCATAGTTCACTTATATATTAAAAATATTATATTTAATATTGAAATACTTTTCTTTTCTGACATTTTTGAATGTATACTTTATCTTTGAGTATGTACTTTATCTTTGTGATTTTAAAATACCTGAATAGTTTTGACATGGACATGAACATACACTGAGAAAAGTATTAACAGAAAAAAAAAAAATTATATATATATATATATATACTGTCCAACCTAGATGGGACCGTGCCACTGCAAACCCAGACTAAGCATCTGTTTCTTGCTCTCTGGGTTCACTTCTGGTGGTGTGTTTGTGGTGTGTGTGTGTGTGTGTGCTCCTCGGGTTAGCCTTAGCCTTCTGTGTTAGCTTGCTCCTCACTTCTGGGTTCTGTGTCTGCACTTCTGTACACATCTGTTTAGAGCGCACCCTACTTCCTGGTATGTTGTTTGCACTGCGTGTTCACTACCTAGTAGGTCAGTATCTGTGTAGAACACCCCCTCGCTTATCATTGATTTCAGCTGTGTCTCGTTCTGCCTTGAGTTTGGGATTGGTGCAAGCACTCTGTTGAGTTCTGTGGTCTTATTTAAGTCAGTTCAACCCAAGTGTCTCTGAGTCTGTATCCCTCATAATTTGTGTGGTTGCTTGTGTGATGCTTTTGGACTACCTGGACCCCCTTTTGCTCTTCCTTGTGTTTAGACTTCTGGACCCTTTTGATTCTGGTTTAGTTTTTGTTCTCTGTTTGGAATACCCTTTGTGTCACCTCTTCACACCCCTCTCTTGTGTTTTCTCCCCAAGCTCGGGACTCCCAGTGTGTTTTCCCTGGTTGGCCAGACTGCCTTGGAGGCTACTAGATCTGGGCCATTGTTAGTTCACCTCTCGAGTCTTCAAGTGTGAGGACTTCGCTTGTTCCGGCTACTCGGGGAGGTTCTCCTCCATTACCAGACACCTACGACTGGGAGCACGGGCCTCACCTTTCTTTTGTTACTTTGTGCTTGTTTTTGTGTGATTTTGGACTTGTTCACCTGCCCTCAATAAACTCTTTCACTCTGCCTGCAACAGTGTCCTCATCCTCACTGCAACCACACTCCATGACACACATATATACTACCAATCAAAAGTTTGGACAAACTTTTTTTCTTTGCTTTTATTATTTTCTACATTGAACACATATGGACTTATGCAGTAAACAAAAGTGTTAAACAAACCAAATATGTTTTACATATTTACAAAGCTGTCGTAAAAGCAAAAGGTATCTACCTTGAAGAATCTAAAATAAAAAAACACATCCTGCTTTGTTTAATACTCTTCTGTTGTTAACGCTCTTGCAACAGATACACACACACACACACACAATCTCTGTATTACTATCTTTGTGAGGTCCTTCCATAGGCTCCCATAATGACTAGATGTATATAATTTCAAACCTACACCTAACCCTAAACTTAACCTCAGTAACCAAATGAACATTTTCTTACCTCTTTTAGTTTCTCAAATAAAACAAGCATGTTTCCTATAAAGTCATTTTTCCTCATGGGGACCTCTCAAATGTCCTGACAAAGCCCCAAAAAACAGATAAAAGTGATTTTATGCGATAAATACATGAACACGCACACATACCTGCATAATTCCAGAATTTCAAAAATAATCTAAACAACAAACATGGCAAGATTTTGAAATTCCGAAACAGATGTTCTGAATGTCAGATTCATTTACACCAGCCTTTCTTAGAGGGAATCCAAACACCTGCAAAACTGCAGATCTTATGTCCAAGACTTAACTGGACTTTTACTTCCACATAAAAATCTGACATATGGAAGGGACAGACATGACACTCATCCAAAATTCTGGAGAGTCTGGAGAGCTCACACTATGACAACCTTCCACTTGTCCTTGCTGGATTCATTAGCTCACCTGTGACTCAGCACCATGTGGCGCCTCGTTTTAGAACTTACCAGAAAAAAGGATTTACTTAAGATTGAATGACAGTGACTCCTGTGGTTTAGCATGTGTGTAGTTCACATCAAAGTGAAATCAGACTGAACTGATTCTGCAGCACTGACTCAGATTTTTATGACCACATTCTGAATCTTACATCAAATTAATGGTACATGTGTTTTTAATCTAGAAGACATGTTAAATGCCTCATGTTAGCAGAAGGTCTCTCTCTACGGTGAATCAGCACACTGCTGCACTGTGTTGAACTGGTTCACAGTTGAAAACAGAAAGCAGTTTCACTGGAATTTAGCAGTGCATTAACAATTCACTATAAAACCAGAAAATACTTCTGAAACGCACACAATTTCTTTTTATTTTAGACACAGTGCTCTTTAATACAGTAAGGGTGGGTATTGGCAAAGACCTCACGATACGATACGTATCACGATACATGGGTCACAATATGACTATATCGTGATACTATACAGATTGGGATATTCTACAGTTTACTGAAAAAGTAAAAACAGCTGAAATGCAAGTTGCTGGGTCTTAATGAATCTGGGTGGTCTTAATGAATCACATTACATTAATAATTCAGCCAAAACAACAATTTTGGTTCTGGAGGGCCGATATGACGGAGGTTCTCCTCCTACTCATCATCAGAGACCTGGTGTTAGGTAGATACTTGCCAGAAGTGACCCACCAGGATGGAAAACCTTCAGGACCAGAATTGCTCATCCCTGTTGCAAAACATGTTAGAATACTGCCTGCAAAAAAACATCAACCGCAAAAGTAGATCGACCTTGTGTAGAACGGCACTGTAAGGCAGGTTTTGAATAATTGATTCCAAGGCGGCCACCTTCGGTCTAAATGAAACGGAGCTGACCTTGAGCAAGGACAAGAAGACTTGTGTGACAGACAGAAAGCAGAGGGAAAACCGTGACTACGGACAACAACACGAGCCAGCCTCGCTGTGCCACCTGTCCCAGAAACACAACCACAATGTCATGCTCCAGCACTCCTGCATTGCAGCTCTCATCCCTGAAGAGACAGTGTCCACTACACTCCCATTTATCAGCTGCTAGATACCAGAAGGCCAGATGACACGTTGCAGCGTGTAAAGTAACTGTCAACGCGTCTATATCCACTGCACACGATATACTGCAAGTGCAGGGCTGACAATGATAGTAGAAAATGTAATAGCTCATCTTAAACCGACAGAGTTAAACTGACAAATACCAAAACGTTATGACTGGAACCAGGCATAAAGTACAATTCATAAGATGAGATAAAAGAATGGCAACTAGAGGACAGAATATAATGTGTAGCAGGTAGGGCTGCATGATGCTGGAAATTATTGAAATATTTCAATATTTTTGTCTGTGATATATTAATAATATAAGGACATTAAAAACATAGGTCATTGCTTTAATTGCAATTACAATTTACCTTTAATTTTTAATTTCAATGAATTGTTCTAAAATTACAGGGATGATTTAAGTGGTGAGTACATCAGCCTTAAACAATTTTAAATAAAATATTACCTTTTCTCCCCTTTTTTCTTTAATTAAGAAAATGTTTCGTTTTTTTACCATTCTTCAAATTTCTACAAATTTCTCTTGTTCAATGTGATGGAAAATGAGAACTGGATAAATTGACATGGCTATGGGCCTTTTGTCTACACGTAGGTGGTTATTTTTTGAAAACATTTTTTTATACGTTTGGACTTTTCTTTTATATGTAAACAGAGTTTTACTCACCTCAAACACATTTTTTTAAAACACTTTTGAAAAAGATTTTTCAAAACGCTGAATTCTGTGGATATGTGTAAACGAAAGGCCCAAATGTATTGAAAAAAATGCGTACATGTTAACAGGCCGTATGACTGCTACACATAAGCACCTCTCAATGACGCTCAAACAAAATACTGTGTAACACTAAGAGCAAATTGATAAAGCGTCGTGATGGCAGTGAGGAATATGATGTATTATGAACACTAGCAGAAACTTAAAACAAATACTACTATAAAAATAATGTGGAAATAAGCAAATGTATGACTTAACATCCATTCGAAATAGTAATAAAACTCTGAACATAAACTAAAGAACAACCCATAAAAGAAAATGTATTATTAAATACTGACATATTAATATATTGTTCAATGTAAACAGTGCTGATTTATGTATTTTTGCTCAGTAATCAGTTACAAATATCGGCTTGATAATTTATGAAACGGATGTATTTCTGTTTGTGTTGTAAGTGTTTACCTCATAGGTAGCTATTACGCAGCAACTATCATATCCCAAAGTGATAAAAATAAAACCTTTGAACTAAATATGTCTCAGCTGCAAACCAGGTCAAGGCTGCGTTTCTCCCATAAACAGAGAAGACAAAAGAGGCCTGTATTTCGCAAAAGAATTGAAAAAAAATGAAGAATTTAACGAGGTACAGCATTAAAGCAGTCAGTGTTCGATTCTATTTTTACGTGAGCAGATTTGGGACTTAAAGGAGCTATGTGTAAGAAATGTATGGCAAGTAAACATAATATGAACCTAATATATCACCAGAGATTAAGGAATCATGTTAATTTGCAATACTGATTTCACTGACAAAATAAGTACAGGCAGAATATTCACATTTTAAAACTTAATTTGCAGCGCGCAAATCGTGTTTATGTTTTGATTATGTGTTTTGGCCTGTAGCGCCACCCACCGCTACCTCACAATCACAAAGTCAGTAGCATTTCGGCATCCAGGTTGCCAGTTACCACTGAGATGCAGCTACAAGCATTCTGGATTACAAATGTCTGACGTTAGCAAAGCTTAAAGGCCTCGCTATGACTGTCAAAAAACGCTTTGACAAAAAGCAGAAACAAAACAAGGATCAGCACAGGAGATGCATTTGAAAGATGTAGACGGCTGAAATTGAAAAAGAATTTGAAGACAGATTCCGAAGTGGCTAATTTTCTACTGGACAGGTAAGATTTAGCCAAGGTTGGCAAACTTGTATCACCACTAGACGTAGGGATCAATATTTCAAATATTTTCAACAGTTGAATATCATTATTCATGTTGGATCACAGATTGTAGCCCATGTGCAGGTAGGTCCCCACTGAATTGTTTGAGAAACAAAAACGGTGACTTGTGATGGTTAACGTATGCATCGTGTTACGCTGAGACAGTGTGGTAACAGTGCAAACATTAGCACGCTAATTATGGCAATACCAAATGTAACATTAGACACTAGATTGGGCAAATATGAGTCCTCACTCGGTCTACCTCGCAACCTGGAGTCTGGGGAGGAGGAGGAGGAGGGGAAACAACGCGCTACAGTATTTTGAATTTGTCTGCAGTGCCAGTTTTGGCCACAAACATACATATACTGTAGCTCCTTTAATCAGATCCTGTGGAACATTCCGAACGAGCTGGTCATCTAACACAAGTAAGCGCAAGAGCTATGAAATGTTCTGTCATCTAAACATTCTGTACAGCATGATTTACTTCAGAATTTACACAGTATTTGAGGTGCTGGTACTGAGGTTTGGTCCATCGTCCACCCCCACAAGTATCTCTCTCTCTCTCTCTCTCTCTCTCAAGATGAGTTCAAACCCACATAAATGATTCAGTTGTTCAGCAGGCACAGATGTAATTTGCTTCTCCCTAAACTCCTGTCAGGCACTAAACCCGATAATATAACTCAATAAGCCAAACAGTGCAAAGTCTGTCAGAGTGCTCATTCTGACAGAGTGGCCGTTAATGCGCATCAGCACAGAAGTGAGTAAACATCTAGATCCACAACATGCTTTTAATGTTCAACGTTCATGCTGTCCAAAACAGACTTGCCCGGGAGTATTAAAGTTAATAAACAGTCAATTTGAGTGATTATTTGTCATTGTGAACACACCACAGAACAGCACACAGTGCACCACAATGAAATGTGACCTCTGCGTTTGACTCATCCATGAAGGAGCAGGGGGCAGCTGATGTTCAGCACCCGGGGAGCAGTACTTGCTCGGTACCTTGCTCATGAGTACCTCAGTGGTACCTTTACCAGTCCAGGTCTTTAGCAGGCGGCCCTCCGATCACAGGGCCATCTCTCTAACCGTTTCACCACAGCTGCCCCAAGTATTTCAAATGATCAAACAGTCCCTCCAGGACTTCGCGGGTCTTTTTTGAGATTTTTTGAGGCAGATTTTCTAAAAAAATTGAGATGAAAGTTGCAGTGTTTTTAGTCGCTTTGTTGCAGAAGCAAGTCAAAGTGGTGGAGAAAAGTTGCGGCCCCCCTTTCTAATTATTCTTTAACAATAAATTTAACTTAATGAATTAATGAAAAAATATCAAAACCACAATTATTTTTGTTTACCATTTAGTTATTTTTGAGGGTAAACTTGAGGCGTTTTTATCACACGTTTCCTGCGTCTTCCAAACGTAACAATGAAGCAAGTTCGCCGACGTATGGCTCAACGTTTTGCAGGAAATGACAATGATTGGTCAAAAAATGTGGAAAAGTTGCGGTAACTGGTACAAATTGCAGGGTTGCAGGGATTGGCTGAATTTGCGTTAATAGTTTCGATCACAACATCGCGAAATCCTGGAGGGTCTGATCAAATGTATAAAAAAAGAAAAACTTTTAGTTTTTAGTTTTTCAGACTTTAGTGCTTCAGTTTTGGTTCCTAAAGAGAGTTTACATTTACAGCAGTTGGTAGTGTAACGGTTACGGCCTACAGCCTGTGCTCGGAAGCTCGCCGGTTCAAATCCCGGACCACTGAAAAGTCACCACTGAGGTACTCATGAGCAAGGTACCGCCCCCAAGTGCTGCTCGCCGGGCCCTGCCCACTGCTCCTTCATGGATGGGTCAAATGCAGAGGTCACTTTTCGTTGTGGTGTGTTCACAATAACAAATAATTACTCACTTTCATTTAGCAGACGCTCTTATCCAGACTGACTTCCATTTGCTTATTGGGACAATTTTTTCTAACGAATGAGTGCATATCTATGTAAATTCAAAATAAATGACAAAACACATACAGATGACACTGCAGACTGGACAGGGCAAGGTCACCTGCCAACAAAACTGCTAGAATGTTTTTAAGGGGACAGTACCGAACACACATTAGGGAAGGTATTAACAGAATTTCAAAAATAATCAAAATTACTGACATGGACGTCATTTTTATTACAGATTCTGTCGGTTAGTCGAAGTTCGGTTATGAGTTATGGGGCAGTTGGTGGCATAATGGCAGGGTGTTCGCCCCGTGATCAGAAGGTCGCAGGTTTGAATCCAGGAGCGGTAAAGTTACCACTGAGATACTCATGAGCAAGGTACCGTCCCCAAGCACTGCTACCCTGGCGCTTGTTAGCTGCCCACTGCTCCTTCAGGGACGGGTTAAATGCAGAGGTCACAGTTGGTTGTGGTGCACTGTGTGCTGTGCCGTGGTGTGTTTACAATGCCAAATAAAATCACTCACTCGATTAATTACCTAGCCCTACTATGCAGGCACCTGAACTGACAGCACCAGCTAAAGATAAGACAGTGCTCACACATCACTAATCCACTCCACCACATTCATATCTGGGCTCCGTCTAATTGCCCAGCACCAACACATGGAGAGATTTAGGTTCACAGCCCCAACTTTTATCATCAGGGCTGGATTACTTACAAAGTCTGTTTGAGGAGAACAGCTGTGAATCGCACAAAAGCAGGTCTGTAGCCAAGGTCTACTGCTGGGAAAGCTGAGATACCAATTACGGGCCCCTTCTTAATGATGTCATTTCCTTTCATTTGCCAGGCTCCTTCTAGCGAAAGTCTCATTTGATGGTGGTGCTACTCCAAAAAACGGGGTGGGGGTCGAAGAAAAAAGGTTTTCGCTATTAATGCGAGCGTCTTTGCACACACATGTTTCTGTTTTAGGCACGTCTCATTGCGTGACTGCCTCTCTCACTTGCTGGCAAGACTCCTTTGCCTTCTAATAGAACAATCACGAGATGTCTGTTCCGACTTTCGTTTTATGCTTACAGGTTTCGACAAAGTCATAAAAAAACTGGGCCTCTATGGCGTCTTATTAGCATTTTAGCACACCCTATGCACAGCATTAAAACAACACATATTTTCTCATGAATTTACAACTTGCGTTTTGGCAGTATGCGGTTAAGTAGTCCAGCCTTTATGGAAGACTTGGTCTATCGACACAATGAAAGCGTACGCAGGCTGTTTGTGAACTCGTGCCGACAGGTTTTGAACATTCAAACACAGAAAACAGGCCAAGTAATGAACTCTGCCAATGATCACTCAACACTTACAAGCAATAATCTTTGGTATGAGTAATTTACATAACAGCTTTCTCCAAATGTTGATTTACATTTACGTTTTGATTCCAAACTTTTTGAAAAGTATGTTTTTTGCATGATGGGTGGAATCCGTTCCTGACACTGGACAGCATGGTCTTGTCTTATCAGTGCCTAAGTGCTCGGAAAGACTGAGCCGTCCCACATGGTGCCGTTAAATAAACTAACAGCACAGTCTGACACACGTTCAAAACAAACTTATCAATAAGAGGAAGGTTAAGAATGTAACAGATGTTGTTATATCAGTTTGTGTATCATTTGTTTATCAATTTTTCAAACTAAAACCAAAAAGCAAAACACAAGAAGCAACATTTTTTCTCATGTTTGTTTCCAAAAACTAAATGAAAAAGCCAACGAGTCATTTTTCGATGTCGCCTTTTAAGCTCAAATAAAGAATGGAAAATCAGAACCACGCGGTTAGGTTTAGGGGTGGGCGATATATCAAATATACTGGATATATCTCGGATTGTTCCACGTGCGATCTAGTAAATCATGAACATCGAATACAAATCCTCACATTAATGTCAAACAGACATGTACATCACTTTCCAGTTTTGCTTCTCTGCCCTCTCACAGCAGAGCACTCACTCCCCCGAGAGAGAAGCGAATATCAACGGGATTTCAGAGATGCTAATTGGGAACGGAAGCAGACGACTTGGTTCCGAAGAAAAACAGCACTGGTTTTGTTATTCTGTGCACAAAAATAGAGGTAAACACGCACGAAAGACATTCTCCGCAATGTGAATGCACTGTGTGGGCGCTCGCGACTCTCATGTGGAACGCCATCACTCACAAAAAGGCTCCAGTTCAGTCAAGTCTTCCTCTTTATTACAGACAAAACTGATAAACTGATTAGCTGATAAATAACAACCAGCGTTCTACCCACAATACAGCCATTTACTCTATATTTTCAATATTAATTTCAGGATGTGTGTTTGACCTGTTATTGTAACGCCATCATGCCAAACAACTCTCATGTCAAAAACATCGTTCTCTCCCAGAAAAACGAGTCTAAATGCCTAAGAATAATTTTAAAGTAAAAAGCACCGAAGTCTATATCCACATTGGCAGCTGAGTATCGGAATCGGATCGGAACTCAAAAAATGTGGATCAGCCCATGTCTATTTATATTGTTGTAACGCGGCTTTGAGTCATATGCGGGGGATTATGGGAAGTGTAGTTCTCTCCCAGAAAGAGAGAATATATTGAGATATATATTGTGTACTGTGATATAGCTTAAAAATATCTCAATATTCGTTTTAGGCCATATCGCCCTAAAATACAGTATATCTTCCTTTTTTAACTAACAGTGAGAATGGATATCACTTTGTTCCTTGGATATAACAGGGTTAGTCTCCGTCACCTGTGATTTTCACACGTTTTTTAGAGTTCTGCGTGTCAGTTCTACGGTCACTTCCAGGTCACACCACTTGCATTCGGTAAAAAAACAAAACGGAACTAGAGTGCGCATGTCCATTTTTTCCATTTATCAACTGAGCACAAAAATGTTATTCGTCTTTTCATTTTGGCTTTGGAAAAAATACAGCTAAAACTAGTTTTTAGGATTTTGGTTTTAATTTGAAAAACGAATGAACAAATGATGCAGGGATTTATATCCACACGGTGCGGGAGCATAACTGTCTATGTCAAATCAATTGTTTCTCATTGCTCCTATTGATCGGAGTGAGGTGATGTCTGCTCTTCATGACACTCTAAACTGTCACCCCTATCATCCTGAGTGCTCGAGGTAAATGACAGAAAGAGTGATGGAAAGTGAAGGAGGCAAAAAAGAGAGATAATAGATAGCTACAAAAGAAGAAGAAACGAGGAGGAGAGAAGGAAAGAGAGAGGTAGAGGAGTGGGGGTGGTGTTGATGAGGGAGATGGATGCAGGCCCGTTTGGGACGGTCTCCAGAGCTGTACTCAACACCATAGTTGGTATATTGTGTAATTCACAGGAGAACGCTCAAGTTCTTTGTGTGTTTCCCCTTCTCCTTCTGCTTACTTCAAAAGGCAGCAAGGCTGCAGCTGTAACCGGAGAGGCCCTAAAGACTCTGTCACTCTGCAGGCTCTCAGCTCGGAGATACACACACCACATTTCTTACACACAGCTTAATCATCCCCAATTCTTAAGAAAATACCTTTTTATAGGGGTGTAAATCACATGTTTCATCACAATACGATTCAGTAAAATCCCAAAGTCTGACATCCTCAGTTGAAACGACAGGGCGGCAAGATAAAACTGTTTATTTCAGGCATTTATGGTAGGATTTGAGAGCTGCAAGTCAACTTAAATAGCCATTTAACTACCTCTACAGAATTATCTTGACTATGAAACTTTGGGAGATGAAAACCTAAGATCTTTTCTTTCATATAATCGCAATGAAGAAGTCTATCGGCATGCTGTGTTGAACATGTATGACTGTATGGATGGTCTGTTAGCAGCAGCCATGTGGATTATTTTCACGTGAGGTAAACTCTGGCCGTGCTGTCTACACCCCAGTTCCGGAGTGGGACGTGGGCAGCAGCGGCGCATTTGCATTTAGGAATACTAATGAGTAATGAGTCTGTTCTGAAAGGGACTGAAATAGACGAGTAAAAAGCAGGTGAAAATGCCTAATCTGAGAGATATTCTCAGCAAACTACTGCAGAGACATGTTTAGTGGAGCTCATAGACCTATTTTAAAAAAAATTATAGTTTACCTTTAACAGAGTAAATAAGGCTTTTTAGTTGAAGTTGAAAGGTATTGTCAGAACAAGAAAACAGCACTAAGGATGTTCGTTGGGACCCTTAGCAAAAAGTAGTATGCTTGAGTATAAGTATAGCAAGTATACTATGGACCATGTACCAAAGACCTTGTAGTGTACCAGAAAGTATACTAATTTAATACTTCTTTGGACTAAATTGGAACACTTTTAAGTTTATAAAAGTATACTTCTACGTTTATAAACGTATACTTTAAGTATACTTTATAAGGTCATTTTAAGATTACAAAAGTATACTTTTAAACTTTAGTAGACTTTTCTTTGTACTTACCAGTATAAGTCAAGTATATTTCACTATACTATTCTTAAGCATATAAAATATAGTATATAAAAAATAATCTTCAAGTATACTGCCTCAGTTTTAGTATATAATAAATATACTCACAGTACACTTGAATAAACTACTTTTTGCTACGGAGAAGCACAATAATTGTTAATTGTGGATGGAAAAATGGATGTCAGAATGGTAGGCAGTGTTGAATCAGATGACTAAGGTGACTTCAGAAAAAAAGGCTAAATTTATGTCTTGACATGTTTAGTGGAGCTCACAGACGTATTTTAACTTGTTGAAAAAAATTTATAATATGGGACCTTTAAAACAATCACTTCAATTTATATCAAGTCACAAAAAGAAACCAAAACATCATATGGCATTTTTATTCCTAAGCTCAACCAGATATTTGGAATAATAGCTTTAAGAAGAGACAGACCTGTATGATGTCTGATCTGTTCTCATTTTGGATTGATGCTTATGGACTCGTTGATCACTGACCTACCAAATGTGGTTCAAGGAAGAAAAAAATGGTGGACCAGCAACAAGGTTGGGCAAGTCTCAATTATGCATGTAGGGAACAAAGCCTGGCTTCTATTATTCAATCCAACAGAAAAGCTATCACACCTCAGATTACTTCAAATTTTATGCTGGTTCCAATAGAAAGATGTCAAAACTCATAGTACTTTTCTCCTCAATGTTCAACAACAGCTGGGTTTTCATAACGTTTTGGCTGTATCTGTGTATTTCCAAAATGATTCACTTAGGATGAAGAAATCTTTAACCTGAAAGAGGTTCATAAGAGTGGTTTAGATTTGTGAGGAGCTGAGGTGTGTGATTTGTTTTTGTTCTATTAGAGAACTAAACTCCCGATAAAGCAGGCAGAGATGGCACCATCTGGCCGGAGAGAGTCAGTCCAGCCGTGTGGTGAGGCGTACACTGATCACAGCCCAGTGCATCATGGCCTGATGGCAGCTTTCTGCCAAACTCTGCCCATTACCTCAGGCAGGTTCAGGCAGTTACTCTCGCAAAATAGTTACGAAAGCAGCAGAGGCAGTGTGAATAAAAAAAAATCAGGCTAAAATCAAAAGTGTCTTGTATAGGGGGAGTATGGCATTGCTTTATGGAGGAAGAAATCTTTTTTTCTGAAACTTCAGTGCAAAAGCTTGCATATTTTTATTTTCTACCTCTAGTTTAGACTATTATTTTATAGCGCAGCGTGAAGCTCCGAGAAGGAAAAGAGGAGCGAGAGATTCAACTGAGCTTGGTGTTTGTAAAATTAAAAACTTTGACAGAGATTTTCTTTTTTTTTGCTTATCGGTTAAAATATCAAGATATCGGCCCCGTTAACTAGCAATAATCAGTATTTAACTCCTGATGTAAGATAAGCTGCCAATAGCATCACCTAATAGAATACTATCCAAAATGAATGATTATTGTTTTTTAAAGGACAACTTTTCAAATTTAGTTAAGATTTAGATAAGATTTGTTTCATATTATTTTAAACTGATCAATAAAAAAAAAAAAAAAAAAAAGTTATTAAAAGCTTTAATGAGCATCTTTATTAACATCATGGGAATTTGTAAGATTGATGCTCACTATAAACTATAACAAGAATGTAATATTATGTATTGTGATAAATACTGATATATATTAATATAGAAAAAGTCCTGCGATAGTATTTCGATCATATTGCCTAGATATAAGGACTTTGTTCAGGGGATAAAGGATACAGCCAGACTTGGACTCACAACCTCATGATCTTCTCTATCTGTGGCTTGACCCCAGCACCATTTATCTACATCAGCATCAGTGCCAATTTGAGAGGAGGTCAGGACTACTTTCCTAATGTTTTCCTTCAATGTTGTCATTCCTGATAAAATGACCATGATAAAGGACTCATGACTCGTGCTTTGGATTTGTATCAATTGTCTTGGCCCAAAAGAGGCTTAAAATAGCCAGTGTTTTTGTCCTGACCCCATGCTATCTCAGTGTGCCAGAACCTCACTCAAGCTCCTCTGCTTTTACTAGGTTAGATTATGAACTAAAAAGGGTCATTCTTATCCTGGAGACCTGCTACTCTCGTGTCGCTACAAAACAGACAGGAAACATGAGTCACTGATTAAAACTGGAGTCGCTGATGTCTGGTAAAAGAAGGCATGTGAGACCCCTATGAGACCATGCAGAGCCAGTGCAAGCACAGGGATTAACTTGTGCTTAAAAATTCAGGGCAAAATGGGGAAATGGTGGTAGAAAGACTCTGAGAAACAGAAGATTGGGAATCAAATCCCAAAATGGGCCTAAAAGAAGGAGCTTGGAAAGTAACCGCCTTGCCATCGTTGGGCCAAGCTGTTCCAGGGAAACTGTCCTTGTCATTAGGAAAAGTAAGTCAATCTGGATTAGAAGGTCAAGTAAATGTCATAAATGTTAGGAGAAAATGAACAGGAGTCAAGAAGTGCATAAAGCTTTGCCATCAGGATATTCTGTTGAACGTATATAAGCTCAAATAATAAAGTAGACTGCAATCCAACGTAATGAACTAAGTGTTGAGGATGATTGACAATCTATACTAGAGGTCAACTGATATTTTCAGGGCCGATACCGATACCGATTATTGCTAGTTAACGGGGCTGATATCCGACATATTCAAAAAAGAGAGAATATTTCTGTCACAATTTTGAAATTTACAAACACCCAACTTGGCTGAAACTCTCCTTTCTGCTTCTTCTCGGAGCTTCACTCTGGACTCGTGTGTGAGTGTGGTGTGAGTCACAACAAGGCTTCAGCGTTGATTGGCTACTACTTGTGTGACATATAGCCAATCAGAGACTGTTGTGGGCGGGACATTAAACGAAGCAGCAAGTCGAGAGCTAACAACACAGAGAGAACAGACAGTAGCACGCTTTGTAAATACTTAATATCGGTGATGGTCAAAATTAAACACCAATACTGATGATTGGCAAAATGCCCCAAATAATCGGTACGGCCGCTAATCGATCAACCCTTAATCTATACCATGAGGAACATGGCGACCTCCGCACAAAAACTTCCCATAACTTCAAATTCTCAAAATTCTTTCACTGCTGCACTCAGAAACATATTTGCAATAAAGTGATTCCCATTAATACATAGCTGTTCTATGCCTAATTTTATGAAATATTCAACAAACATTTTAGATTTTTGGAGCACTGAAATGTTGCCTTGTTTCTGAATGCACCTTAGTCATCTGATTCAACATTGTTTCCATCCACAATTCACAATTGTTGTGCTTCCCAACAAACTTCCTCAGTGCTGTATTCTTGTTCTGACAATACCTTTAAACTACAATACTAAAAAGCCAAATTTACTCTGTACTCGTTTTTTCAACGAGTTAAAACAGGTCTATGAGCTCCACTAAACATGTCTCTGCAGTAGTTTGCTGAGAATATCTCTCAGATTAGGGATTTTCTCCTGCTTTTTACTCCTCTATTTCAGTCCCTTTCAGAACAGACTGTTTCTCATTAGTATTCCTAAACGCAGATGAGCCGCTGCTGCCCACACACGTCCCTCACTCCGGAACTGGGATGTAGACAGCATGGTGAGGGTTTACCTCACGTGAAAATAATCCACTGCTAACAGACCATCCATACAGCCATACATGTTCAACACGACACTCCGCCGCTAGACTTCTTCATTACGATTCCTACACTAGCACTTGCAAGAAAACATGGCGGATCAAGAAGCGCTAGCAGTTCTACCTGGTGGGCGGAGCTTCTCAGACAGGAGGGTGGAGTTATTCAAATGTACCCTACTGTGATGTAGAAGTAGAGGAGAAATCTAAACAGCTTGTTTAAGCACACGATTTTTTATAAGTTGATACTAACACAACTGACCATTTTTTATCAACTTTACAGTATGCATGGAGGCAGTACAGACCCAAATGGATGTCCAAAGAACAGAAAACGTGGATTTTTCCTAATATGGGATCTTTAAAAACTATCTTGGTAAAAAGATTTTATCTCAGAAAAAAATTAAGTCTTAATTACATGCTGATGTCAACATTGTTAATTACATTTAACACTAAACCTTACACTGAACTGCTCCAAATGAACTTAAGAGACATCTGTAAGAGAGGCTAAACCAGTTTAGCAAACCAAAGCCGACCTTCATACATTATATTCTTCATATCTACAGGCAGCAGCCACAAAGACACAACACAGTGTTAGATATTCTAAACGATGGAACTATTCAAAAGCCTCTCCCCGTTGCTGACCTGACCTTGGCCCTAAGTCGCTCCATTCTCTACAAAGTTAAACCAGGACTCTGAAAAAAGAAAACACCGCCGACTCGGCCATCGGCAATGAAAGCATTCAGCATCAAAGTGGCCCGACTCCAACAACTCTGTGGTCCCTCAATGGGATTTAGTGTTCTGGTGCAGCAGGCTCAGGAGCAGCTTCAGCACCGTGGCCCTGTGCCTTCTGCTGGGCCTGGCACGCTGATCTGCCCCTACTCCCCAAGGCCATAAATAATGAATGCTCCCATTGTCACCCCAAAACAGATCAGGTTTCACAGGCAAAGAGACGGCGCTTGTAATTAGCCAGCAGTTTCGGGATGAGATGCATGAAATCCCAAAATCTCTCAAACATTGTTTGGAGATCTCTGACCGAGACTAAAACTAATACCGCTAAAAGTCCTAATGTGGATGACTATCAGTAACAGTACAAGACTGGATGATGTTTTACTGCTTGGAAGTCACATTAGCATTTTCAATCGGGTTATAGTTTCAGAGAATCATGGTAAAAGAGTAATAGAGGTTTTTAGAGAAACATGAGTGGGACTGTAGTATTTTTTCTGTGATGCTTTGGTTACAACTTGATATATGCTTTTTTAGGGATGCACAATATCAGAATTACTACCAGTGCAGATAGCAGATGTTTTTCATGCTTATATCTGCTGATGCCGATATCGATAAATGAGGAAAGCCGAGCGTATAAAGACAAGATATTTTGTTCACCAAAATTCCACTGCATGCTCGAAATTCTGGCACAAAAATAGCTCCATAACTCCTAACACAGTGCCAAGTCAAACGAGGGCAGAGCATTTCGCACATACTGCACATAAAAAAAAAGTCACTACCCACCCGATGTAGTGTCCCAAGTCAAATAGGGCACGTGTGACACTTCATGTGCACTACCTAGTGCGTAAAGAGCCATTAAGCTACAACCCCAGCTATTTCCTGAGATGCATACTACCGCATAGAAAAGTATGATAAGAGCGCCTTACCTACTATACTATTAAGTGCAGCTGTATGCAGCTCACATGGGCAGGACACAGTCCATGTGTGAGCTCACATATGAGGCAAACATGGAATTTAGTTAGTTAAAAAAAATTCATGCATGAAGGCAGAGGTAAACGTTGCTCGTGAACGTTTCACCGCGTGCTCAGAATTTTGCCACAAAATAACGCCATGCATTTTAAGACAGAAGGTGTGGATCATATAAAATCCCACCTCAGACTTTGGACATTCCTGGCACAAGTGCTATCTTTCCCACGTACAATAAATGCGTCTTAAAATATTAGCTGAAAATATCTAAGCATCTGTCCGATACCGAGAACTTTAAAAAAAGAAGCAATTATCCGCCGATTCCGATATGATTCCGATATCATCGTGCATCACCACTTTTTAAAAAATATGTAGCAATCCACCAATAACTGTCTTCATTCTTTCACCCTTCACCCTCACCCTTGCCTTTCTAAGTCTCAGTTCTGTTATTATATGCTGCTAATACATACCTCTTTGTTACAATAACTTATACTGTAAATGTCCATGTTATTACATGCTGCTATTACATACCTCACATCGTATTGTTACGATAACTATACTGTAAATGTCCATGTTATTACATGTTATTATATGCTGCTAATACATACCTCTTATTGTTACGATAACTTATACTGGTTGCCACTTCATTGTCACATGCTCTACTCTGCTATGTACAATGCTGCAACTGCACTTGCCACTTTAAAAAATCATCTCTTTGCACCTGTTCTGCCCTAGCACATTTTTACAATTTTTACAATCTCAGGTTTGCACATTTAACTTTATGTTCCTTATTGTATAATATATAGTTTTTTATTTTTGTCCTGTTACCCCAACCTCCGTATTTAAGTTAGTATTAATGTTTGTAAGTTTGTATTGCGTCTCTATCTTCCTTGTCTATTGCACAGTTAAAAGAGCGGATCAGGATACATTTCACTGCATGTTGTACCTGTATAACTTGCACGTGACAAATAAAGAATCTTGAATCTTGAATCAATAGTAATAAAAGGTCCACGTTACATATCTACAGTACATATCTACAGCTGGTCTAACTTAAATGATTTCTACTGCTGAAACAAAAGCATTTCAAAAATGTACACATTTCCCCTTAAAATTACAATGTAGTCTGTGTTATCTGACAGTTTATTTGATCAGCTACCTATGATAAATTGTCAAACCTCTATGCACAGAGAATATGTTTAATGACTGAGCAGGGCACTTAAGTGGAAAAGCAAATCCACATCTTACGCAACTCATTAACGCTTAATTCAGAGTGAAGTTCCTGCTTAATTTTGCATTAACGTGAGCAGGAATAGCCTAACGAACTCGGAACATCTGCTGTCTCCATCGGCCCCAAAGGACACCGAACCACTTCTGCAGCTCACCACTTCACTGCCTTCGCAAGCTGGACTCCGTAAACACACTCGTCCTGGAGCGAAGGAAACAAACGTCCAGCCGCACGACAGCCAATGAAGTAGAAAGCAGAGTTGTGATAAGTGCTGAGTGGAGTTAAACCTTAAGAGTGACCACAAAGAGGAAGATCACTTCCCCGGCTTTAAACAAAGTCTGGCTTTTTTCTTGCGTCAGCAGAAGACCGTTTTAATTACCATGGCGACTGATCAATTATGGATGCGGTTAGACTTATCTTTGTTCAGGTGTAACAAATATTTTAATGTTCTGTACATCCACCAGAGACTTGTTAGTAATTCTGAAGGCAATAATACCATGACTAAGAATGTTCTGAACATTAAATATACATATTAAGATAAGTGACAAGACAAGGGGAGAGCGTTGAACTGACAGCTGAGACAAAATGATACATGTACACAAGAGACAGACACACACTAAACACAAAAAATATAATGAATTGACTCACAATGGCGTATAAAGACGTAAAAATCGTGCTGATTTTTTTTTCTTTTCCTGCCTTAAAACGTGTTGTGGAGAAAAAACGGTAAGACCTACAGCTTTGAAATTTGGCAGGTAGGTCCGCTACCCCACCCACTACTCAGGCAAAAAAAATTGCACTAACATAAGCTATGTTGCGTTTTTCCAAAAAAATTTGCATTTTGCCTAATAACTTTTGAACCGTAGCTCCGATTCTCAAAAATCTTATACCATCTTATTTCTTGGGTCAAGACGAATCTTTTAGACCCGCGCATCTATTTCTGCCATATTTGATTTTTTGCCAGTTTGCATAATATGCAAAACCATCTCTTGCGAACTAGTCCCTGGATTTTTATCCATTCTGCATGCAACTGGTATCATTTGAATCCCAAGACACTCTTCTTTAATTATTATCGAGCACATTTTTAATTTATGTCTTCATTTGGCTGTAATATGCAAATAAATGTGGTGGGCTTGGCATGCAATGCCACACACTGAGTGTCATAGAAATCCGGCTCTGGGTGGGCTACAGCTTTGAAATTTGGCAGGTAGGTCTGCTACCTCTCCCACTACTCAGGCAAAAAAGAATGCACCACTCTGCCAGTTGGTTGCGCTATAATAAGCTATTTTGCGTTTTGCCTAATACGTTTTGAACCGTAGCACCCTAGATAAAAGGATGAAACGTGTCATTTTTCAACGTCTGTCCACTTTGATTCGTCAAAAAGTGATAAAGCTGCAAACTGCATGGCCCTGTAATCACTGCTTGCAGTTATATTTTTCATTTTTTATTGGTTATTGTGTGGAACGCCATCATCCATAATGACTCTCATGTGGAACGCCATCATGTCAAAAATGAGTCCAAAATGAGGTGTAGGCCAAAATAAGTCAATAAATCAGAAAAATTCACATTCTATTGTGTTAGAGAGTAAAAAATAAACATAGAAAGATGCATTATTTGTCATCAAATAATTTTATTCTATATCCACACGGATCCCAAATAGATAAAGAAGTGTGTCCTTATTTTCCTTTATAGAATATCTCTACATAATTAAAAACTCCAATAAAATAGACATTGTCCTTATGTCCTAAACACAACAACATAAGGCATGTATGGCTAACTTCTACACAAACACTATAATAAGCTCAAAAAACAAAGGTATAGACAAACACCCAACATTCTCTTAGGGCTTTAAAGGTAAAAAAACTAAACAAAAATCTCTTATCGGTTCGGTACTCGGGATCGGCTGATACCCAAAGCCCAAGTATCGGTATCAGAACTAAAGAAGTTGGATCGGTGCATCCCTAATTTTTAGTACACTTTAGGAGGAAGCAAAAAATCAGTTAATTAAGAATGAAGTTTTTGCATCTAAATATGTATGTTACTTGAGACAGCATCAGCAGAACAATGGGTGAGATTTTCTCACCAGAGGAGTCCAGCCGGTAGTCCAAGTCCCTGCCACTAATGCATAACATAAAGTTATAAATCTTATTACATAAAGTGTGGCAATTAGTGTCCGAATAGCTATTAAAAAGCATGCTGCTGACGGTGAGTAATTTGCATCATTACCTCTGGGAGGTCATTACCTTCCAACTACACTATAAAGTGAAAGGTCTAAACAGACTCCACACAACATTACGTCTGTCCTGATCTACTGGCCACGTTTAATGCTTCGTGAAAAACTAACATTTGGTTTTACCATTTCAAAGTGGTTAAACTTAAGATCAAATGGACATATGTCCTTGTGGGTTCGAACCCCAATCCTGGTAAATGATGTCCTTCATTAGCAAAATAACATTAAAGATCCATTAACAGTCCAGGCTCAAATACTTGTATTAAAAACATAAACCCACGCTCTCTAAATCAGCATCTCAAATGGACACAAATTTGCTCAAAATTTTGTAGCGATGGTGCAGTGTCTAAATGACGCCAACTCCATGTTGGTGCCCATAAGTGTTGGGTTCGAATCCCAGGAGAGTCTAAAATCCACTGTTAAGGGCCGCTGAGCAAGGCCGTTAACCCTAAAATGCTCCAGGGAGAAATTAGGAAATGTGCTCAGCAAAAGAGCTTCTGATAATGGCATGGACGTAAAGGGCTAAAAAAGAGTGATTTCTTTGCTATAAGGAACATGTGGCTTTCCTAAAAACTATAACAAAAAATGGAGTCAACAATGACCCTTTTATCAGTTATACTTTGCACTTTCAGCAACTCACAAAAGGACAAACTGAGGTCGCATTATAAGCTGACTTCTATTTTTCTATGCCAGTTTCATCAGGCCTGTACCTTCCACCAGCAATTCAACAGTTAAAAAGTGCATTAGTAGTATAAATTGTCAACCAACCCACTACCAACAGTCAGTGGCGACATAAAACAATCAGTTTAACTTTTTTCATTTAAATGTGCCTTTTTGGTACTTCATTGGCCGCTAGCTGTAATAACCAGACCTCTGTCCCTTTATCGCCCTTCATCAGGTCCAATCATTACAGCCATAATCAGGACTATTTTGGAACGGATTGTTCTCTGGACTGTTTTAGCTGCCAATAAGCACATCGTTTTCCCACACTGCTCACAGAGGGCTGGGAGTGGAAAACATTGCAGTGTGACTATTAATTACTGTAATCTCCACATTTTCAGTGCAATATCTGTTTTAAATAGATTGTGTTGATTAGCTAAATTACAAATTAAAGGTCAGTTACATAAAAACAATGCGTAAGGTGGACGTGTTCTGTGCTGATGGAAGTTTTATAAGCACACTGGCAAACCTGGTTTTTAGTCTAAAAGTAACAAAGGTAAAGCTTTGATTAATTCAATCTGCAAATCTAAAGCAGTTTCACTCTCTCAGGGAGAAAGAGGATGGGCTCAGTTGTTGCCTTCAAAAACATTTATGTTTGAAACCTCCTTTTCCCAAACTGAGTTGGGCATAAAGTTTCATCATAAACCTGGCTACAGTGCCTGGAAACTACTGGATGGAATGTTCCAAACTCTTAAGGTCTGAGTCCAGACGTAGGGCAGACAGCAACCATGCACCAAGCATATTTAAAGTACAGTACAGTATAAATAACTTCAAGCATCAAACATCTCCATTATTAATTCATTAATTATCTGAACTGAGGTCGCGGGGGGACCGGAGCCTATCCCAGGAACAACCCCGAACACACACTCACACAATTACACTCCCATTCACACCTTACGGGCCAATTCAGATTCGCCAGTTAAACTATAGTGCATGCTTTTGGACTGTGGGAGGAAACCGGAGCACCTGGTTAAGCTGACAATGTGCAGAAATGCAGAATCTGTCGAGATTTTTGAGCAAGAATGAGGGTCTACATTTTGGGAAAGCTGTGCATTATCTATCCCACTTTATATGCATTTAATTAAATACAGGACAGTCTCCACGGCACAATATGGGGTTCAGGGCCTTGCTCATGAAGCAGACAGACTAACTTCTGACCTCTTAGTCTGCAAATTGAGTAGCTTACCACTGAAACACCACTTAAAGGTGTTATAGTAATAGTATAATAATAAGTGTAATAAATGTATTTACTTTATGTTTACAGTATTCAGCAGATACTCTTACAAAGAATGCCTTTCATTTGCTACTCTTTTCGGAGTAACTCTGAGTTAAGTGTTTTGCTCAGGAGCCCAAAGGTGATCGTTCTGGCAGTAGGATTTGAACCTTCACCTCTTGGTCTGTACACAAATGTCTTACAACTATAGTCACCACATATGTACTTGGATGGATGGATACAGACCTTAGAGTGCTATTAGACCTCATGCAACTCGCCTGGTTCACATTCTTCATAACTAATTAAGCCTGATAGCCTGGAAATCTGCTTGATACAGGACAATTTGCTTAAAATTTAGGGGTCAAACTTTGCCAGCCTTATATATTATTATCATTCCCTAATCAAGTTCCCTGTATCATGCAGCCCTGTACCACAACAAGATCAGAGGATTTTCATATGCCATTTCCTTGTTTGCCAGGACTAAAATATCACAATAATAATAATTAAAAAATATATATATACTCTGCATCTCAACGAGATTCAACTTACCTTCATCTGGTGGCTCTGCGGTCGTCATGGAGACCAGGATGATCAGACTCAGAGAGTGCACGCAGCATCCTCCGTTTCTTTTCACGGCAGGCCGCAAAAGCCACGCGAACATCAGAGCAGCCGTGAACATCATCACACCCTCCATTTGGTGAATTTGGTCATGTTGCATCCGTGGTGAAAGAGAGAGAGAGAGAGAGAGAGAGAAAGAGAGGGAGAGAGATGAGAGAAAGAGAGAGAGTCAGGCTGGGTGAAAGAAAGCAGGGATTATTGCTCCGTCCACAAGCTGCACAGAAAACCAAACAGCGTTGGCCACATCTCGAGCTGGAGATGCATAAAAGCACCATACGTAGTCACGCATGTGAGAAAGATAATCACAACAGGCCTCACTTTCACCAAGCGTTCTTAAGAGGAAATTTGTTCACCAAAACCTATTTACACAGTTTTCACCAAGATTCTGATCTTCACCAGTGTGTTTAAGATATAAGATGCTGATGAGTGCTCCTGCACAAATTTTATAGCTGCGTGTTTGTGCAAAACATTAGCTTATTGGTTTGAGGAGTGGTCTTTTTTTTAAAGAGGGGCCTTTGTTAAAAAATGTGGTGATCTGTGAAGGTTAGAAATGTTAATGAGTTTCTTTTGTCAGCTTTGATTTGGTGGATTAATGAATTCTATACGGGAAGTTTTAACTGAAGAAAATACTGATGAATGAAGTCCAACGTTAATAGGCACTTGTTCACTTCATGGTTGGAAAAAGCTAATTAATTCTACTCACTTTACTGTAATTAAGTCGGTTTTTTTGGTACTTGTGCTTTTATGAGTGTATTTTATAACTTGTACTTTTACTTGTACAATCATTTAAAAGTAATTTAAAAGTAGTGAATTGGAGTAAGAAATCGAGTTCACTACTTTTTAAATTAACATTCGGTTTTGGGGTACTCCTACAATTAAAATGAATACTCATAATCCGTATATACCCGTGTTCATGTGTGATTGTTAGCTACATCATTTTAGTGAGACAATTTTTAAAACTTTACAAACAAACAAATAAACAGATATTAGAGCAGAAAACGACGCGGAACATTTATTCAATAAATATCAACGGAAAACGGTAACTGGTAGTAGTGCTGTTTGAGAAAAGTACGTTGTACTGAAGTACATTTTAACACCAGCATTTTTACTTGCATCTGAGTATTATCTCAGTAATGTAACAGTGTTGGTACTTCAGTACAAATATTCGGTACTCTTTCCACCACTGTTACTATAGCAGCCGTGTCTGGCCCATAGACGTGGTAACGGAGAGAGTTGACGCTGCGCAGTCGCTCCTTAACCCGGCTAGCCGTGTTAAACCGGGGCTAATTCTCCGCTACGGTTGGGGATTATGTGTTTGGAAGGGTGTTGAAGGGCTAATTAATCGGTGAAGAACCACACGCCGTGGTCGGAACCGGAACCGCGTGAGGTGAGGTGAGGTGAGGTGAGGTACCGGAACGCTTGTGCGGTGCCGACAACAAAAGCCGAGAAGCAGCTCAGTTTGGCTGTTGCTCCAAAGTAGAGACTCTGACAATACAATGTCATCCTGTAGTGACATTTCAGCTCCATAGCTGGCGAATTTGGGTCAGGATCAATTGAGGCTGCACATATCTGCGTCTTAATGAACTAATTAACCCGCATCCTTTTGGAGACAGTATTCTGGATAAGAGGAAAAAATAACTAACACACACACACACATGCGTCTGCAGAAGCTGCAAAAAACGCAACCTTTATCTCATGCAGCGACTCTTACCTTCAAAGCAGATTAACTCAAAAGCCACATCCGTCGCCGTATTCCACCATTTAATGGCTGATCGGGCGCGATTTTAACAAGAATAGTTTCCTTTTCCATGCTCTCTTGACATAACGGAATATTTTTTATGGGTTGCTTCTTGATTTCTCCCGACTCCCTCCGAGCATCCTTCCCTCCTCCATGTAATCATTCGCCCGAGGTTTTGCCTTAACTCCTCCCTAAGACGGTCCTTAATTTAGGACAAATCCCAAACCGCTTACTACTGTCCTAAATAGTATATCAGGAAAGCCTGCTTCCAATGCAATTTCGTGCTTCTCGTACTACTTTGTTGTACAGTATGTGTTGTGGGACGTGGCTTTATATGCATCTCAAACGCTTACAAGCTCCCTAAGTAGTAGACTGTGTGTTGCAAGTCAGTACTGCCGTCATGACACGTTTCTGACTCGATTTACTTAATTTGTTTTTGTTGAGGAACCGAAGTACGTTTCATTAGCAGTATTAATATCACTATTAATATAGATCATAACACCAACAAAGAAGTTCAAATTAAATGGTTAAAAGTATTTTGATCAGCATCAACTCAATTTAATTCAGAATCTAAAATTCCTGTTAAGTCCTGTCCCATTAATAAAAAAAATCTCTATTAGATGTGCTGTTACTGCTAACAATTGATGGAATTTAATACCGTTACTTCACAGAGCCCATTCGTTCAAATTAGCTTCACTAATGAATAGTTAGCCATTTTAACACATGCCACAGCTTTTTGCTCAGGTTTACTCATTAAACAAATTGGTCAGGAGGAAAACCTGACATGAATTTTACTTTCTGTAGACGGACCTTTACACCTCTGATTTAATTTCTAAAAAGATTAGAATGATCGTAGCCTCTTATTGTCAGGGATTTCCTACTGAACGTCAAATGGCCACTTCCTCATGACACTACATAGGGAGCGAGGAGCCATTTTGAGACGTACCCACTGATGATTATTCTGATGAGCTCGATGTCTATTGGCTGCAGGCGCCGTCTGTCCGGGTTTGGTGGACTTTCCCAGGGCGTCTGCGGTTTCACGGCAACGCAGCTGTATGTTGGATTTTGTTGTATTGTCATCTAGGAAAAATGATTTTAATGTAAAGCTGGACAAGAGCAAATCTGGTGTTGGGCAGCAAACAAACTTTCGCCATCCCTCAGGGCCGTAACGCTTAAAGTTGCAAATTTTATAAACCACGTACATTGGCTCACATTGCCCCCTTTTGGCGATTAAAGACAATGACAATCAATCAATTCAATATAAAGAGCCTCATCGATTTTTAAAGTGTGGTGTTATTTACCTTTACGGCGTTCAGTTGAAGAATTTATATAGAGCGACATTCATTTTTACATTAAAGTTACTGTCTCCCTGGAAGAACGTAGGGTTATGATCCTTGCTTAAGGGCCCAAAGTGGTTCCAGAAATTCAAACCCCCCAAATCTGATGATCACCAACGCAAGATTTCAGACACCACTTTAGACATCACTGCGCCTCAAGTTAGTTTAATAAAACTTGGTCATATTAAAAATGGACTTGCACCTGCTTATCGGCACTGATCACGTCGTACGTCACTTCTCGTCCTCTCGGAGCATCTGCTCTTCTTGACCCCCCTCTACTCAGAAAGGAAGACCTGCATCAAGACTATTCTCAGTCCTGCGCCTTAGTGATGGAACAAATTTTCACTCATTATCAGAACTGCTGAGTGAATGCAAATGAGTCACTTCAAAGGTCGCCCTTCAATGTTCACAAAGGAGACTGCACTATGATATTTTTACTTCGTTACAAGTTTGTTCATTATTTTGGACACATTTAAGGAATTTAGCAGAGCGACTTGCATTTCCTAACTACTGAGAGAGTCTCCCTGTAGCAATTTGGGGGTTATGAATTGTACTTTTGGAAGTGAGGGATTGTCATTGGGAACACAGCACACCGCACAATGCACCACAACAAATTGTGACCTCTGGACTTGACCCAGCCAACCCACCTGACAGGGAGTTGGATAAATTAGACATCAGGTGTTGGAAGCATAGAAATAGCTAAGCGTAAGGGTTTGAGCAACTTTGACAAGTTGTGATGATGACTAGATGACTGGGTCAGAGCATCTCCAAAACTGCAGTTCTTGTGTGATGTTCCCATTCAGCAGGGGTCAGGAGCTACCAAATGTGGTGCAAGGAAAGAAAAGCTCTGAAGCAGCAGCAACAGAGTTTACTTAGTATTAGGCGTAATGTGTAAGTGTAAAACCCTATTATTATGAAGGTGTATTTACAAATTAAAGCAATACATGGGAAAAACAGACTCAATACTCATCACTGTAGTTTTTTGTCAAACTGTTTAATACTCCAGCATTAATTCAAGGTTTTCTTAATATCTTATATTTCATATTTTTCTTGTTTTCCTACAGTTAGAGACAAAATCAGCTTCCTGACACATTTGATGTACCATAGTAGTGTATTAAATATCTGAGGATGACAGGAACTGTCATGTGAATTTCGGCTTCTGCACTGACATTGAAGTCGATGATAATTGACATGTACATGTGAATTTAAGTGAGTGATAATTAGTCATTGTGAACACACCACAGTACAGCACATAGTGCACCACAACGACATGTGACCTCTGCATTTGACCAATCGGTGAAGGAGCAGATGGCAGCTTTGGTGGTTCCCGAAGAGCAGCGCTTGTGGACGGTACCTGTTTTGGTCTGGGACTTGAACGGCGAACTTCTGATCGCGGGGGACAACCCTCTGAACGTTATGCTACCAACTGTCTGTGTAAAAATGCATGTAAAAATATGTACCTAGCCAAGTGTCTTTTCTCTTAATTTACTGTCCACAGCGGCAGAACAGAGATTTCAAAACATATCAAAAAGTATTGCGAGACTGAGACGTTACTGCAGTGACTTAACAGTTTAATGTAAATCCAAGACAAAGTGTGATTACATTTCTACACATATACAATATGCATATGTGAGCATACAAATTTTTCATTAATAACTCGATTCACCTCGGAGACCGAAAAAATGATCAAAAATAACAGTGAATAACAAGCTATAACATAGTTCACCACAATGCGAGCCCCTTCTCACCCTACAGTTAGTAAATAGAACAATTAAAATAACTATATTCTTCTATAACCCAGATGTTTGTTAAAATCCTCCATAAATTTACACTGCTATAATTAGTTGTCGAAGCCTAATATAAATTCACTCAATTTTTCTACAACGAAAATTAAGAGAAGCACACAACATTTTAAATGGTAACACAAGGGCTTAGTAGCAAGTACTCAACTTTTAGGAGTTAAATCATTCTTCTTATTATTATTATCATTATTATTATATTCATTTAACATTCTATAAAGCCTGTAAAATATCCATTCTCATAACATACTTAATAAGATTAGTCTAAGGTATAGAGGGTACACAGAGCGCTATGTTAACAGAGTGAAATAATGAGACGTCACACTTCTTCAAATCCCCAATAACGAAAGCTAAATAAAAGAGAGACATTAACAAAGAATTATACTCAGAAATACTGCAGCACACAACAGCTTTGACAACAACTAATGAGATACACCATTGAGAAATCACACAGCAAAATCAGGGTCAGGGTCTGATGCTTTTCTTAGGTCTTGAGACATAGAAAAATATTTTGTTTACATCTCATTGTGAACGCTTGTTGCTGTGCAAGTAGAAAAAATGTCATAGAATGGCTGCACAAAATGGCTACAGTGCATCACAGCTACATCATAGTTTACTCAGGTGATCTGTGTTGCATGACAAAATTTTAATTCATATGATCCATCTGCACTGTCGTCTGTGCAAGAAGAAGAGGTTGTTTACTCCAGATTGCCCAGTAAACTGAAGTAATAATCAACACAATTGGGAGTCCACAATACACTTCCCCAACAGAGGATCGGAACGTTCTTCGGTTTAAAAAAATCATGATCTTGACACAGACCTCAGCCTAAGGGTTAAAAACCGTTGACATTTTTTGGTTCTGAATCACGTTGTGGAAAAACGCCACAATAGCTGGCCTCTTAACACATTTGCACAAGCAGAGATCGATGACCCCATTAAACCCATGACTCTGTTTTAGCCTCGAAGAGAACCCGGTTGAAAACACACTTAACAAAAAGGGTAGTGGAAGAGATTTTACGGTGTCACCAAACAAAATAAAATAAGCGATAAAACACCCGGCAGCTTGAAGTTTTAGTCGTGTGTGCTTTACAAAGATTTCTCTGCGGCTGATTGCATTGACGGGGTGATTAATCTGCATTTCATCTTTAAAAATACTTCAAGTAGCTACCTAAAGGCCGAGTGGCACTGGGAATGTTCTTTTCATAACTGGGGGAGAAAGTTCGATTTCAGTGTCAAAGTGTTGAATAACTTTTGATAAAGGCCTCATGAAACACTCAACACCACAACGTTTCAGTTTTGACCCCTTGCTTAAATCTCCGAGTTGGTAATTTGGAAGGCAGTGTTTTTGAGATGAAGGATTGCCAGGAGGATTTCAGGTAAATAAAACGCTAATTAAAAGCAAGTTTCCGTTTCCAAACGGTCACAGATATAAACGACACGTCTCAGGCGTAGCACATTTTGGTAATTATAAGGTCACTGGATCTACATTACTGCTCACGTTTCTCAGACACACACTGCATCAAAGCAGCACAAGCTATTTACCACAAAATCAAATTATTACTTTTGTAGGGTTAACAGGGCTTTACGACTCACTTCATGAAGATGGGATACGTTTAACACAAACGGGGAAGCATTGAGGAAACAAACAAACAAAAAATTGATATATTTTGAAGTTCTAAATGTAATATTGATAGCATTTTGTGGTTGTTCTAGTGAGACTTATTGCGTTCTTTTATTTTGAGGAAACATGAAGATAGATTCAGACTATAAACTTATGGTAAATTTGAGATATATCTTAGTCTCACATTGTACATTCATTTTGTGCTAGTGACCTTCCTCTTACTGGTATCTCTGTATGCCCAGTGATCACGGTGGAGCACTACCTAAATTTTCATAAAAAGGGTTTACATATTCACCTTAGAACATGAATAAAGCTGAACAGCTTTCAGTAAAATCTAAAAGAAATCAGATGATCATGATGAACAGTAATTTGTTATCTAACGTAATAGGAAATGTGATTTAAGTAGCACTGACCAGGGGTGTGTTTCCCAAAAGCATAGCTGCTAACGCTTACACAGTGTAGTTAGCAATACGTTAGCAACGGTGCTTTTGGGAAACACACCTCAGTAATACAAAAAAGAACACACACACACACACACACAGTAAAGATGCTGTGAAAAATCGGATTAAAATCTAAATTTGGAAAATGTTCTTGTATAAAGATTATAGATATCACAGATCTAATTATTTCCAGCCAAGTCTTTTCCGTTACAACAAGGGACAAATTCTGTGCATTATCAACACGCTAAATTTCTTTGGTGGGAAGAAATAAAAGTCGTAAATGATAAATGAGTTCCCATTTGGTCAGACCGGCCAGCTCTTGTGAGGAGAACTGAAGACTACAAACAGTGTAGAGAGAGACAATACAACTCCTTTTGGAATGGAATGTTTTATGTGGTTCTAATAACCAAAAAAAAGCCCCTCTCTCTCTTTCTCTCGGTGTGCAGGAGCCGGGTGAGCATCCACGGTGCCTAAACAAACTAAACAGAGCTAGAAAACCATCTAGGAGTCCTAACTACCATGCAGAAACCCACAGCCATAGGAGCAAAACTGACAAAATGACAAAAAACATACCTTTGTCTACCAAGAAAAATCGGTACTCTTTGCCAACGTGAGCCGTTTTGACCGGCGAGGGCCCCTTTACAAAACTACTTTAGCATTACTATAACTTATCAACCACAAGAGACGAATAAAAACAAGCTTATCAAATAACATAATCTTATGCTAATAAACACCCACGAAAATTACTGCAGTAATCTCTAAAAGAACAGGAAAAAAGACACTAATGTAAAAATAAAATCCACTTCAAAAATGCGAGTACTACGGCATGACACGCGAGGGGTGAACTGGACGCGTTCACAAAATCACAAGCACGTGCCCTCGAAAGACAAGACGAAAACCAGAAGAAACGACGTCAACTCATTGGCTAATAGTCAAATCAATATTAATATCAACTTAAGCAGCAAAACAAATCAAAGCATTGGCCCACGGAATTCTTCCAACATATCACATCCCTTTTCCTTTGAAGTGTAAATCTAGCCCGCCGTTCCTTTAGCCGACGAAGAGTAGCAACACAAACACAGATTTCAGATTTCCAGGGAAACTACTCGTCCAAATTGCGTGCCGTTAGTGGTCAGATTTGGTTTATAACGGCGGCGTAGACTGAAAAGAACCCCCCACCACGGACCTTACGAAAAACAAAATCGCTCAGATCAGAATCCGGTGTGTATTTCCTGCAGTGCCTCCTCCAGCTCAGCCTCCTCCAGGTTCTACCGACATGCTCAAAGCCAACATGCTATACTCATTAAAGATGCGGAATTTAGTCTCTCGTCCCTCCTCGTCCTCCGACAATTCCCATCTGAATCCGTCCAGTACTGTCCTTCAGCACCTCAATCGCTCCGGTCCCTACCTCGACCCGCTCTCTCACCCTCTCCCTGGTTTACCGTATCTACCCCACTTCCTGCACCAGGTTCGTTTTTTGGGCGGGGGGCTGTTCTAATCTGTTCTCTCTGCGGATGCTAGAGCGGCCACTGCATCCATTTTTGGGGAGGACACTTTGAGCTATTACAGGATTTGGAAATTGTAGTTTTCATTTAAAAAGGATTTCACTTAATGCGCCAAATTCCTGCTGTGTGCTGTTTGGACCGTCACTAACTATATCAATAACTATAATAGTGAGTTATTCGTCATTGTGAACAAAGGACATGACACAGTGCATCACAATGAAACGTCACCTTTGCATTTGACCTGTCCACAAAGGAACAGTGGCAGCTTATTTGGAGGAGCAGTACCTTGCTCATGAGTACCTCAGTGGTACCTTTACCGGCCCGGGACTTGAACTTGTGACCTTTTGATAACACAGCCGTCTCCTTAACCGTTAGGCTACAAACTGCCCCAATCTCCCTCCCTAAGGCTACAAACTGGCCCAATAACCCCGCAATTTAATCAATAGAAACTCCGTCCTCAAAAGGGTCCAAAAGTGATGTTTTTCCTGAGACGGTCTACCACAAGTCCTGTTGAGACCGTTCTATATGGCAATCTTCGGATCTGTCCGCCTCTAAACAGGACAGGACGAGACTGCAATGAACAGCGAGGACAGCCGAAAAACTCCTTAGCCCAGACTGGACAAGCTGTATTAATCAAGAACCAGGAAATGGGCAGAGATAATAATTAAAGACTCCTCGTACCCTGGACCATCTGTTTCAGCTATTCCCCTCTAGCAGGTGCTGCAGACCCTTGCATACTAGAAACTTCCCTGTTGTCATCGCCTTCATAAATAGTTGAGCAGTTCTATCGTCTGTTTACTAGGGGTGCTGAAATTACTCACATTCTCAATGCATCGTGATGTAGACGTGGACGATTCGGCATCGGTGCAGTGACAGAACATAATCAATCATATTGAGGTTTTCAGACAGCGTTCCGTTGCCTCCTAGTGGTCCGCAGCAGTGTGGCAGGTGGTCCGTGAGATGCAATCCAGTTTCCCAACTGAAATCACTTTTTTTTCATTTGATTTAATTTTCAAAACATTTCCAGATGATTTGGGCATCTTTATGAATAAAGAAAGGGGGCCGGGTGTGTATATGGGTTTTTGTGCTGCAATGCCCTAATGAGATGACAAATTAGACGACTGATGTGCTCCGAACAGCTGATCCTGTTCCTAAAGGTTGTCCCAAAAACCTGCATACACACACACACACCCAAACACACGGCCCTTTGAGGATGAGATGGGTGACCTCTGCTTTAGGCAAACACAGTTTAAAATTTAAAGTTAAAATTGTTTGCAAGACGTGAAGTAGCTCCAAATGTTTTCCCTGACATTTATCAGACGCTGTTATCCAGAGCGACTTCTCTTTTCTAATTACAGGGACAGTTTTCCCTGCAGCAACTTAAGTTTTAGGACCTTGCTCAAGGGACTAATGGTGGTGGTGCTAGAGGTAGGATTTGAACCTACAACCTCTGCGTCTGTAAGCCACTGCCGCCACCAACCATCATTACCCTCGGGGACCTGGACAGGGTGGCCGCCCTAGCAGATGCTCCAACTCTTCTCACGTCCTTTTAAAAAGCTTGCTGTGCTGTGTCTTTCCATCAGGCACAACTTGATAACATTAGCAAACCATAATTCAGATCTCTGACCTTCACCTCGATCTCACAGCTGTGTATCAGCCTCAGATATCCAGGTAATCATGTGCAGTGCCTCGTCTTCCTTTTCTTCTTCTTCCCCAACAACAGAAATACTTGTGAATTAGTCTTGAGAGCTTTGAAACGAAGGCAAATGGACTTTTTTTTAGGATCTTGAAAATATTTGACCTTTCATCCGAAAGGTGAGAACAGCCTTCGGTTCAAGCGCTCAAGAATATCACGTCCTGGACGACTGAGAACCTACTCAGACGTGAGTTACTCCCTTTTTCAGACGACACAAAGACGGCATAGATGTCATTGCCATTGGATGGGTTTCTAAAGACGCACAGCTATGACACAGTAAACATACTATATATATAATATAGTAACACATGATGCTAATAATCTTCACTGAATGACAACTTTGGTTCATCACCCCTCCCCCGGGGGCAAGGATCTTCATCTAAACGTCAAATCACCTCACGTGCACCGCTAAAACAAGAAGCACTGATGGACCAGATGGTTTTCGTGTACAGTAATACATGAGCTATAAATAACATTCAGCACTACGCTTACACCTGGAAGTTCAAAGCAAAACGCCTCGGACGACGACAACGACGACGTTCCCACTAGGAGCTGACTCCCGAAACTAGATCTGTCGGTTCTAGAGGGTTTTCCAGCCAAGTAAACTGTGGTTAAGTATATGTGTAAGGCACTACGAGGGAACAATGATAAAAACCTAAGACCGTGAAGGAACACGTTGCACGAAAAGGTGCAGAGGAAAGGTGGCCGACGGCAGCGCACACACACACGCGCGCGCACACACACACACACACACTGACTATTATGTTAAACATGCTTACGTTATTACAACCACTTTGTGCAATCACGTTGAAAGAGGAGGAGGACGGGGGAAAGAAAACGTCTATTGGTATCAGAAAGGTTCTTCATAAAATAAACGGGTGCAGCCTGCTACATTCTAAAAAGGGGACGGGGCCTAGCTAAACGTCCTACCGTATGACAAAACGTAGTTTTCTCTTTTCTAAATGTGAACACAAACAGAGAAAAAGTCTATAAATACACTAGAAAGTTGTCTCTTTTTTTGTCATATATTTCCAGAAGATTCCTTTCCTCCAGTTGTCGTTAGGAGAGTACGGGAGTGGGCGGGGAAGGCGCGGAGTGGGGAGTAGTACGCGCCCGCCCCTCGCCGTAAGCGACTCGGAAATGTTTTAAGACAGTTCAAGGCCATCGTTATTTATTTTTTTTCTTTGTAGAGCAGCAGATATCCGTATTTCACCTTTATCCAAAGTTCTCGTCCACAACGTGACCTCAGCTCAACAGTCCATCGTTTGTTTTTCACGTTTAAAAATAAAGATAACCAAACGAAACCTGGGTTTAACAAAACTGTCTCTCCCAAAACGTCGACAGGCGTGACCTTGCTGTAAAAAAAACAAAAAAACATTGAGAACGCAAAACGAAAAAAGTATCTGATTTCTGGAAAACCAAAAAGCAAACTGGCCCTTTTGAGAGAGAGGGTTAAAAAAAGTAACGTGATCTATAACGAAAGCTCCTTTAAAAAAAGTTTACCCTTCCGTTCCCTCCAAGAGTTTACCTCTTCTTTTCTTTCCATCAACGTCTTCATCGTCTTCAAGTTTAAGCGTGACAAGGGGACGGGGTGTTTTCGGGGGCAGTTAGGCTTGACAGTGTATTTTTGGGAGGGGTGGGGTTGGTTAAGAGAGGGGGGAGTGGAAACGACGGTAAGCAGCGGAAGGCCGGCGGCTCCAGTGTTTTCGGCTCTAGAGGTAAGGGTACTGGTTCATCTTGGTGGGGCTCAGCGGGTATCCAGTGTAAACGGTGGAGGCGGGCGAGGCGCTGATGTAGGTCTGGTGGGCGAACTGGGCCTGGTACTGGCTGTGGTGGAGGGTGGGCGAGGGCAGCACGCGGTGGCCCACGCTGACCGGCACCTGGTGCACGATGCCCGGCGCGTAGCCGGCGTGCTGGACGGCGTGGCGCGCCGAGCCCTGCGACGCCACCAGGTGAGCCACCGTGCCCGTGGAGCCCAGCGCGGCCGGCGCGGTGTAGGTGTACAGGTGGGGCTGGCCGGACAGGTGTGTGGCGAGGTGGGGGTGCACGTTGGCGCTGTGGGAGGGGCTGTTGTGGTGGAACGAGTAGGGGGCTTGGGCAGCCATGGTGGGCGTGATGTAGGCCTGTTGACGACGGTGACCGGCGCCACGCTCCACTGCCATGTGCTGCTGGGCCTGGAAAAGGGGCAAGGCAAAGGGAAGTTTATTTATATATTACAGTATCATACACAGAAGCTAGTTATTATAACAGAAGTGAATTGAATTGCGTTTTTACGCAATTACTTCAGTTTTTGTGCACGAAATTACTCAGAAATAATTTCACATACAGAGAAATTAATATAATGTTCGTTAAGTTTAAAGTCTGTTATGTTAAGATTTTACTCGTTCTTAATGAACAGCGGAGATGTCAACCCACTGATGTGGAGATCACTAATCACAGATGGCCATAGAGAGCGCACATGTCTGTTTAAGTTTGTTGCCAACGTGACATGAGGGGTCAGATATATCGCTTGCTTGGGCTGGATCTTGCCCGCAGGCCGCCAATTGGGGACCACTGCTCTAGTGGGTGTTTATGTACTGACTGCTTTAAAAAATACTACCGAGCGCACTGTTCGAAAGACTCCACCCGTCAAGTCTGTACGTCTACATCTGTATTTCTCTCCTTCAGCTATTTTGAAATCACAAACATATGCACTCTTTCATTATCCCAGCACTGTACAAACCTTGTCAGTAAAAAATGAGGGAAAAAACCAAACAAAATTAATGATTCATTAAACCTAATAAAATGGTAAAATGTTCAATTAGTCATGATATTGATTTGAGGTTATATCACCCTAGCCTAATATATATTTGTAAGTATATATGTATATATATATATTATATATATGTATATATATATATATATATATATATATATATATATATATATATATATATATATATATGTATGTGACCTCTGCCTATGATAACCCAAGCAAAAGTCGCAATTTTTTCTACCTCTTTACCTGGACGTGACTGCCAAAGGATACATTATCTTAATGTCTGTATGCACTTTATAATGATAGAACAGTAGTTCCTAAACCTAATAACACCTAAACTACTAGTTGTTTTTGCAATACAAGTAATCCCAAAGACGTTAGAAAAGCAATGTTTACGGGTTAATTCCTCCGTATTTTCCGTGGAAATGGAAACGTATGTGAATAAAAATCACTTAATTTCGCTTATTTATCCTGTTAGAAATTAAGATTAAACATTACATCCAAAACCTCAGTACATAATCTATCATTTACTGCAATAAACTCATATATGGCATATTGTTGACATTTTTCTCGCTATGACTACTTTGACGCCTTATTTCATATTTGATTTGAAGGATTTTAGCTGGTTTTACAGGTATGGGTAATATATATATATATATATATATACACACACACATATATATTACAAATAAAGGATAAAATAGAGAGCAGTGCCGTTTTCAGCCTCTTGGGGCAGAAGGGAAATTAAATGGGCAGCTGGTTGCAGTAGTGGACAGTATAGTGACCAGACGCCATTTCACCCTGTTTAGTTTCATTTTCTCACCACTAGCCGGGTCGCTGGTCCTATGTGGTAGGAGACCAACCAGATTATATACATCACATTAATCAGAGATATATTTAGGCCTAACCATTAATAACTTGTACAATATGCACAAAGCTTTGAAATCAATTCTTAACCAGCTCTATGTTGGTCGCCAGCTAATTCTCTAAACTTAGAGTTCAGTAATTATAATTTATTTATATATGTATATCCTATGTGCCTTCTCTGTACTCTGTAAAAACTGGAGCCACAGTGTCTTGTCTCCGTGTGATCTCAGTGAATAGAGCACTGCTATAGTCACCTCCGCAGGAACAAAGGCGTGAAATAACCAGCCTCCCGATCCATACCTGCTGAGATTTAGAGGCTGTTGCTGTGTTGGTGTGGCCCGAGCTGCTGTTGGTAAGCCCCGCCTCCGGGCACACCTCCCGACGAGTGATTGTTGCCAGGCAGCCCTCCATTGGAGGACTTGTATTTGTAGACGGAGTTCTGGTGGTTCATGGTGTCTGGAATGATTCAAGACAGTACCACTGCTCTGAGACAAGGAGCCAAATTGATCTGTTCTAGGACCACCGCTTAGACTAGGCAGGAAGTAGTCTGCGGCTCAACTGTGTGTCTATGTGTGGGGGGAGGGGGTTTGGGGGAGGGTGAGTATTTTTTTCTATTACTTTTTAGATATTTGCATTAAATTCATTATTCATAAAGCAAACCATCTGGAAATATTTTGAAAAATAAATCAAATGTAATCATTTTTAAAAAGTGATTTCATGTCACGGACCAACTGCTTTGCTGTCGCAGACCACCGGTTGAAAACCCCAGCTCCAAGAAAACTTGATTTGAATAACGACATGCATACCGTGAAGAAGTTGCTCTAAGTGTTTAAAAAGTCCATGTTGGTACCTACAAAAGTTTCCACTGCTACTGAAATCTAAAACAAAAAGGAGCAAGTCTACTAATTTATTTATTTGGAATTGACCAAATACCTTAGTTGTTTCTTTTATTTGCATAATGCAACTCCTAAAAGGTTTGACTGATCAGAATTAATTGTGTCTAATTATATATAGCTATTTTATTTGTTTGAAATACCTTAACCTTTAAACTTAGGATTTCTCCACAACGTAGGAGCAAAAAGCAACCTTTAAATTAGTGAACTGATTTGTATTAGATATACAGCACAGCAAAAGTTCTAGGCAGGTGTGAAAAAAATGCTGTAAACAAAGAATGCTTTCAAAATGGAAGTGTTAATCATTTATTTTCATCAGTCAACAAAAATGCAGTGAATGAACAAAAGAGAAATCTAAATCAAATCAATATTTGTGACCACCCTTTGCCTTCAAAACAGCATCAATTCTTCTAGGTACACTTGCACACAGTTTTTGAAAGAACTTGGCCGGTAGGTTGTTCCAAACATCTTGGAGAACTAACCACAGATCTATAATCCTATAATCCTACAAAATAATATAATGACTACAAAATAATATAACGACTATAATCCTACAAAATCCCTGACTTTGTGCAAGTGTACCTATAAGAATTGATGCTGGTTTGAAGGCAAAAGGGAGTAACACCAAATATTGATTTGATTTAGATTTTTCTTTTGTTCGCTCACTTTGCATTTTGTAAATTGATAAAAATAAACAATCATTATTTATATTTCTGAAAGCATTCTTTTGTTTACAGCATTTTTTCACACCTGCCTACAAACTTTTGCACAGTACTGTATATAGTTATGAGATTTATTTTGCCTGTCTCACCGGGCAGAAGGCGGTCGCAGTCGTTCATGCTCTCACTGGTCTGGCTCTTGAGCGGGATGGCGATGGTGCGGGGTTTCGCTGGTTAGAAGTCGTCCAGCGCCGCACCCTTTGCCTCGTAGCTGTTGGCGTTGTGACCATTGGCTCGAGACTCCACGGCGTAAGGGCTGTTATTGCTGGAGTCAGAGTCCGGGGAGTCGTGCACCGTCACACAGCTGATGACGTTCTTACGCTGTTTGGATGAAGTGCTGTGGGAGGACAAGGAAAACGTGCCTCATTCACCAAGTTTTCGAAAGATTCTGACCTTCACCGATGTTTTCTGATTTATGATTTGATCTCAGGTAAGAACAGAATCTACAAATGCTGAAGAGCACTCTTACACAAACTTTCTCACAACTCACCTGGTGTTGTTGGACTGTTTGTGCTCCTCCTCCTCATCCGTGTCACTGCTGATGGTGATGATGCTGACAGCTGGGCTGGGGGTGTCCGGGATGACGATGGTCTGGCGGTTGGGGGCTCTTTGTTGTAATGTGGTTTCCGTGGTGGTCGTGTCGCGTAGTGCTCGAGGCCTGCTCTTCTCCCCAACCTCCTCCTCCTCCCTCCAGCAGCAGCAGCAGGGGCAGTGTTACCGTTCTGCAGCACTGCACAGCGGGCGGGTGGTTTCTCTTTACCCGCTTTGAGCGCTTGAGGCTTAATAGGATGGCTTGAGAGGACGACACCTTCAAGTCCGCCAAGCATTTCTGAGACGAGAAGAACCACAAAAAAGTTAGAAATGTTCATCTCATTCCTAACTAGTTGATCTCATGATCTGTTGATGAAATCTGTAAATGTTAGAAATAAAATTAATAATAACCTTTGGGATAGAAAGTGCTTACAAACAACAACAACAAATAATAATAAGAATAAGAATAAGAATAAGAATAAGAATAATAAGAATAATAATAATATAGCTGCAAGCGGCAACCAGTGGGGTCCAAGCAAAGTCTCAAAAAGCAGCACAAAAGCATCTTACACAGGAAAAAAAAGGAAGGAAGGAGTCAGTGGATCATACTGCATAAATTTACATTTTTAGCTCCTCTTTTTACGCTTTTCATTAAATACTAAGCAGCACACCATCCCTGCTTATTGATCAAGTTTCAGCTATGTGGGATTTACGGTTTAGCCTGCATAAATTTATGTAGCATTTTTAGCGCCTCCTATTGTTCAGCAAACATATATATATTTCCCACCTTTTCATATCTTAGTTTTGATTGCTCATACCAAATTTCATCAAATCAGACTTACAGTCTACAAAACACACACCCAATAATAATCAGCTAATGTTTATGACACTGGACTCTAGAAGTCAAAGCGCATTTTCCTTTGCTATAGCTGACAGACCGATCACTATGCTGTTGTGCCTATGCCGAGATGCACATCGATCCTACTTCAACTTTCTACAAGTTACAGTTCAAACAGCACAATCTGTTTTGTAGGAGAAATGTAAAGTAATAATAATAAATAATAATAATAATAGTAATAATAAATAGAATATTCGTAATAGGGTTCCATAGCACTTTGTGCTTGGACCTATAACAATTATAATAATAAATATTATTCATAAATTGATAATTACTATGTTCTGCCAACTTCTAATAATAAAAACAACACGTTATTTTGTATGGCACCTTTTTGTGCTTTGGTATGTCCTTATAACGTGTATATTCTGTATATCCTTATGTCTTGCACTTCTGGCTAGATGTCAAACTATATTTCACAGTCATGGTATATGTACTGGGCATGGTGGGGGTCTAGAGGTTAGAACGCTTGCCAGGAGGTTGTGGGTTCGGATACTATCTCCAGCCCTGAGTGAGACCCTTAACCACAAGTTGCTCCAGGGAAAGTGTCCCTGAACTGAGGAAAACGGGAGTTGCTCTGGATACACTGCTGTACGTGTAAATGTATTAAATGTAGTGTGTCCAATGAGAATAAATTCTAATCTAATCTAATCTAAAAGAAAATAAAAGGTATCAAAAGAAAAAATGATGACTTAATTAAAAGCTAAGGTGGTTAATGTTGTAAAAATACACTGTAGATGAATGATGAATATTAACCCAGATTTCTGAAGTATAAAACAGAAAGCAGCTTCTACATTGTTTTTTCATACGCGACTTCATCCCAGATACATTAAGTAAAGCAACACTGGCTGATTTTAAAGTATAATTAAGAATATCTATTCGTTAAGACATTCTGTAACATATGAAGGTAATTAATAATAAATGAGTAAAGAATATTAATATAAGTTCTAAAAGAAGCAGACAGCCAGCATAATGTAGCTAAAGCAGGTGCAGCATTCTGAACAAGCTGTAATCTGTTAATAATGTTTTTGGTAGTCCAATTTGCAACGCGTTACATTAATCTAAACTTGGAAAAACGCTAACCTGTTGTTGATCTGGTGCTGCTTATTCTTTTTGGAGGAGGAGTTGTTATTGGACGGCTGCCTCATCACGTGAGCCACGCCCACGTTGAGAGGCTGCTGGGAAGGCAGGGCCATGTGTCCGGCGAGCAATGCCGGCTGCTGCATGATGGGATTGTAATGGCTGCCGTGGGGATGGGAGTTCCTGCAGAATGATAAAGGAATTCATAAATTCATTACATACTGTAGATTCACAGGAAAAGAAGAAGAAATAGACAAAGAAGAAAGAGGAGAAGACGACGCATAATTAAGTTACAAGGCAAAAGATGTACCCGGTTTTGGCTGCTACCACGGTAAAATATTTGCGACATACTTGTTGGTAAAAGAAAACGAGTATGAATAAAATGGTCAAACATCTTTTAGAGGAAGTTAATTTAGATTTATTAAGTACTTCGCCAGGAAAAATCACCAATTAGATTAATAGTGTTAACTGTGGAGCTGTATGAAACCCATTTAATAAAAGTGTCTTTAAGTCATGGACGATGGTGGCAAGATACTCGTCTAGAAACCAAGAGGTCATGGGTTCTTGCCTGGCTCCGTCCTAAACCCAGCATTACCACTGCTTGCTCACTGAGCACATCTCTAAAGCCTGTTTACTCCAGTTGGAGACTGTCTCTTTAATCAGGAAATGGAAGTCGCTCTGGATCAGAGCATCAGCAGAATGCTGTAAAGGTAAATGAAGACAAACTGCGGTGTGTGTGTGTGTGTGTGTGGTGTTTTGCGGTCAGGTCAGTAGGGGGCAGCAGCGTCTGCAGCTAACGCAGAACCGAGCGACAGCAGAGGGACGGCTTTCGCTGGAGCGATGTGTGACTCTGCAGAGGAAGTGCGACACTCCTGCAGCCGGACACACTCAGGACAACGGAGCCCAGAGGACTCGGCTAACGGAATGTTTTCTCCTCTTCTTTAGACATCAACCAACTCACGCAAGTGCTGCTGCTGACACGGGTACAGACACAGGCCTGAGGAGAATCCTGCCCTTACAGCTCATGTTACAGTTACTTCTGTGAAAGAATGATCAACTCCAATGTGTCTTCATTTACGGCATTTAGCAGACGCTCTCATACAGAGTGACTTCCATTTCCTAATTCAGAGACCCTCAGTGATGGTAATAATGGAGGTAGGACTTGAACCAGCAACCTCTTGGTCCAGAGGCAACTATTTGTGGTTTCAATACCCCATGCAACATTCAGCATTGTAATAATAATAATAATAATAATAATAATAATAATAATAATAATAATAATATTAATAATAATAATAATTATTATTATTATTATTATTATTATTTTTAAATAATTTTTATAAATATTTATCATTTTAGATATTTTATGATAAACATATTCTTAATAAGTTAATATTTTCTGAGATAAATGGGAATGAGTGCAGGTGTGTATCGTGTTGTTTTGGGGGTTGCGCCGCATATTTTGTTTCGTGTTTGGTGCAGTGACAAAGTTTTCGTATTCCTCAGCCACACATGGACCCGAATAGAAACTTGAACTTATAGTTCAATTCACTGACCTCCCCTGCCCTGTGAAAGTGATAAACTCCAATGTGGCTTCATGCAACATTCTGCACAAGTTCTCCCGGGTTTCCGCATGCAGTACATTGCACTTGGGCCGGCAGGCTTTAAAACTGCACTTCCTTTTAGATACATAATTCATGAACAATGCCAGCTGGTAGGTTTTGTAGGTTCAGTCGAGTACATAGATTCCTGGCTTTTCCAGTTTGCTCATTCATCAAAGCAAGCTGTGAAGTATAAAAACTCCTCTGCAGTGTAAAAGTGCCATCCGCAGTTGCTGAGGAGTATCAAAAAAATCAAAGATCACGAAAATGTTTCTGGTAATGTGTTATATTGGTTTGTACATGACGTTTGATGGATGCAAGTCGAAAATTCATTCAAAAGCAAAGTTCCTCTGTGTTGTGGAAAACAACTAAAAAAAATGCAAATTGTTCGAAAATGTTAATATCACAAACATAGAAAAAAATTTGCTGGGTGCCTTTAGCTTTTCTTTATTGTTAACCATGCTATCAAGTTTGGCAGAGTGCACTTTTAACAAGATGAATGCGTTTAATACGTTAACTTCATCGTACTCTTCTCAGTTACTTAAAAAGCACAGTTATATCTTCTCCACCAAAGTTGCTTGCCTGATTAATAATAAAGAAAAGGGGTCCATTCAATTTGATCCCATGCTTATGACATGACTGTCTTTTGACAATTTGTACCTTTTACGGTGTTCTGCAGTTGCGCAACCCCACACAGAACAAACTGATCTTTCAATCAGCACCAACCAAAGGTGTCGCGACCCCACATTTACCACGTAAAGTATTAATAAAAAAATGGCATTGGCTTCATTAAAAACATTTCTGGGGGAGGACCCCCACACCCCCTGCCAGAGTGTCCCCCCAACATTACAAATGCTTCTGATGCCTCTGAAGCCAACATTAACATCTTCACTAATTTGAGCTATTGTAGTTCTTCTACTGGATCGGACAACACAGTCCAGCCTTCACTCCCCACATGCATCAGTGAGGCTCGTCCACCAACCACCCTGTCACTGCTTCACCAGTTTTACTTGCTTGGACCACTTTTGGTAGCTCTTGACCTCAGCAGAGTCACAAGAGCTGCAGTTTAGGAGATGCTCTGACCAAATCGTCTAGCCATCACAACTTGTTGCTCAAATCCTTATGCTTGCACATTTTTATGCTTCCAACACATCAACGTCAAGGACATAATGTTTACTTGCTGTCTAATATATCCCACTCACCGCAGGTGCTGGGGTAACAAGGTAATAAATGTTATTCACTATCAGGGGTCGTAATGCTGTAGCTGATTGGTGTATAGAATATACGTGAACTTGCTTTTGTCCAAGTCTTTAAAATAATCTGGGAAAAAATTACACATTGCAGAATTGAATGGAGTGATATTGTAGGAGAGTGTCTCAGCATGGAATAATAAAAATAAAGGTTGAAAACAAAGTCTTTTATGAATTTTAAACATCTCTGTCCAACCTTCATCCAAGAACTCCTAAATATGAGTAAATTATGACGTCTCTTCTAGATTAGTCAGGGGAAATGAGATCTGATTAAGCTCTGCTTTTGCATCAGGCAGCAAAAAATTCTATTATGACTACTGCGCACGATCATGTCACGATGACAGTATTGTGCAACCCTGGTTCCAGAGCGAGAGGATAAACTTAGATCCTAGATAATCGTAACAAAGAGAAACACGACTTTTTGTAGTGGTGTAGTGAAGTGAGGAACAGGTGACGCAAATCACGTGAGCAATTCGAAAGACTGGCGACGCTGAACGACGAAACGAGAGCGTGACACCCAGAAGGTTTTACGGCATGTCTACAGCATGCTACTGTACTTCAAAGAAACGGCTTTAAAACACTAGTTTGCTGTCGACTCACAGGCTTTCTTTAAGAAGGGCAGTTTTTTACTGTCTTATAAAAATGCAGTAAAATAACTGTAAATTTACAGCAGCGGATTGCAGCAGACCTAATGTGTGGTGCTTGTGGTCTGGTGGTTTGGATGCTCGCCTCTGGACCTAAAGTGTGGGTTCAAATCCTACCTCTAGAACTACCACCAGGTCTCTGAGCAAGACCCCTAACAAGGGTATTAATTAAAATTTAAAAAAATATTTTTTGATGTAAATAAAATGAGTTGGGCTCGTGATCAGAGGGTCACAGGTTGAAATTCCTGACCAATAAAGGTACCACTGAGGTATCTATGAGGCCCTTAGTTACGCCAGGAAGACAGTGCCTGTAATTAGGAAATGGTAGTCGCTCTGGATAAGGGTAACTGCTGAATGTTAAAACTGTGAATGTACGAGTGGTAATACCTCCAGTTGGAGAGAGGCTGGGAGGTGCTGATGGAGTCGGGAATGACGGCTGCGTGCTGCACGGACGTGTGGGTGAGCTGCTGCCACGCTGGAGGCAGGAGGATCTGCTGGGTGCCCGAGGGCCAGGCCTGCTGCAGGAGAGAGGGAGAGAGAGAGAGAGAGAGAGGAGGGGGCATTAGGTGTCTTCGTTGTGAGGCGCTCTGTTTGCGCTGCAGGTGCCATAAGAGTGTGAGAAGTTTCATCTCCCAAAACATGGCAGAAAATCCAAGAATCTTCTGCTTAAACTGGCCAAGTAGCCCCCGAGCCAACCAAGCAAACCAAGCAAGCCGGACAAAATCTGCTAAATTATTATATGGGGTGTAAATCAAGTTTCATTAGGTTTCAGTATTATACTGGTTTAATGGGCAGTGATTTGATGCTCACTGAATCGATATGATATGATATGATACATGACATGATATATGATATGACATATGATGTGATATACTGTATGATATGAGATATATGAGATATGATATGATATATGATGTGATATGATGAGATATATGAGATGATATGAGATGACATGATATGATGTATGATGTTATGATATGATACATGTTATGATATGATTCTGTTACAATAAAATTTGAAATGTGAATAGAATAAAATATATGATATGATATGAGATAAGATATGAGATATGCTATGTGATATGATGTGATATATATATATATATATGTGATATAATATGACATATATGATATATGATGTGTGATATGTTATGACATGACATGATATGATGTGATATATGATATGAGATATGATATATGATATGATACATGTTATGATATGATTCTGTTACAATAAAATTTCAATGCAGTTTGATTCAGAGTAAGTGATCAGTATGAGACACTATGACAGCCTGATTTAACACAATAACTTCCAGTCATATCAAATCATAAAAAACAGCTAAATATCATTTAAAGCTGTTATTCCTGAGCTCAACCACACATTTAAATAAAACTTTAATAAATCTCCTTTTTAAATAAATCTCCTTTTAGCAAAAATAGAGCCACTGTTAATTAAAAGCTTGTTAAAGAAGGTGGCAATACGTATGACGTCTGATAGGTATTTGAATTTTGGATGGATGCTATGGGATCACTTAATTGAACTGATCATCATTGTATACTGATATATTGTTACACTACTACAAATAATTTTCAGAATTCTTACTGTTTTTTTCTCACTGAATCTCAGTGTCTCAATATTCATATCAAGACAAATTTTGCATTACTTGCAAAGAAGATTAAGCAGACAAAATGGTAGTTTTGTATAAGAAAAGTGAACGATTCTTCAAATGACAAAAGCTAGTGCGGCATAACAAAAAGCTTTTGTCACTTTTATTTTATCTCCCCCGCCCCCAACCCTTTCCCCACTTTTTCTTGGCATCAATCTCTTGAAGATTCATAATAAAAAACTCCCAAAAAACCAAGCGTGGCCTCAACTCGGGTCTCTACAAAAGATAAGACCTTAATAAAGATATGTAGCATCCTCTCCCAGGCAGAGCGCTGATGTGTTAGACATTTTCCAAATCAGTCCAGGATTTAATTAAATTTGGGGGCGTGGGGGGAGGGTTGGGTAGGATGGTTCCGGGTTCTGAGGCTTTGTGAGGGGCTGCTTTGTATGGCAGGCGGGCGAAGAGTGCAGAGGAACGCCGGGCCTAATTTGCCCAGAGACGTCGCTAGCAGGAGAGAGAGCGCGCGGCAGCCCTAATGGTTTAATGCAGCTCTATTGATTAGCAGTTTAATGTACAACTAATGAATTGTTCCTTTAATACCATTTGCACATCTATTTTACTCGGCCATCAGTATGGGCTGCGGCACTCGCCTCACAAAAAAGGGAACAAATCACAAGCAAGTGTGTTTGTGTGTGTCTTTTAGAGCGTGTGTTTTCGGGTGTGGGTGCAGGGGTTGCGAATTATGGTGAGGGGTGCGACTGTGTTTAAGCTAGGGCTGGGCAATTAACTGAAAATGAATCGGAATCAACATTCAGAATCTCTCAATCTGCGTAATCTTGGCCATGTTGGTTATGTCGTTTTTAAAAAATATTTCAGTTAATACGTAAAAATAAATAAAAATAATACTGTTAATATTTTCTCCAGTGCGTGTTTGTGCACTGTCCCTTTAAAAACATACTACCGTGTGTGTGTATTCTTAAAAAAAATTATATTGTGAATATAATTCAATTCAAAGGAAAATCTTCATATATGCTACATTAATTACTTGTACAATTAAATATTTCAAGACTTTTTTATTTTAATGCTTGATTATGGCTAACAGTTTATGGAAATTAAAAGTGCACACACAGTGCACCACAACGAAATGCAACGCAAGGTCCACTGATCCTTCTGTGAAGCAACAGTGGGCAGCTGATATGCAACACCCAGGGAGCAGTGCTTGGAAACGGTACCTTGCTCATGAGTACCTTAGTGGTATCTTTACCTATCTGGGATTTGGTGACCCCACGATCACAGGGCGAAATGTAACCGTTACACTATCAACTTCCCCATTAGAATGTCACCCATGAGCACTAAAAATCAATTCAATACAAAAAAAGTTCATTCAGTAAGTCACCAATGTATGTTACTTTATGTTGCTTGACGCCCGCATCAAGAAATACATTGACCCTTTTAACAATAGTTTTATTCCCTGAGATAAACTAATATATCTGTGTTTCCTTCAACTTACGGACGGAATTTGAGGAACAGCCCAGGGAAGACGCCAACACGCCGCAGGGCACACACACTCACACAATCACATTCACACCTTACAGGGCCAATTTAGAGTAGCCAATTAACCTATTGTTTTTTTTGGACTGTGGGAGGAAAAAGGAGCATCCGCGGCAGTGCTAACCACTGTGCCACCGCAGAGATACTTTCATTTAAAAAAATCCTTGTTTTAGTAAAAAAAACCCGAACAAACAGAAACGAAATAATCTTTCATTAATCATAATCAAGCCAAAATGTTCAATTTAAAGTGATATTAATTTGAGGTCACATCGCCCAGCCCTAGTTTAAAAAACACTCTAGCAGGACTTCAGCAGTTTACAGCTCCTGGTTTGCCGAGATTTTACTGGAATATTTTTTAGGCTTTCGTTAGGACGTCTAAATGCCTGGATATTTACAGTCACCTTCCTCTTTGTTGTTGCTGGGAATTGGCCTTGTTTTGTCTGAAGCAGCATTGTGATTAGAGGAGAAAGGGGCGGAGGAAAGTCATTAGCAGAGTTGGTGGAGAATGTTACAGTTTAACAAGTCCAGACTGCATTTTTCTCCCGCCCGATAATATAAAATGTGGTGGTACAAAAGTGGTAAACATGGATGATATGTGAAGTCACATTTTCATCTTCTACCTCCAGTTTAGACTTCGTATTTTATTTATATATGTATATTTAATGTGCCTTCTTTGTACATTGTAGAGACTGGATTCAGCCACGTCATCTTGTCTCGCTGTACACTTGTGAAGTTTACTTCCGAGTTTAACCTTTACCTAAATCACACGCCAAACGCATCAGCAACACCGTTACTGGTCTGACTTAAAAGATGGAAAATCAAAACGCATCACTGCAGTAGGGTTGAGATACAGCGCAGTTCATGTATGCCTATGAAAATGTGTCATTAAGTTTCTGCCTAACCTTCCGGGTCAGCACTTCCTGGATTATTGCTTGGGGTAACATGAAAATCTGAACGCTCCACTGACCTATACAAACCAATACTCGCCCCCTTATGAGTTTTTACGCTCACTAGTAGGGCACACATCCTTCCCTTCACGGCTGCATTGACATAAATTGTTTCCGTCCCCATACTACACTGTGTCCTTGTGGCCCTTCGCCTACATTCCTTGCATTTGGAGAGCCCCCCCTTCTCTCATTTCGGAACCGGCTTGTGTAATCGTCCCGTCTGTCCTAGAACAGTAACCCAGATAAGGGTTCTTTTCCACGCAGGACCACCTTTCAGCAGTAACCCCTCCCTCTGCAATGCCATCGCCCGGCGGGTGAAAGGCTTTTGTCTCCCCTCCAGAGGCTCTGAATGCGCTCACTCTCCCTCCCCGATTCTTACTGCATTTTCTGCATTCCTGGCCGAGATAAAGAGCCGGGCAGACGGGGGCCTTACAGAACGCGTCCCTCCAACACTCTCTCCCCCTCTCTCTCTGCTCACATCCAAAAGGAGACACAGGCACTCGCGCTTCAGGGGCGAGAGGGAAAAGGAGAGCGTCTAACCAAAAGCATCAGACCTTCCTCAACTGTGACATCTTTTAAACGAGTTCTAAAAACCAGCCTGTTCTTTGCCGCTTTTATGCAGTGTTTAATATCGGTGACCGTTTAAATTACATTTATCAATTCTGTTTTCTATGCATTTATGTTACATTTTATTGTACCATTATTTTACTTACTGTTTTACTTTACAAAAAGTACAAACTTGTTTGTACTGTTTTCGCTTCTATAACGTCCGCTGAATGACCTTTAGGTATGATAATGTACTACATAAGTGCTAGATAAATAAGCTTTCATTTACGGCACATTATCATGCCCACAGGTCATTTAGCGCGCTGAACGGAAGTACACTGAATGATCTGTATGCATGATAACATGCTATATAAATTAACTTTCATTTACAGCTTTAATTTATGCCATTTGCTGCACAACTTAAAATACTTTTAACAATTAGAGAAAGAAAATCATTAGACCGGGTCTCCACAAGTCCAACATGCAAGTCAAAGGAGCTTGTGTACAGCACTTCTGTGGATATCGTATGGAAACTTTGGGGCTCCATGATCATGAAAAAACTTCTATTTGGAAACCAGAAAATCTTAGGACTGTACAGGAGAAATGCTTAACAAGACTAAAAGTAGGAGGATATTTTTATTAATGCATTTTTTTATACGTTTGGACCTTTTGTTTACATAAATGAGTAAAACAGTTTTCTTAAAACGATGACGTCAGGGACGTCACTAGGATTGAAAGAAAGGCTTATCCTCTAGGCGTGTGGTTAGGGTTACAGTTATGCGATTTTTTTTCATCGCACCTACATAGACTTCATCCATTAAATCATTATTTGAAGAGCATTTATCAGGACCTGATATCGGGCTGACTTTCTTTCCTACCCTGCCTTCTCCAGAAGACCCTGCCCAGGAACATTATCTTTGCTTAACAGAGAAGCAATGACGTAGTTTCTGCCTGGGTCCATATGCCCGCTCACCTGCCTAGTATCCGGGCTGGGAAACAGAATCATCATTTCAATCAGATAATAACAACTTGTAGGTCTATTATTATTCATTTCGACTCATATTCTTGCTGGTTTGTGTTAGGGACATGCCTGCACTAATTTCTTACATTATTATAGGGGGGATTAGGAACTTTTTAGGGTGGCTAAACCCCTATAGACCTATCAACGTCCATGGATGACGTGTTTAGTTCTATTGTGCCCGTGTCTTTAAGTACCTTACATTTTTTACATACCACAAGTGACCATGAAGAAGGCTACTGTATCGTGATCCACGCTAGGCATGTCACCTGCTGTTCACTTAGGGAAAAAAGCAAGGGGTAAACGTTCGACTTTGGAATTATTTTGTGTTCTTGTGTAAACGCACTTTAAAATATACGTGTAAACAGCGCCAAAATTCTCCCTTCATTAACTCCAACTATTAGGAGGTGACAGAGGTTAGTCTGGCCTCAAAACTCCATCCAAACATCATCAGTCCTGTGCAGGTCTTTACCTTAAAGTTCAACATGCAAGAACACACACACACACACACACACTGCCACTGTCAGCTGATGTGTAATAAACCTAGATTCCAACCCTAGTTGGAATCTAGTGTCAAAAGGACAAAAGATATTATTTGTAACGAAACAAAAATGAATATTAACAGCTTTTTGATGGTTCATCCTCCAGCACATTTAAAAGATTACGTACAACACTGATGCGGCTAAAAATAACTAAGTATAAATAAATATAAGTCTAAACCAGAAAGTACAAAGCGAAAGTATCAGCTTTCTCGGGAGTATGCAATACTTTCTGGCAGAGATGGCTTCGATCCGATACGTGGATTGGATATCGGTCTGATAATGACTCAGATAGCTGGATCGGTTTATTAGTGGCGCTGGCCCGATCTATGGAGTTGATCTGTAAATTCGTGCACATGCAATTGGTTATATATGGTAAGTGGCACTGCGGTAAAGCTGGTTTACTGTTCGTCATTCACGCTAATTCCTACATATTGATATGACAATGAGCAGAACAAGCAACGCAACACACTACAAGCCCAAACACAAATCACATGATTATACTGTTTAATTTCCTTAACAACACCAGCTCTCGCTCGCAACCTCTGTGTTCCTGATGGTTTTAGCGCCGCAGGATTAGGGACCGTTACAAAATTACACAACTGTGTTAAACAAATAATTTTTGAGATGTTATTTTACTAATAATAAATTTACCATATACATATGAGTGTGTAATTATTACATTGTTTTAGTTAGGAAAACTGTATTTAAGTTGAGTATTTCCTTAAGCATAACAGAATAATCTTAGTCATGTATTCAGACATTTTTTAAAGCATTATTTTCCGTTTTCTGTTTCAAAAGACCTACAGACTGTAATGGATCTGTATTGTATCGGCAGGTATCCAAATTTACAAAATTGGTATCGTATCAGACATAAAAAAAAGTGGTTTCTTGTGAGCAATTTTGGTAGGAATGTTTATTTTGTCTCCTCACTTTAGGTGCTCCATTAATCTTATGTGAAAATCTATAGGAGAGATGCTTAATAAAACAAATAAACGTATCCTTTCAATAACCCAAACAATTAAGAAACTGACAGAAATTGGTCTAGAAATTCTCAAAATCCGGCGCCTGGCCTCCAAGCTCCATCCAAACAACATCAGTCCTCTGCAGGTCTTGCCTTAAGGCCCAAGGGTGAAAAGGAAAAGAAAAAAGAAAAAAAAAAAACCCGTCCATACATCTCTCCGAGAGCCAGAGCCTCCGCTATGCTCACCAGACCATGACTGACTTTGTCTCCGGGGAAAGAACATAAGAAGCGAGTTTCAAAAGAGGCAGAAAAGACAAAGTCTCCAATGAGGACGAAAGCTGGAGGAAGGGAGCGACTCCTGCGACGTGCGAGAATGCATTTAAGACTTGTGTGCTTTTTTGTTCATTTTCTACTTACAGTATACAGTTTCTTACTATAATATGCACGTGCAGAGCTAATGTCTAGTCTAATAAAAGAATAAATATTTATTTACGAGCATATTTTTTATAAACAATGTTTATTCTTTCGGGGAATCATGGTGGCGCAGTGGTTAGCGCTGCCGCCTCACAGCGAGAAGGTCCTGGGTTTGATTCCCGGGTCGGCCGTTGGGCCTTTCTGTGTGGAGTTTGTGCGCTGTCCGTGTTCGTGTGGGTTTCGTCCGGGGCATCGGTTTCCTCCAACAGTCCAAATACATGCACTATAGGTTAATTGGTGACTCTAAATTGGCCCCCATAAGGTGTGACTGTGCGTCTGCCCAGGTTTGATCCCTGCCTCGCACTCATAGTCCCGGCACAGGCTCCGGGCCCCACGACACCGATAGGGATTAAGCGTTTCAGAAAATGAATAAATGAATTTCTTATCGCTGGTCGCTGGGACCGAAGCCTATCCGGGAGCTCTGGCTGTGAGACGGGAACCAACCCTGGGCGGGTGCCAACACTCTGCAGATCACACACACACACAACACCCTCTTATTCACACCTAAGCGGACAATTTAAGTGAGTGATTATTTGTCATCCGTGAAGGAGCAGTGGGCAGCCGACATGGGCAGCAGTGCTTGGGGACGGTACCTTGCTCATGAGTACCGCAGTGGCACTGTGGGAGGAAACAGGAGCACCCACACAAACCGACAAACCCACACGAACACCAGGAGAGCACACAAACTCCACACAGAAGGGTCTTACGTCCAACCCGGGATCAAACCCAGGACCTTCTCGCTGTGAGGTGACGGTTTTAACCACCGCACCACCGTGAGCCCCATTTTTAGAAATTATTTTTAAACATTTTAATATTTAGATTAAGTCTGTAAGACTTCTTTAACTAATTTCAAATTCCTAAACATCTATTTTAATTATCAGTGTTAGAATTGATCAGGATTTCGTCTCACTGCATGTTGTACTTGCAGAACTATGTACGTGACAAATAAAGAATCTTGAACCCAAATGCAAAAACGGAGGACGTTTGTCAGAAGCAGGCCGAATTACACGTCTGTCATTAAAACAAAGTAGGTCATGCTAATTGCTCTTTCGCCTGAGCCTGAGAGCAGCTGTAATTGCGAATTTGGGAGAGTCCAAGGGGTATAATTAGTATTATTTTTTTTCTGGAAACATGGTTCTTTATCGTCATGGAAACGGAGACTGTGTTTGTGCTTACCTGTGTTAGGAGGCCCGGCTGGATCTGTAGAGGCTGCGCCCCGGGGGCCTGGGTCACTATCGGCACGGCGTTCTCCATCCGCACAGAGTAGCCGCTGTGTTTGGAAGGCGACGCCTGCAGCCCTGCACACAGGCCAAAAACAACAAACCGTAATTTTAAGACTGATTCCTTCATTTAACAGACCACAAATGATGAACTACTTCAGCAATGATTACAAAGAAAACTGTAACCGAACGCTTGAACATGTATGTTTACAGCATTTATATTCAGACTCTCTTATCCAGAGCAGCGCTGCTACAATATCTATTATATTATAAATGAATCTATAGTTGCATAATGATTGTGGCAGAAATCCTGCATAAATTAGACATATCGACTTCATGATTAGTCAATTAAAATGGATTAATTCTGCTACAGAGAAAGTAATAATCAATACGTTCCATTAATAGTAGAACCAAGCGATTCATGAATCACTTCTATTAAATAACTCACGAGTCACGAATCTGAGGTCTCCAAATCCACAGAGTCCTGACTGCACCATGACACAAATATAAACCTCATCATGTACGCACTTCATAATCATTTCAAACTCATTATGAGATCAATACAGCAAGTAGCAAGTACAGCTGCTAAAAATGTCCTAACCTACAGTTCATTTGCACCACCACATGAGGGATCCTAAGAACTTCCTACAGAGTTGAATCCTCTTTGTAGACTACGGGACTTGTGCTAGTCGAATCAGTAGGGCGGTGTGAAGCACATACTGTACATCCATGAGTAAATCTGTCGGTTAACCTTCTCTACAGCCAGAAACGTACAGCCCAATCTGAATCACGGGTTAGCGCTTGTCACTGTCATGAGTGAATTCCCCCACCTACAGAATGAATCTGCGGTTAACTTCCTCTAGTGCCTCTTGAAAATAAATATTTGCCACTCTGGTAGCCTTGACTTGATACTTTGTCATTTATTTGGAAGCGCATCCATTCTCATCACGAGCCACGTATACTTTCTTCTGTGAAAAACAAATGATTCAGCTGACGATTTGGCAATACTGACTCAAGTGACTCAAGTGACTCAAGTGACTCAAGTGACTCGCACACCCGAATCAGTTAAGTGAGTGGACTCAGAGGGAGCCGAATCCTAAAAGGGAACCGAATATTACAGCTCTAATTAATAGACGCCTTAAATTAAACTGATAATTTTTATCAAGGTTCTCGTTACTCGTTACTTTCAAATCTGTGGATGAAGTGGATGTTATTCCCCCTTTTCTAAAATGTGATTTGTTGTTTGGCAGGTGACAGTCTATCAGTAATCAGTAGGGTTACGTCACGCCTGTAGACTGGAAATAAAAAACCAAGTTCACACAGTTCTGCTGTTTTCTGTCTTGATTAACATTGTTGCTGTTGGAAAGTCATGAAGCTGGAGGTGCAGAGCTGGGTTTTAAGCAGGTTGGAATGTTGATTTTATGTTGTGAGCTGGCTGCACTGCTGCACTGTCCTCCTGATTAACACACACATATACAGTATGTGCACACACTGCCAGAGATGTCAGAACACTACCATGCTGTTCTGTGGGGTGTGTATCTTACAATTAATAAATAAAATAAACTAATGACTGTTTTTTAAAATCAGTTTAGGTTGTGTTTAATTCTGTAACGTTCTACCAATTCCATATTCTACAGCTTCTACAAGCTGGTCAACATTAGATTTTGTGAGTCTTGTGGCAATAACGCAACAATGCAGTGAAAGATGCACTTTTAATACTTAACTATTTTTTAAAACAAGTACTTCAGTACTTTAACTTAAGTAAAATTTGACTGTACGACTTTCACTTGTAATGGAGTAACATTTGACTAGTGGTATCTGTACTTTCACTTAAGTAATGAAGTTAGCTACTGTGCCCACCTCTGACTAAAAGTAAGTCAACTAGAGATGCATTTCCGCAAGAAAATGCCAATGTGATTGCTAAAGTTTTGTAGCTGTGTCATGAAAACTGACCGAGTAGAAAGACTTCGACTAAAATGCATTGAAGTGAATGGGGAAAGAACGAGCGATGAGAAAAGCAAGAAAAAGACGAGTGCGGGTTGAGTGAGGTGGCCCGGGGTGGCATAAGAATGGTGTTGACTGTCGTGTGAAAGCCCGAGACAAGCTTTCAAATCCCAAATACCATGAACTTTTAATGGGAGAAAATGAATGGGTTCCTATGGGAAAAATAAATGACACAAAAAAAGGATGAAAAAGACAAGTGCGGGTCATGGCGGGTACAGATATGATCGAATACGAATCACGGTGAATATGGTGGATTTGTAAAGAACGGCGGCCGTTTAATAAAGTGTCAAAATATGAGCTCCATGTTAGTTTATGGGGGGAAAAACGGATGAAAAAATTTACAGAACTCACGAACGAGTGCACGTATCAAAAACCTGTATATAATCACCCCACACCGCAACAGGCTGCATGTTTTGGAGTTTCAAACAATCACATAATTAGAGAGGGTCTCCACAAGGTTAACATGCATGAACTCACACAGCGGCAAATTAATGTACAAGAAACCCAGCTTTCAGCCAAAGATTTGTATTATTTTCTCTGTATTTAGCAGCGTCAAGGACAAAAATATTCGTGATGGTAATTTAATAAACATGTGGTGGTCCATCCTCCAGAATAGCACCTGTGTGTTTTATTATTTATTGTTATTATTTATTTTATTTATATAGCACCTTTCATATTTCTGAGCGCAGCTCAAAGTCTTTTCTCTTCAGGAGCTTGTGCATTGTGCTGCTGCTGCTGTGGTTATCAAAACTTTGCACAGTGAACAAAACGCCTTTTTGTTTCCAGATAACCTGATGTCTTCTGAAGCCTTGGGTTTTATGAAACTTTTATCCTGAATCTCTTCATCGACCCGACAGACTCTGCTGTAGTCGCCATTATTTAAAAAAAACTGTTGCGTTGACTGACTCTGACCAAACAACCCGATCTAAAAGGACCCAGTGTTGTTCAGGGAGGTTTTTGTGTTTGTATTTGTAACAACTATTTGAATGAAAAAATGTATTTACATTTCAAATGTATATAAAGCAGATTTATAACAATATTATATTTAGGGTCTGTTTACACATAATGCGGATATTTTTATAAATAAATATTGTTGGGCCTTTCGTTTACACGTAAACAGAGTTTTATTCACATCAAAGGCGTATTTTTTAAAACACCCTCCAAAGTGAAGATTTTTCAAAACACTGGCTTCTGTGCATACGTGTAAATGTTGAAACCAAAAAATCTTCCATTTATCCTAGTTGGGTTGCCACCTTGAAAGTGGTCACGGACACTGCCGTCGTCCAGTGTGTGGCTGGGTTCAGTCGCTGATTTGAGTCTAACTTTACAGGTTAATAAGAGCGTCTGCTAAGCGTGGATAAGAGCGTCTGCTAAGCGGCGTAAATGAAATTGTAAATCTGAACACAACACTCACCTTGGAAGGTGGGAGGGCAGACGATGAGGGCCTGCTGGAAGGGGTCGGGGCGCGTGGCGCACAGCTGGGGAGCCCCGGGCTGCAGGGGCATGGTCCTGGGGGCCACAGCGGCCATGGGGGCGGCAGAGGGCTGGTAGAGTGCAGATTGGTAGTTTAGTATGGAGACATCAGCATTGGCAAGGGAAAGGGTGGCACTGGTGGAGGAGGGAGCCAGGTTGGTGGCCTAAAGGAACCGATGGAGTCAAACAAACAAACAAACATACAAACAAACAAAGACAAACAAACAAAAGCATGAAGAGTGGGTGTGGCGGGGTGGGGGTGGAGCAACAACGGGGAAACAGGACAAAACTTTAAAATAAATAAATAAATAAATAAGGTACTGGTCACATTGTATGTAGTCAGGTTGTTATTGGTGGATGTGGGGAAGTTGGAGATTTCCAAAAAAGTTTATTAAATCATAACAACAACAACAACTGAATTGTTGACGTTTTGCTCGAATATAAACAAAAATAATTATAAAATAAAATAAACAAAGAAAGAATGAATGTGAGGCAAAAATAAGCTGTTATAAATCGTATGTATATATATATATATATATATATTATATATTATATATTTATATATATTTTTTTTAATGTATTTTATATATATAAAATTCAACTGGGGTCATGGCGGACCGAGCCTATTCCGGGAACTAACGGGTGCAAGGCGGGGAACAACCCTGGGCAGACGCCAACACACCGCAGAGCACACACACACACTCACACAATTGTTAATTCACACCTTATGGGGCCAATTTAGACGCCATCAACCTATATTAACACTTTGGACTATGGAGGAAAACGGAGTATCCGGAGGAAAACCCATTAATTTTAACACAGGATATATATATATATATATATATATATATACACAGATGTCAAGATCCAAGATCAAAACGTTTCCATATTCCGTATTTTCATATTTAAGATCACAGAGGCCTAAATGTTTCCTTAAAGATTTTATTGGGAAAACATTTCCATTTGATTTCTCATGTTTGAAGCTGCTAAAATATTTATGTTTAAAGGCTATTTACCCCCTTTCCTGCAACTGAACTTAACAGCTTCCAAACAAACCAACGGCCAAACCCTGGAGAGAACTGCATGATCATTGCTAGAGCTGAAAAACAGGGTAAAGTGGTGAAAAAGTTAAAAAGGAGAAATGATGAAGGCTGTTTATAGCTGTTTCTTTAGATTATACTTGACCCAGCTGTTCAACTATGAGCTGCTGAATCAGGGCCGTGTCCACCAAACGTTTTCTTGCACTGGAGTGGTCAAACTCACTTGCAGAGCGCTTGGCGCTTTTGTTGTTGCTGGTTAATGGAAAGTAATTACTGGGCAATTCTGTGTTTGTTCCTATTTCATGTGAACATTGTAACGTGTTCCTTTGAGATCGGAAGTTTAGCCGACAGTAAAGAGATTATCTTAACAATGGAAAGAAATCGCATCATGGAATTAGCGGCAGCGTCTGAACTAGTTAGCTTCTGCAGCTGCTCCAGATACGCCGACCATTGTTGTTAGTGAGTTCTTGACTGTGTTCGTCCCGCTCCTTGGCAAAAGAATAAATTTGAAATCTAATGTAATATAATGGTTATGATACTTTATGACACATGCCTTAATGTTATTAGGACAAAAAGCAGGGGACGAAAAAAAGGATGAAGAAATAATGAAGAGAACATTATCACAAGTAACCAAAGTGTTACACCACCATCTCTGTAATAATGTATGTTATAATAAGGTAATAATTTGTTATAAAAGCCCAAAACACACAATCAGTGTGTACATTCAGGCAGAAGACATCTGCACGTCGTATAAAATGGCTCATCGACTGCTACTGACTCTTGGAGGAGGCCAGAGAATGGGAGCATGTCAAGCAATGGTCTCACATTATCACATTTGAAGGCCAGCCCTGCAGCCCTGTGAGTTTACTTCAGTCTCATTAGCGCAGAAAATAATTTCTCTGGGCGCTGCACTGTGATTAAATATATCTGAGTGGCGCTGAGCTTGTCAAAATCCTCGGCCTTCTCCCCTCCCCCGGAGCACTTTATCCTGCCTGACAGAAACCCGCTTAAGGAGCCCTTCACCTTTTATTTCACCAGATTCTATCGAAAGATCATTACACCGAGGGCTTTATCGATGACACAAAACTCAAAACACAAAAAAGTGTGCTGGGAGGAGAAAAAACACCAAAGGAAAAGGACTTGATGCAGGAATATCCTTCCTGAGATGGAAGGTTTACAGTATGCAGTCATTGCTGAGGGTGTAACCACACAGCGATACTTCAATTCAACCATCAACGAGTCTATTGCATTGTTCCAAAACAAAAATATTGATTCATATTGTTAGGTCTGTTTTACATTAAAAGAGAGAACAGAATTATTTAAATCATATTTCGATCTGAAGAAGCAGTTCAAGTTGTGGCGAGAAGAGCGGAAAACTACGTGAAATGGCATATTGGGGCAGCTGGTGGTGTAATGGTTATGGAGTTGCTACGGCACTTCGCTGAATCGACAAAATAATGTATCGTGCTAAAACTCGTGATTTACACCCCGAGTCTTTATGGAAGCAGAAACAAGCTGACATTTGGAGTCTCGGAGCGGCCACGCTGCTGAAACTCGTGTCTCGGCAACGGCTCACGTGCAGAAATTTTAATGCACACAAAAGCAGAACATGAAACAAGAGACCTCGTCCTTGGATCTCCACGCCCTGATACTTTTTTCCAGCATAAACGGGTTTTTTCCATCTACGATGGCCTTATTTACTTTGATCTGTTACTGAGGAAATACGCTTTTATTTCATGCCACCGCTAGTAATTACAGGCTTTTCATTAGAGCCTGCATGGGGAAAAATTCTGAGCGGCACTTTTCATTTTTCATTTTCTCTGTTTAGCACGGCCCGACGAGCGCCAGGGGAGAGAGTTAATCAATACGCCACTGTGGCATTCATCAAACCAAATAAACACTTCAGCCCGCAGCCTGTTATACACACACACACACAATCACACACACACACTGGACCCCGGCCCTGCCACGCCAAAACACACACAGAGGAGACGCTTGAGAGAACGCACTTCGTTGTTACACAAAAACAGGTAAAACGCTAGGAGGAGGCTTTAGTATCAAGGGGGACAGAGAGAGAGAGAGAGAGATTAAAGTTTATAGTTTTGGAAAAAGTGGGGAGGCTGGAAGGCAGAGGAGAGAAATACAGAGGGAGAGGGATGAATGGAGGGGAAGACAGGGAAGGAAGGAGAGAGAGAGTAAAAAAAAGAAAAGGAAAGAGAGATTGAGAAAGAGAGGGAGGTGGCAGGAGAGGTGGACAAAGAGAGAGAAAAGAAGATGAAAGATAGATGTAAGAAAGACTAAATCAGAAAGAGGAGGAAAAGAAAGACAGAAGCATGTGGAGGAGGAGGAGGAGGAGGGGATGAAGAAAGAGATGAGGAAGAGGATGATGAGAGGAGGAGGGAGGAGGAGAAGAAAAGTAGGGATGAGGAAGAGGATGATGAGAGGAGGAGGAGGAGGAGAGGGGAGGAGGAGGAAGAAAGAGATGAGAAGATATTGATGAGAGGAGGGAGGAGGAGGAGGAGGGGAGGGAAGAAAAGTAGATGAGGAAGAGGGATGGTTGAGGAGGAGGAGAGGAGGAAGGCAGATGAGGAGAGGAAACTGCACGGTAATCCACCAAACCGGCAGCAGCAAAAGGCCCAAGAGAAGTCCAGCCTGCCGAGCATTTAATCAGCAAAATGTGACGGAGGGCCGCGGGGTGGAATACACACATGCACCTCACACACACACACACACACACCTCACACACACACGCACCTCACACACACACACACACACCCCACACGCACCCCACACACACACACACACACACACACATGCACCCCACACACACACACGCACCTCCTTACACACACACACGCACCTCTCACACACACACCCACACACACACACACACACACGCACCCCACACACACACGCACCCCCACACACACACACACACACACACATGCACCTCCCCACACACACACACACACACCCCACACACACACTCCATTCCCCACACACACACACACCCCACACGCACCTCACACACACACACACACACACATGCACCCCTTTTCACACACACACACACGCACCTCTCTCACACACACACCCACACACACACACACACACACGCACCACACACACACGCCGTACACACACACACACACACATGCACCCCACACACACACACACACACCCACACACACACGACCCCACACACACACACACACACACCCCACACGCACCCCACACACACACACACACACACACACACCCCACACACACACACGCAC
>JAVGVS010000039.1:1025565-1215565 GCA_032718565.1 Distichodus sexfasciatus | reverse complement strand
GATAAACAGCGTGGGTAAAATAACGGTGGTCCGGGCTCCGCTCTGCTACTCACTGTGTGCTGTGCGGGAAGTCGAGCAGGTGTGCCATGGTAACAAAGGGGTGGTTGAGCGTCTCGATGGGCGTGATCCTCTTATCTGCATCAATGGTCAGCATTTTGGTCAGCAGGTCGATAAACTCCCTCCGGTCCGCCTTCTCCGCCAGCATGTCGCTGCCCTCCAGGTCTGTGGTCACGTTCACCTGCACGTGAAAGGGAAAAGAAACAAAGAATACCACGTTTACCACCTGCAGCAGTCCTCCAAATAACCTGCTGTTTGATCACTAGTGCAAAAGACTAACCAGGCCCTATGCTGTCACTACCGCTAGGAATTCCCAGATCAGTGATCCCAAATATTCCGATACTTTTTACTGCGTGAATGAAAGACTTGGACATTCCTTTTCTCTTAAGTTCAATTCAATTCACAGCAAACAGCAAACCTGAGGTGACAGTGGCAAGAAAAAACTCCCTCTAGTAGGAAGAAACCATGAGAGGAACCAAGACCATCCTCCACGGGTTGACCGGGTGCATGAACATTTAATACACAAGTAAACATTACTTCAAGAACAGTTGTTGCTGCTACGATCCACTCATCAACTTTTTTTTCTTCTTTAACCGCTTAATCTCAACCGGGGTCGTGGGGGGGAACCGGAGCCTATCCCGGGACCTGACGGGCGCAAGGCAGGGAACAACCCTGGGCAGGCGCCAACACATCACAGGGCACACACACTCACACATTCACACCAACTCAGTCGCCAATTTACCTATATCGCATGCCTTTGGACTGTGGGAGGAAACCGGAGCAAACCCAAGCGAGCACGGGGAGAGCACGCAAACTCCACACAGAAAGGCTCCATGGCCGTCCCCGGGGTTCGAACCCAGGACCTTCGCGCTGTGAGGCGGCAGCGCTACCCACTGCGCCACCGTGCTGCCCACGATCATCAACATTAAGCTAAAATTAGTTCAATGTTAATTTGGATTCCGAAAGAGGTCCAGCTGGTTCCAGATGATGGAGTCTCTGATTTAATTCTCATAGAACACATTATCTTAAAAAAAAGTTAAGATATAAAAATAGTCCGAGAGACGCTTTCAAATCCCGAGTCGTTGCTGGGGCTGCTTGCTACGATCCACTCAGCAACATTAAGCTAAAATTAGTTCAACATTAAATTAGTAATACAGTTCAAGTCCACAGGAACCGAAAAAGTCCCAGCTGGTACCAGATGATGAGATCTTCATAGAGACCAGAAGGTGAAGTGAAGGTGGGATCAGAGGTTCATAGTAATTACCACCCCCCAAAAAAAGATCTAGCTTTAAATTCTCTACATATATTCATACACTGAGGGCCAATTTCCCATTTGAGGATTAAGCCTAGTTCTAGACTAGTTTTGAGTTTGAATGGTACATCTCCACTGGTACTACAATTTAGTCCAAGACTAGGCGTAATCCACAAGCAAGAAACCAGCCTTAATGTCTTTCAAAATTCTCTCACTACTTAAGTGAGTGATTATTTTGTCATCATGAACACAGCACAGCACACAGTGCACCACCACATAATGTGAGCAGTGGGGACTCTGGGATTTGAACCAGCAACGTTCTGATCACAGGGCCAAGTCCCTAACCATTAGCCGACGCTCATCCATAAAACTCTCCTAGCGCATGCACGTTTAGTAGCGAGAGAGAGGAGTGAATATCCACGCGATTTCAGAGACATTAATCGGAAATGGAAGTGAACGATTTGGTTCAGAAGAAAAACAGCACTGGTTCTGTTATTCTGTGCACAAAAGCAGAAGTAAATGTGTAAATGCGCACATTCTTCGAAATGTAAACGCGTTGTGTGTGGGCGCTCGCGACTCGATGCTGGGGCTCACACTTGTGAAGTGGATCAGCATCACTCACAAAAAGTTCAGTCAAATCGGCCCCTTTATTACAGATAAAGCCCGTATTTTAGCTGGTAAATAACATGCGTTCTGATCACAGTACAGCAATTTACTTGATATTTATCCGTTCAATATTATTCCAGCACATTATTGTGTGGCATTGCAGGGGGTTGTGGGAAATGTAGTTCTCTCCCAGAAAGAGAGAATATATAAAGATATATACTGCGATATAATTTTTAGGCCATATCGCCCAGCCCTAGTATAAAGACAAGAGATTTTGCTAAAGTTCCACTGCTTACTCAGAATTTTGGCACAAATTAACGCCATACATTTTAGGACAGAAGGCGCGGGTCGTATAACATCTGACCTCGGACTTTGGACGTGCCTGGCACAAGTGCTACAATTCCGGCATACAATAAATGCATCATAAAATATCGGCTAAAAATATCGGACAAATCTAAGCATCGAGGGCGATAACTTGAAAAAAAAGAAGAGGCAGATGTCGTCCAATTCCGATATGATTCCGGTATCATTAAACATCCTTATATTTAAGATGTGGTGGGCAATTTTTTCTGAATTCATCGCTGAAGTTATGGGGGAAAAACTACAGAGGCTTCTTTTAGTCACAGTTTATTTCCCAGAGTTAATGGCATTTATTGCGTACATTTTCCAACCCTCACTTCCAATTTCACTCTTTGAAGGGGTGCAAGAATGTGCCCCTTGAGGGCAAAACTCACACAGATCCAGCAGTATCATCAACATGTCACTCCGTCTCACTAACAGCAGCGGTAACCTTGTACCCCTCTGACATTCCCAAATATTTGCATTCTTATTAACATAACGGAATGTCTCTGGCGCCGGAGATGAGATCTTAATCAGTCTGGGGAGGTCAAAATAAACACAGCATAATGTGAGTAATTACAAAAAAAGATATTTTACTGTTAAAATTCACGAACTCGCATCATTTCTCATTTATAACAAGCTGAAACTTGTCTTTTCTGCCAAGTCACGGCGTCCAACGCGGCTCAGTGGGTGATTTAAGACTGCAGAGGGTGCAGAAACGGGACGGGCGATGGGGAATCCTCTTGGAGAGAAAGTGGATGGATTTTTCATAAATTTCCAATGCAATCTGATTAACCGGTCGTCACATGACGCAAAAACCCGATTCCAATCTCTCACACTCTCCTTTTCTCATGCAAGCCGTTCCTCCTGTGTCCCTCTCTCCTTCCCGCCCTCTCATCATCCTGCTGCATGATAAAGGAATAATCTTCAACACGCTGTGCAGGAAAATGAGACGACTTTTGAGAGGAAGGGAGCAGGGAGGTGAGGATGAAAATAACGCAGGAGCAATGCATTTTGTAGATCAGAAATAAAAAAGACAGGCAGCCAACTCTGAATAAACCCTCAGCTGTTGCAGGGAATTTCCTACGTTAAAGCAGATCAATTCATCAACAGACATCCGTTTGTGTACAGAAGAGCGATGATTTGAAACTGCTCTGTGACCATCATTTGCTGGTCAGTGATGTTGATGTAACGTACATGTAAATACTATTCCTCAAGACTGCAGTAAGAACAGGAGGTGGCTCAAGACTGTCCCTTTCAGGGAAAATTTTGTGAGAATTGTTTCCTAAACGTTGCTCAGATCAGAAGGTCACCAGTACGAATCCTGGACAGGTAAAGGTACCACTGAGGTACTCATGAGCAAGACTTCATCATTCCCGGACTTTTATGGAACGTTTGCGATGTTCGCTAAAGGTCCCGTTCACAACGTCCTCTGCGAGATGTTACCAGGATGTTCTCGTTACGTTCCTGGACAACGCCGGCCAAAGCGGGACGTTCAGGGAACTTTGATGTACATCTTCTTTCAGAACGTTGTGCAGGAATGTACCGAGAACGTCCTGGTAACGTCTCGCAGACAACGTTGTGAACGGGACCTTTAGCGAACATCGCAAACGTTCCATAAAAGTCTGGGGAATGATGAAGTCTTGCTCATGAGTACCTCAGTGGTACCTTTACCGGTCCAGGATTGGAACCAGCGACTTTCCAATCACAGAGCGAACACCCTAACCATAACCATTAACCCTAAAATGCACACAGTGTACCTCAGTGAAATGTGACCTCTGCATTTGACCCATCTGTAAGAAAGCAGTGGGCAGCTGACATGGGCAGCGCCCGGTGAGTAGTGCTAAGGGACGGTACCTTGCTCATGAGTACCTCAGTAGTACCTTTGTCGGTTCAGGACTTGAATCGAAGACCCTCTGATCACAGAGCCAACTCCCTAACTGTTACACTACCAACTGCCATTAACATCCCTAATTAATACTAAAATATCCCCAAAAATATCTTCTGTTGTTCCAGTGAATCGAGGAATCATCAGACAGACACAAGACCTGGGCTTACTGGTAACTATAGACCAAGGAGCCCTGAGATAAACTCAGCAGCACATAACCAAAAATCTCCAACATCATCAGAGTTCTTATGGAGATTTTCATTTTCAGTGTTTCTCTTCCTGGGCAACAGTCCCAGCGTTCAAGTCTTTAGCAATCGCCCTTAATACACAAAGCAAGCCTGCTGCCCAAAACTGCTCACTTAATTATTTCAACCAGAGCCTCAGTCACTGCTAATATCAACACACTGAGTTTTAATGGACGTCTGGGCTTTGGGCATGCCTGTCTGTTTGTCCGACTGGAGACTGGGAACTGGTGAAGCTCTCGAATGTGATGTGGGGAGAAAAACATTTTGACATGAGTACAGTTTGAACCTCAGGGTTGACGTCTGAGGGAACAGGCTTTAAAAAGGAGAACCGTGATCTAATTCTCTAGCCTCCGGTTCCTGTGAACTGACACGTTTCCACAAATTTGCTGCAGTTTACAGTAAATTAGATCAGAGCAAATTTTAACTCGATGAAACACAGTGACATAGTTGTTTATGGTGGGTGGGTTGGATGGTGGGGGGGGAGTCTGCGCCGAGTCTTGCATCATAGTTGGAACAGGACGAGCCACACTGGACAGTCCAGGGGAAAACTGACAGATAATGGGGGGGGTGTGGGTTTTTATTTCCAATAACTTTCTGTAGCTCTCTGCAGGGGAAAACGTTGAGAGAATCATTCCTTCTGACCCATCTGAACGAATCTGGCTCGAGGCACTGGAGCCACAGCCTTTAGTTCCATAATGCAAAAGTTGTTTTTTGCACTGTACAGTGAGGGTTCGTCACCAGGGAGAGAAATAACATGGAGAGCGTCTGTCAGATAAACAGAGAATTTAGATACAAGGGGAATTTATGAGGTTCAAAAAAAAGGTTCTACGTTGTGTGAGTGTTTTGACTATTTATATTAGTCCTATCTTTGCTGGCGTTTTATCAGCAACACGCGGTGCCATGTTTGTGTAAGCACATCTGTTTCAAAAGAAGCACAGATTATACTGCCGCACGAGCATATATCCATGTTTTTATCCATAAAATCCATCTGCTGGATCTGGGCAATAGAGTTGATACATTTTTTTCAGGATAAGACGCACTGAATATTGATCAGCTTTGACTATTCATTTATTTATCTATTTAAATATCTAAAAAAAAAAATCATAGTTGCCAGAAAACTTGGATTTAATCTTTTTATTTTGAATTAAACCACTTTTTATTGAGGCACAGAGATTATTCCTTTACAGTTACGTAAACACGCTTAGGGGCAGATCAAGCTAACATTTGAAAATGACCAAAAATTAAAACCTTTAAAACTCAGCAAAGAAAGAAAATTCGAAGGCATGTTGAAGTATTTGGTTTTATGTGTGCATAAAGAGGAGTAGAAAGATCTTTTAATTTTTTATACTTTGTTAGGAAAATGAGACAATAGGTAAAGTGATCGCAAACATACATGTAGGCACTGTTCGTCAAGACTGCACTAAAAAACACAAGTCTGGCTCCCTGGGTGCTCAAGGTGGCTCAAGTTCATGTCAGGGGTTTCTTACCTGTGCCATGTCATCCAGGCAGTTAAAGATGTACTTGCGAGCCTCTTTAGACCTGATTCCTGTTTCGCCCTCATGGTCCTCTGGAGTCTGTTGGTAAAGGACAACTTCCAATCAGATAGACGCTACAGACAAAGTCGAAGGGTCATGGGTGTCAAACAAATCAAGCAGATTTTGCCCACTAAATATTAGGAGTGCTGAAATGAATCACATAATTCGCTTGGTGCGGTCGCGGCTACGTTTGCATTTACGGTAGCCTGCGCTGCATTCACAGCCACACGGATGGCCTACCTGTGTTAGGTTAACTGAACTCGGGAGACGAAGATGGATTCCAGAGAAATATCTTCACGCTAGTCCACCAGTGGATTTACCGTAAATATTGAAGTAGAGCGGTCAAAACAGAAACTTTTAACATTCTGCTGGAATTGAATTCCTCACCTCAAGAAAGTCACGTTTTTAGGATGGAAAGGGTAAGTTTTTCATCGAAATTTATTCACAACAGTACAGTATAGACCTTCCACTGTTTCAAAACACTAAAAACAAAAAAACAAAATTTTACCCCACGCAACATAAACGGTCGTTTTTCTCGGAAACCTCCGTTGCGACAAGCGACTGGTTTCGCCGTGCAGAGTCACATTTCGATAGAGTCATCTGCCATAACATTACGACCAACTAATATTGAGTAGGTCTGCAGCTATGCAACCCCACTTACAACAAATTGTGATGCACTGTGTTTTGACACGTTTCTATCAGAACCAGCATTAACATTTTTCAGCAATTTGTACTGAGATAATCAATAGGTGTGTAAATAACAATACGATATAATATCAATTCAATGGTTTAACGGTTCTGTGTCTGCCAGTTTCACACAGTCTGCTATGATATTTCAATTTGATTCAGCAAGTGAGTGATTACTGGTCAGTGTGAACACACCGTACCACAGCACACAGTGCACCACAACCAAATGTGATCTCTGCATCTGACTCATCTGTGGGTGAGGAGTGGTCAGCTGACATGGGCAGGGCCCGGGGAGCAGTGCTTGGGGACGGTACCTTGCTGATTAGTACCTCATTTGAACCGGCAAACTTCCGATCACGGGGCGAACGCCATAACTGTTATGCTACCAACTGGTGATGGTAGTGGTCTAGTGGTTAGGATCCTTGTCTCTAGACTAAAAGGTCATGAGGTCAAATCCTATCTCCGGCACTTCCATTGATATCAAATCACAAAAATCAATTATAATATCACTGTGTATTTTTATTTCTGAGGCATGACTCATAGTAACCTGTACTAAATAACTTAGGTTTTGATGAAACCAGCAGATGTCTCTGTGCCAGGGCCAGATTAACATAGCGTGGGGCCCCTGGGCAACTGCACCCGCCAGCCCCCCACAGGTTGTCCACAGTGCACAACATTTTTTGACGTGCACTGTGGACGAGCTCATTCCGATTGGAGGAGGGGTATGTAATCGTGATTTTAAAACTGTTTCCTTGTGTTCTCTCTAACGATTAATGTATGATCTATTTGCATCATTTCCAGTGAATAATATTTTTAAAAATATGCAAAGATATTTAAAGGTCTGTTTGTGCTAAATGATGGGCCCCTGTTGCCTGGGGCCCCTGGGCACTTGTCTGATCAAGTCTACGGATAATCTGGCCTTGCTCTCTGCTTGCTTGATGAAGAACGTTACAGTCTGTATGCTGTCTGATCGGTGTCCTCATTTTGGAGAAGATTTTAATTTGCTTTACGATGGCTGCCTAATAATTACTGCTGGTTCAAATTGGTTAGAAAGCGGGCTTAAGCTAGTTTGTCAAGCTTGTTGGGCAGAAAGGACCAGCTCAAAAGGACTCAAAACAGTTTATAAAAATAAAATGCTTTCATGGTCCAGTTCACCAGCTCTCCCCCTTGGTAGGGAGTTGAGGCTATTTGGCATAAACACATATTTCCAAAATTAATGTGAGCAAAATCCGAGCAGGTCACCCTTGCAGCAGGTGTCACTGTGCACTTAAAGGAGATAGAGAGAAGCGAGCCTGTAGTTTTTATTCTCCCGTGTTATCAAATCAATATGTGCACTCAGCCTAAGCAGATCAAGGCCGCGTTCCACTGCAGCCTCACGGTGAAGCAAAAACTGCTCAATACTACTAAAGTTATGCATTCAGGAGCCACAAAGTTCATTCAAAGTTAATCGGGAAGCAGAACTCTGGCAGCCGGGCGTCCAGCCACCCACGTACATTTGGCAAAAAAGTGGGGGGAGGACGAGGACATTGGGAGGGAGCTGTGACTTGACCGTGTGAGGAGGATTCGTCCTACGCCACTGCGCTTGCCAAATCGTCTTGCGCTAAATCCATCCCGCTCCTCATTAGACGTCGGGGTTGTTTACAGGAAGAGACGAAAGCGTCAGTGTTTAATTTGGGGAATGGGGAGTTTAGGGAGAGAAAACAGACTGAGCTCCTTTCGAGAAGGACAGCGTTGAGAGACTGGTCAGAAATGACCAAGCATGGAAGGAAAAATAGCAGAACATGAAAACTGGCAGTGTTGGGGGAGCTACTTTTAAACGGTAGCTTTTCAATCTACAAACCACTCCTGATTAAAAGTAGTAAAGCTACAGCCAAGCTGCTGTTTTAATATAGTAATTAGCATCACTACAAACTACAGAGAATAAAGTAGCTAACTACATTCAAGTTATTTAAAAGTCATGGATTCTCAAGTCCATTTTTACATTTGTGCTATGTGATTATCTTTAATAAGCAAGTTTTAAAAATGTGAAACATGATGTTAAAAGTGATGTGAAAATCAATAATCTTCAACAAAGTAATGTCAAACCAATTAAATGACGTTTTGGAGGTTCTGGAAGTTCTGTCAGTCATAAATTTTGGTAAAAACGGCCACAGATTCTTGCTTCCATCTTGGCTAACGTGGACTCCATCCTCCGACTCCATCTCGCAGCTACCCGGAGTGCACAGTGATGTAAAGAGAGGCCATTTCTGCCAATTCAACACCAATCAGAAACACCTGGTAGTTGAAAATTCCCGTCTTTGTAAGAAGAGAAAAATACTAGCATTTTTAGCACGCTACCTCACTATATAAAAAAATATTTTTCTAAATTTTAAGGCTACAGCGTTTAAAAAGTAGCTTCATGGCTGAAAAGCTACTGAAAAGTCAGTAGTGCCACTAATTTTACCACAAATCTCCCCAGCACTGAGAACTGGGCCTTCACAGTGTGGGAAAAAAAGGTGTGAGGATTTGTGTTTTTCCATATTAAGATTTCTGACCCTACCTTCAGTCTCCAAAGTGGGTAGGTGGAGTCTGGGTCTCTGTTGAAGAACCTGGTAGTTTTCGTGCCGGCGCTGAGAAGATATTCTGCAGGCAAACCCTGTGTCTGGGAAATGTACCGAATCTGGGGAAGAGAAATCGAAAAACGAAGGCATTTTAATGTCTCAAAGCACAGCAAAAAATGTTGAAAGACACACTTCATGAGACGAGAACCCTCGTTGGCGCTCAGAACGTAATCTGACTAAAGCTGAGTCTGTAAACGTCCACGACACAACGCTCTACCGGGTCTGAATTTTCAACGATATTCTGAGCACAACAGCATCAGAAGTTGAGTAAACAGTGTGTGAAAGGAGTGCTGTCACTACCAGATTTATTCCTTCACCCCTCCAAAAAGACGCTTTTTATAGGCCTGAGCCTGAGAGCAGCAATTATACAGAATGCCATTCATATACCTGAAAGGTGTCTAAATGCAGGAGCACAGAATCTGTAGCATCTACAATAATCATCTCGCCCAAAATCGCCTCCTTGCACAACAAATGACCCTTGCCCTCTTCCCCACCAATCAGCATTTCTCTTATCCCGAGCTGAGTTCACTGATACGGCCGAGACCACGATCGCAGCATTTGCTCAGTTTAGGATCATTGGAAATATCAGAGAACAAATGTTTCACAAGATAGTTTTTCTGATTTAAAATCAGTGAAGTTTCATAGAAGGTTAGGGCTGTGCGAAATGATCGAAATCTCATATCCCAATATTGATATCTTTCACTATACAGTACATTTTCTGTTCAATTAATTTATTTATATGTACACGGAAGGGTCTGATGAACAACTGAAATACCATCACATATTAAAAAACTCAACAGGCAAAAGACATTTATTGAAACACACCGTTTATAATCCCATTTTTGTCTCCGATGAACTGAAAGCATTTTTTTTTCTTTGCTGCATTATGATTTGATATGTGTGTAGAAATCTGGAATAATGCAGTTTGCCTCCTCACATGCACCAAATGCACCTCCATATTTAAGTCTAAATTAAAAACGTACCTGCAGTTATTAGCATTTGGGAATAATCAAAGTGCTGTGTACTGTATATATCTAATTTTTTATATTTTAATCAAGGACTGCAGAGTGTTTTATTGGTTTTAACTTTTCTGTTGATTACTTTTACTTTTCTTCTAGCATTTGTGAAGTACTTTGGCCAGCAATAGCTGTTTACTATATAAAAGAGACAATTTACTTTACATGCATCCATGTAGTAGCATGTGACATCACAAACCCTGATCCAAATGACAAACAAATATTGCCATTAACAGTGTATTTTAAGTGAGTGATTATTTGTCATTGTGAACACAACACAGCACACCACACAGTGCACCACAATAAAATGTGACCTCTGCATTTGACCCTTCCGTAAAGGAGCAGTGGGTAGCTGTTTTTGGGGCAGCATCCAGGGGACTACTCTTGGGGTGGTACCTTGGTCATTAGTACCTCAGTGGTACCTTTACCGGTCCAGGAATTGAACGAGTTATTACCAGTCGATATTACCAGTCAAAAGTTTGGACACACCTTCCCGTTCAATGTTTTTTCTTTATTTTCATTACTATTTACATTGTAGATTCTCACTAAAGGCATCAAAACTATGAATGAACTGTGTAAGGGCTATTTGACCCAGAAGGAGAGTGATGGAGTGCTGCACCAGATGGCCTGGCCTCCACAGTCACCTGACCAAACCCAATCGAGATGGTTTGGGATGAGATGGACCGCAGAGTGAAGGCAAAAGGGCCAACAAGTGCTCAGCATCTGTGGGAACTCCTTCAACACTGTTGGAAAACCATTTCAGGTGACTACCTCATGAAGCTCATCGAGAGAATGCCAAGAGTGTGCAAAGCAGTGATCAAAGCAAAGGGTGGTTATTTTCAAGAATCTAAGATATAAAACATGTTTTGGGTTATTTCACACTTTTTGTTTACTACATAATTCCATATGTGTTCATTCATAGTGCCTTCAGTGAGAATCTACAATGTAAATAGTCATGATAATAAAAAATAAAACATTGAATGGGAAGGTGTATCCAAACTTTTGAGTGGTAGTGTATATGACATTTTTATTTATTTTGTCTTATTGCACAGCTGCACAGCCCTACACCAGGTAGCTGAAAACGAAAATAGGGGCTCTCTAAGCCCGAAATGAAATCATAGCTGCCGACGATTGAAATCAGCATAATGACATCGGCTAATCAGCGTATTCATTCTGTTAAACATGCGTATTGGGCTCAAGTGCTCCTTTAAGAATGACTCACCCTGAGTGGTTACCGGAGCTGAGATGCCATGGTTACTCATGGCTAAGTCCGCGAAATGCCACCAACCACCAGACAAACACCGGATTACAAGCATCGGCATAATTGCGTCAGAAAACAGAACCAAAAAGTTGGGACATAAGATAAGAACGCTAAAATATCATGAGGCAAAATCTGCCTCTTAGTGGAATTTTCCAGCTTGTTTAGTGTTGTCGTGATCTGCAACTGAGCTGGAATATTGGCCCCAGGCCTTTCAGGTTTTACGGTTTAAAGGAAGGCCCAGCACTAGAGCTTAGGAACTGGGCTAATTGGCCAGGTTGTGGCATTCGTCCAGGACTAGAGCAGCCCGAGAGAGAGAGAGAGAGAGAGAGAGAGAGAGATGAAAGCCTGAGAACGCATACATACATACACACATGCTCAAAGAGAACACACACTCTCACACACACTCGGCACTTTAGAAAAGCTGTGAGAATGGCAGCCTAGCCAGAGGTTTGTTTTGTTTTCTCTCCCTGGAGCACAAACAGTAATTGAGGGATGTTTTTATAGCCATTTGCTGAGAGCAGAGAGAGAGAAAGACAGAGAGAGAGAGTGAAGGAGAGAGAGAGAGAGAGAGAGAGAGAGAGAGAGAGGCCCTCTCCGCAAGGCTGTACTCAATAGCAAATGCCAAACAGGAAATGTCATTTCTCACTCTCTCATAAACATTTTCTAATGTATAATTGTCCTTTGAATTGCCCCCACTTCTATTATCATCCAACAAAGCCCCGTGCAGGAGAAGAATAACGGATGAAAGCTGTTGATGCACAAAGAAAGGTTACTCTAGTCAGTGTTGGGGAAGCTACTTTTGGGCTGGTTGTGGTCTAGTGGTTAGGATACTCGCCTGTGGACCAAGAGGTTGTACAGCACTACCATTGTTGGGTCCCTGAGCAAGACCCTTAAGCTCAAGTTGCTCCAGGCAAACTCTCCCTGAAATTAGGAAATGGAAGTTGCTCTGGGGCTGCGGTGTGTTGGCGCCTGCCCAGGGTTTGTTCCCCGCCTTGTGCCCGTAAGTTCCCGGGATAGGCTCCGGTCCCCCTGCGACCCCAGTTGGGATTAAACGGTTCACTAAATTCTAAATTCTGCAAATGTAAATGTAGCTAAACTACAGCCAAGTTATTGTTTTAATATAGTAGTTAGCTAAAGAGAAAAAGTAACTACACTGACACTATTTCACAGCCGCGTCCTCTAGCGCTAATACGTTAGCTACGCTCAGTAGCCTGTCAGATGCCATTTCTGCCAGTTCAGCGCCAATTACACCTGGTAGCCCCCAACTTTGGACAATTTTAGCCCCCAATTTTTTAGCATCAATGTATCATTTTGACATCATTATTTGTAAACAAATAAAATATTTTTGTAACGATGCAGCATTTTGTCACTAAAAAAAAGTTTGCTATAAGTTATAAGTTTGTTATAAAGTTTGTTTTATTTTAAAGCTACAGCGTTTTAAAAGGAACTTTGCAACTGATAAGCTTCTGAAAAAAGAGTTAGTAGCATAGCTAATTTAGTTTTAGCTACTCCCCAACACCGACAACTGGGCCTTCAGAGTGAGGAAAAAGTAAAATTTGAGGAATATTTAATAGTCGAAAAAATCTGAAAGATGATGATCTGAAGATCTATATTTTGCGTCAAATCACAATAATGTTTCAATAGCCTTTTGGAGGTAGAGAGTGTTTAGATTTTTGGCTTGCATTTACACTTAAAAGTGTGAGTTCTGTCTGTTTTGCTTTTCAGCATCATACTTTTAGATAAATACAATTGTTTATTCTTGCTTCCAACTTCACCATGGTGGACTCCATCTCGCAGCTGCCAAGAGCATGCTGTGATGCAATGAGTTGAGCAATGAACAAATGTAACACCAATTGGAAAGAGTTGGTAGCTGAAAATACCCATCTTTGTAAAGAGGAGGAAAATATCTATTTTTGTAATAATGTAGTGTTTTGCCACTCTACAGTGCTATTGGTTAAGAAACAGGGTTAGTTACTGGAAAAGCTACAGTGATGTAAAGGTAACTTCACTACTGACAAGACACGAGAAGTTAGCAGTGTCTCAAATTTTAGCTACTTCCCAACCCTGACACTAGTAATGCAGATCTGGCGCCTTCTGCAACTCCTGCAAGCACAAATTTGCACCCAAGGATTCGGGTCTTTATAGGATTAAAGTCTGAGGTCTGATTGTCTTACCTGATCGTACTCAGACGCCCCGGGGTAAAGCGGCCAGCCCAGGAAAAGCTCGGCGATGACGCAGCCCAGGGACCACATGTCTATCGCCTCACAGAAGGGCAGGCCAAGGATGATCTCTGGAGCTCTAAACACACACACACGCACACACGCACACACACAGAGGAACAGGAGGTCAGCAGAGGACACAGACAGCAGTGAAGGGCTCAAACTGAAAATGATTTACTGCAAAAAAAAAAAAAAAACAGCTTGGCCCAGCAAGCTAGACTTAGCTGGTCATTGGATTAAGCTGGCCAGTAGAAACCCATTTATTTGCGTCCAACTTCAGCTGCGTTGAAAGTGGTGCCAACCCAGGTTGGAAAAAACGTTGAAACTGTTTTTAAAACCCTTGACAAGCAAAATAAGGGGGTCAACCCATTATCGGCACGGATATTTTTCTTTTTTATATTTGTTGATTTTGGTCAGATTTTCTTTCAGACTCTTAAAACTGAGATTCATGACACACTCAACCCTTTGTGAGGATGAGTTCTGTGCAGCATTTTTAGAGCAGACATACTGTACACGGGCGGAAAATATCAATATCCTTCAGAGGTGGACAGTAACAAAGTACATTAACTTGAGTATTGTACTTAATTACAGTTTTTGAGTGTCTGTACTTCACTTGAGTAACATGTTTTTGGAAACTTATGACTTATGACTAACCCACTTCACTATATTTGAAAGACAAATGCTGTACTTTTTCTTTACTGCATTTCTATCAAGGTTCTTGTTACTCGTTACTTTCAAATCTGTGGATAACGTGGATGTTTTTTGGCTGGTTGTCAGTAATCAGTAGGGTTACGTCACGCCTGTAGACTCTAACTAGAAAACCGAGTTCAGACAGTTCTGCCGTTTTCTGTCTTTCTTAAACATTGTTGCTGTTGGAAGGTCATGAAGCTAGAGGTGCAGAGCTGGGTTTTAAGCAGGATGGAATGTTGATTTTATTTTCGGAGCATTTACAGCTATTGCACTGTCCTCCTGATGAACATACACGTACTGTATGCGTGGACACACTGTCAGAGCTGTGTCCAAACACTACAATACTGTTCTGTGGCGGTGCGTAGTCTTACTATTAATTAACAAAATAAACTAATGACTGTTTTTCTTTGTCAGTTTGGGTTCTGTTTCATTCCGTAACATTCTACCAATTCCTTACTCTTCATGTTCTACAAGCTAGTCAGAGGCATTAGGTATTATAAGTGCTGTGGCAATAATAAAACAACCCGGTGAAAGATGTACTTTTAATACTTAAGCATTTTTTAAAACAAGTATTTCATTACTTTAACTTAAATAAAAAGTTTGACTGTACGACTGAAGTATCTGTACTTTCACTTCAGTAATGAAGTTTGGTACTTTGCCCACCTCTGATATCCTTGAATAGTAATAATCAGTATCGTCCCTGAAAAAATATCGGTCAATCCCTAATTACAATGCGTGCTGGTCTCTGCTTTTCCTCCAGCAGGGTCATTTGCTAATGACTTGACATTTCAATTATTAATGAGGTATTTGACCCCGTAGGAAAAATTCAAGCCACGCAGAAAACCGTGAGAAAAAAAGGAAACGTGGAACCAGCAGCGGGGTTAAACCACCGAGGTGCGGAGAGGGAGTGCACAGGGCCTGGAACGGAGTCAACGAAACCCAAAACCACAGTCTCTAACTCAGGAAAAGACTTTAGTTAGCACCTCCACATGTAATCATATGAGAGATGTAGCAGGCAGTTCATTTGCACAGCTGTAATGTTTTCAAGTAAATTGTGTCCGAGGAGCTGGAGCTGCAGAGCGGGAGACAGACTAATACGATGCGGAAAAGCGACGGGGGACCGAGTGGATTTTTCCGGGCTGGCCTTGTGTCCGCCTCTCTCTCTCTCTCTCAGGCACCGTGCTGAGAGCTGAGTCGCTGAGAGAGAGAGAGTGTGTTAGATACGGAGTCAGTAAGAACAGCTGGAAGCCCATCAATCAACACACACTCCCACAGCAAATATAGATATACAGGTCAGGAAATGTATGGAGAGAGAGAGAGAGAGAGGAGGAGGAGCAGGAAGAGTGAGATCAGAGACAAAAAAGAGGACAGAGAGTGGCGAAGATCGGGAACGAGACGGACAGAAGAGTTTGAAACGCTTGGGAAATAAGTTACTTCAACATAAAACAGCAGGGCAGCTGGTAGTGTAACGATTAGGGCGTTCACCCCGTGATCTGAAGGTCACTGGTTCGAATCCCGGACCACTAAAGGTACTCCTGAGCAAGGCACCGTCCCCAAACACTCCCCGGGTGCTGCCCATGTTAGTTGCCCACTGCTCCTTCACGGATGTCACATTTTGTTGTGGTGCACTGTGTGCTGTGCTGTGTTCACAATGACAAATAATCACTCACTAAACTCAATGACTGAAATAGTTATTCAGCCCTACGCATAAACCTCTAACCATAACCTCAGTAATAAGAATTAAACATTTTAGTTTTCTTAATTTTGTTTTAATACAGAAGATATAAAAAGATATAATTTTTTTGTCCTCAAAAGTAGATCTGTCCTCAGTGTGCTGTATAAAGTCTGAAATTTGTTATCATCTGACATTTGTCCTCAAAAGTAGCCTCGGGAAAGACACTCTCTCTCTCTCGCTCTCTCTCACACTCACATACAGACACAGACACACACACACACACACAATCTCTTTAAATGTTTAGTAGCAATAAAGCATTCCATTTTATTCCAAGAAAAATAAAGCAAACTCAGTTCAGTTAACACTGCAAATGCAGTACATTTGAAATTCACCAAACCCGTGCAAATGACCAATTATGCATAATAAGGTACGGGGTGGTGAAGGTGTTTGTTTGCGCGCTGCTACAACACGTTTTAGTTTTGTTTCTCATCTGCTAAAATGACCTCTGGATCGGAGCGAAATCTACAGACTGCATTATAATCCTAATGCCTGTGTTGATTTCTGTGCAGCTGTGGATTCGGTGGAAATCTGAATCGTCTGTAGCGGTACAGCCAGTGACGTCTGTACACTGTGTGTAGACAAATACATACGGTTAGAAGACCTCAGCCGAGTCAAGGCTAACGTCTCCATATTAAAGGAGTAAAACAACGTTGAGAAAAAGGTAAAAAAGGAGAAATGTTAAAGTTGCAGATTATGCATATTATAGTTGACCATATAGTCCATGATGCAGTGCTCTTACCGCCAGGGCCCGGGTTCGAGCCCTGAGCAGGAAAAGCCACTGCATTTGGGGCAGGTGGTAACGTAAAGGTTAGAGAGTTCGCCCCATGATTGGAAGGTCGCCGGTTTGAATCCCGAAATGCCATTCACTAGGGGTGTAATCACCCCTCATTCCAGAATGATACGATTATACTGATGCGGTGGACGACGTTTCGACGATGCCGATATTACGTCTGCTACGGTTTTGGAGCTAATGATGGTTATCAGACAATATCATGTCAATATGCTGATTTAACGCAGTCATTTAGGATGTATTCACGCCTGTCTTGTTTAGTTCGCTTAAAATGGACCCAAGTTCGTTTCCTCCCTTGGTTCGGTCTTTTGGGCAGGTGTGAATACGAGCACCCGAACTCAGGTGCGGACCAAACAAGCGTTCAGAGTCCCAGCTGAAGAGGTGATCTCGGTTCGGCTCCAAACCAACGGTTGGTTTCAGGTGTGAAAGCAGCCAGACCTTAATCCATCCCAGTTGCAAAAAGCATAGCTATTAGAGTATAACGGGCTCCGGTCGTTGTCGTGCATGCATTACAGGAAATAACTGTTTGGATAACTACACGACACACAGACGTGTACAGCCAGTGCTAGAAATGAGCCATGGGTTAACGCGGAGCTCCAAGTAGAGCTCTCCATCGTAGTCGTCTTGCAGCACGTCTTTGCCAGTGCATCAAACGCTCTTGACGCTCAAACATTTCTGCAAACGTTTGTAAGTGTATAAACCATATCGCTATAAGGACAAGGTTAACAGCACGCAAAATCTCCATGATTGTGTACTTTCACTTTGGATTTCCCGCTGTACCCCGCCCCACACGTTTCTGTCCAGTGGTTGAATGAGCTTAGCACACGCGTGGTTTTGTTTACAAATTCTGGTTCACTTGCAAAGCCTACAAAGAAAAAAAAACTTTTTAATCGGTCCGGACCAAAGCAAGTGAACTAACAGACTTTCCTGCTGTGAATACACACTTATATTCATATCAAATCACAAACTGTTTTATTCCTTAGCTCAACCAGATGTTTAAATGAAAAACTTCCAGTTCAATAAGATCAGACATCCTGTTCAATATAAATTTCCATTTTGGATCGATGTTCAGGGCTCACTGATCATTGAATCTGTGTAGATCGACTGTATTGTCAGACCCCTATGGAGAGAAAGTGAGAGAGAGAGAGAGAGAGAGAGGGGTACAGACCTGTTTCAGGGAAAATTTTACAGCTTAGCCACTTTATTCTATTCCATCCTTCATTCTTCCTTTCTTTTCCTCTCTCTCTCTCTCTCTTTCCCCTAAATCTCCCATTTTCTCTGCGACGCTGAAGGCATATTGCCACCACATATGCAAATTCCTATCTTTCTTTCCATCTTCTCTCGCTCGCACTCGGTCTCCTGCCACTGCCATATGCAAAACAGTCCAGCAGCTGCTAATGCAGGGCTTTTGGTGGGTGTGATCATACACACGCACACACACACACACACACACACATCTGTACAGCATTATCTCACTCAAGACCTCTGCCCAAAATGCAGAAATCATCAGTGACATGGTGACTGTTCGGCTTTAGAGCGTGGCTTTTTATTCGCTCTCTCGCTCTTTTCACACTCACACACACACTCAACACACTGGGAATATTAAATATGTCAGGTCTGCTATGACACATTTGCATCGGATGCTGTGATATGTGTGAAATGGGGAGGTAGCTTGCCAGCGTCTGAGAGCTGCAAGTAGCTAAGAAGGTTTCGTGTGTTTGTGTGTGTGTGTGTGTGTTTCTAACTCTCATACATGCAAGTGTGACATGCACACATATCATTGTCTAGGGCCAGCTGCAAAGTCATGTGAGTCGACAAGTCTTGCAGTCACACACACACACACACACACACACACACACACACACACTGCATATTTTGTTATTTTTGTGAGATTTAGGATCTTGATTCTGTCTTAAATTCATTTAAATTGTAGCAAAAGTCATACAGATGTCATTTTCCAACTTCAAACTTAGTAATGAAACTGAAATAGAAATGTTCAGGTTTTTCTGTTTTCTTACATTCTTTTTAATATTAAAATATCTACTTTTAATCCCCAAACCTAGGTCTGTCCTCAATCTACAAGTGCAGAGTATGATATCTGTCCCCAAAAGTAGTCAGAAACACACACACACACACACACACAAATGAGACTGCTTTCATCTGCCCAGAACTAGGGCATCAATGTCCTATTTGATGTCTCTAAACACAAACACACACACAGCAGACGGTAATTACCATTTTTGCAGTATGTTTTTTAAAATAAAATAGCTGTCTGATAAATAAATAATGCATTCCAAATTGCAACACCATCTTGCCATATACACATATGTAAACACACACACAGCTGCTATTTGGAGCTCTGACATCACGCTCCGTGGACACGTCAGGATGCATCCATCATGGCTGACCTTCACTATGGAGAGCTGTTCACTCAGAGCCGTGTATGCGTTACCACACATTCTGCGTCCACACACACACACACACACACACAAACACAAGGAGTGACCAACTTCAAACACTAACACACTCAAATTAAATTAAAATGCTGTTTCTATACCTCACTGACTGACCGCTCAGTGTTATAAGAGTAACCCTATTCAGTAGAACTCTATGTGGTCCTAAAATTACTCACAATCAATTAAATGGCGGCTGTTTTAAGTTGTTAGTTAGAATTCCACAAGCCCCTAAAATTACTCACAAAAAATAAAATATCATTCAAAATAATAAAATCATTCAAAATCTCATCAAATAAACGAATAAATAAATAAACAGCACATAAACGAGAGCTGGAGAGAAATGTTCAGGTTTAAGTGGCTGGATGTTGTAAGTTATTAGTTCCACATGCTCCTAAAATCACTCACAATCAATCAATCAATCAATCGAAAAAGTAAACAAATAACTAACTAAATGGCCGGTGTGGGGGAGCTGAGATTTAAATGGCTGGCTATTTTGGCCAGGGTCTCTGCTCCTGACCTCTCTCTCTCTCTCATGAAAGCAGCCTTGATGGTCTGTGTGCTCTGCGCTGCGTTCACTCCCACGAGAGCCGCTTTAATATTTATGTCATCGCGGCCGGTCAGAGCTACACACCACATTCCCTGGTGCTTTTTAATAAACAATGTGCGCTGTGGAGTGACCATGGGGACGACTTCCCTCAAAACACACCTGCAGCTCGAGAGGGGGAGAGAGAGAGAGGGGGCGGGGAGAGCGAGAGAAAAGGAGGGAAAGACAGACAGTTAGAGACCGGGAGGATGAAGAGAGGGTTTACGTGGTAAGACAAGAGGTATGAGAGAGAGGAAGGTGTACTGAGAGAGAGGAAGAAAGAGGGAGGACAGGAGAGAGTGAGATGGAGACAGTGAAAATGACAGAGAGTGAGAGGGAGCGAGAGAGAGAGAGAGAGAGAGAGAGAGAGAGAATAGATAGATAGATAGATAGAAAAATACCAGAGAGGGAGAGGAGAGAGGAAGAGAAAGAGAAGATGAAGATGAAGAGAGACAAAGAAAGAGATGGAGTGAAAGCAAGAAGGAGAAAAAGAGTTAAATATAGAAAGAGAGGAGGAGAAAGAAAAAGAGAAGAGAGAGTGAGGTGAGTGAGAAGTAAGAAAGGAGAGAGAGGGGGAAAGAGAGAGAGAGTGAACGAGTGAGAGAGAGGAATGAAGGGAGAGGGACGGAGGGAGGGAGAGAGAGAGAAAAAGCGAGACAGAGAGACAGAGAGAAAGAGAGAGTGAGGGAGAGAAACAGGGAAAGAGAAAGAGAGAGAGAAAGTGCAAGAAGGGGTAGAAAGAGAGCGAATAGAGGGGGGGAAAGAGAGAGAGAGAGAAAGTGGATGAAAAGATGAGGAGGAAAAGAAGCTGAAAGACTGGGAGAGAGATGAAAGAGAGAAAAGAAAGAAAGAAAGAAAGAAAGAAAGAAAGAAGGAAAGAAAGAGAGAGAGAGAGAGGAAGAAAGGGAAAGTGAAAGAGGAGGTGAGAGAGAGAGGAATGAAGAGAGGGGGAAGGAGGGAGTTAGAGAGTGAACGTGAGAAAGAGAGAGCGAGGGAGGGAGAGAAATGAGGGAAAGAGAAAGAGAGAGAAGGAGAGACCAAGCACAAGAGGGAGCAGAAAGAGGGAGAGAGAAGAGAGGGGGAAGAGAGAGAAAGTGAAGGAAAGAGATGAGGAGAAAGAAGATGAAAGAGGGAAGAGTGAGAGGAAGAGATAGAGAGAGAGGAAAAGCAAAGGAGAGAAGGCAAAGAGGGAGTAAAAGAGAGACGCAGAAAGAGAGACACACACACACACACACACACAGGCTCAGGAATAAGACCCTGGATATCCTCCCACAGAGCATGCGCTTTTCAAGGTCTCTGTGAGCATCTTTCTCTGTGTGTGTGTGTGTGTGTGTGTGTGTGCCACAAGAGTGTAAAGAGGAAAAACGCGACCACGCTGTCACTCTCGGCTCCTTCCCTTCCGTCATTAGCATTCCCAGGACAGCTCCAGTCTGAGGAGGAGGAGGAGGAGGAGTGATGGCCTCGTCTCCAGCAGCGTCTCTACTTATAGACGCATTTGAATATTCATGACATATACAGTGCTAGTCAAAGTTTCTATAATAAACTGGCTTCACCTGAATTACTTTTAACATAGCAGTAATGAGGTTAATATGTGATGAATATTTATTTATTTATTTAATTATTTATTTATTTATTTGGGGTGTGTCGAGGTCTGCAAGCCACGCAATATTAAAAACGAAGTGATCATAAACCTTGTCACGTAAATAGTACAGCATTATTTTTGGTGCCGATTCTGCTGCAGGAATCTTCACCACGCCGCTCCACTTGGTACTGCGTCTAAAATGTGCCCCAAAACCAGCCAATAACAGGCTCGGAGAAAGCTGATGGGCTTATTTCGTCTCCAAAGAGGTGGCTAATATAGTCCCAAGTTCATCAGCTAAAAACCAACACACATTTTTCCAGTACAACGCAACAAAAGAAGCAACGAGAAGTCGAGCTATGGGTTATTTGAAGACAGTATCCTAGTCGTTGTATCTGTTATCACCCTTTAAATCTTAAAATGCTGCAGGAACTACGCCTCTAATGTGTTTTAATGAACATGTTGATTTTAAACGTCCAATCTCATGATGCAGAGCGGGGACCAACCCTGGGCAGGCGCCAACACACCACAGGGCACACACTCACACAAACACACTCTCATTCACACCTTAACAGGGCAATTTAGAGCTTATTAACCTATATCGCATGCTTTTGGACTGTGGGAGGAAACTGGAGCACCTGAAGAAAACCCACACGGACACAGGAAGAGCATGCAAACTCCACACTGAACAGCCTCACGGCCGAATCCTCTCGATCGAACCCAGGACCTGTCACGTGAGGCATATTCCAGTTAAAGTGTAAACACTTCTAGGTTAGTTAGGTTAGGGTCACTGCCTGTCCCTCATAAACCCAGTCTCGTGAGCTGAGTGTTCACTGAGTACATATATATATATATATATATATATATATATATATATATATATATATATATATATATATATATATATATATACATAATTTAGACTCATTTTGCTGACAAATTTCAGCCCTCTTTGGTTTTTGCAAAACATCTTTTGTATTAAAACAAATGTAAGAGCAGAAAAGTTTCAGGTTCATTACCGAGCTTACGGTTAGGTTCAGTTTAGCAAAAATGTGCTACTATTGTTCACAGTCATCACTGTATCTATGGAATGTCCACAAAAGAAGAGTGAAGTAAACGGTGTGCGTGTGTGTGTGTGTGAGTTCGTATGACTGTGCACTACATCTTTCATGTCATTACATACTGTATAATAATCAAATCTCAAAAGATGCTGTGTTTTTTGGATCTGTCTCCAATGTAATGGCAAACACTAAATGTTTTACACACACACACACACACAATTAGCTTCCTTGTGAGAGAGAGAGAGAGAGAGGAGGAGCGGGCGACTACAAGTGCAACACCACTCTGCCTATACATCACACGGGCGTACATTAGAACTGCTAACCAAACAAAGGCTGGGAGAGTGGAGCGGCGCTGAGTCTCTACACCCTAATCACCTCCACCTCCACCACGCATTATTCCCCCACACGGCCACGCCAAGCTTATCAATAATACATCTCATTCCTAACATCGTGCTGCCCCACACACCCAGCCAGGGTCAGCAGAGAGAGAACAAAGGAAGGAAAAGCAGAAATAGACTGGCTGGAAAATGTCTTCTATCATGAGCTTGACTTGATACACAGCACAGGACTGAACAGTTAATCAAAAATGACATTCAGAACCTATAATGCATATTTATAAATCATTTACTTTTTACAAGTTGCTTTTTATCGTGTCATTTTTATTTGTATTTTCTTTTATCGATTTCCATCTCTTATCGACTTGTTTTATATCCTGTTATCTGTTTTATTTGTTATCTTCATTTATTTAAACTGCAGTTGCTATTTCTCTAATAACTAGTTGTTTCTCTTATATTTTTGATTGATTTTATACATAATGTAAAGCACTTTGTGCTCAGTTTGTATGAAATGTGCTATATAAATAAAGATTGCTATAATAATATATATTATATATATTATATTGCTATATTATTATGATTATTATTATTATTATTGTTGTCCATACAATCTACAATCTGTTAATACTTTCCCTACTGTGGGTTCATGTGCTGTCCCCTTGCTCCATAGAGAACTGTCCAGTCTGTCTGTGTTTCCTTCAATTATTTTGAAATCACAAAGCTATGCAGCTATGCCAGCTTTCATAGTTTATTAGCATATGCACAGTACAAAGCTGGTCAGTAAACTATGAGGCAGAAGACTAAAACAAAACAACCGCATGTTAATGTTAATCAAGGTAAAATGCTCAATTAATCAATATATTGATTTGAGGTCTTATCACCCAGCCCTAACTTGGAACATGTAATCTATAATGTCCAAAATAATCAGAATCAGAATCTAAATTATTTTCCAAGTAGGTTCCCAGTAAAAACATACTCGATAGTGAGTTTTCTGAGTGCTACAAACAATAAACAGTAGACACAATGAAACAGGCTGTATAAATTAACTATCGACCGATTATCGAACAGGCCAATTATCGTGGGCCGATATTAGTCATTTTGCCGATTATTTTGACCATTACCGATATTAAGTAATTACCAGGTCCACTACTGTCTCTTCTCTCTAGACCGTTTGCTCTCGACTCGCTGCTTCATTTAATGTTGTCTCTGATTGGCTATATGCCACACATTGTAGCAGCCGCATCAACACTGAAGTCTTGTCGTCACTCAAACCACACTCACACAGGAGCTGAGCGTCAAGCGTCGAGAAGGAGAAGAGGAGAAGAGGAGAGTTTCAGCTGAGCTTGGTGTTTGCAAAATTCAAAATGTTGACAGTGATTTTCTTGCGTATCGGTTCCAAATATCGGTTAACTAGCAATAATCTGTATCAATATCGGCCCTGAAAAACTAATATCAGTCGACCTCTAGTATAAATATAATACAAACCGATCAATAAGTTTGTGTGGTACATACAGTAATCTTGTATATTGTAGCCATATGTTCCATGTCTTAGAGCCGGGCAATATGGTCAAAATATTATCACAATATTTTTCAGGTTATTGATCTCAATACTTATCACCATACAGAATATCACATTTTTGTTACAGTTTATACTGACCATCCACTCACCTTGAGAACATTAAGATACTCATTATAGCTTAAATATTTTTTGTCAAGACATCCGAAACGTACGAAAGTTTGACGTAACACTATACCACATTGACTCAGAATGGAATTTACACAACAAATGCCTGTAAACAGAAATATTTCTTGGAAGATTACACGGCAGAAATGAGTGCAGTTGTGCTTTTGCCTTTACTTGAATCGTTTTGCAAATTTCGCAACGTAACACTAACGTCTACATGTGGGTGCAACATGCCATGCTGGTTATCTTCTGTTATGCCTACTCGTATGATACCACACAGCTTCATCAAACTTTAAGGCTTAAGTGGATCGTCGTGATTTACTTGAAAATCATCATGGTTTTACCTCCCAGCACTGCTACCATCTCGCTTCTGTCCTCCACCTCAGTTCTCCCCCGATCCAGCAAACATGGATCAGATCTGTTCTAGCAGACTTCCAGACAGTCACAACCAGGAACACAGATTACAGGTGACTGGCACACGTCCAGCCTGAAGTCGGACCACCGCATGGCTACATTAACGGCTTCGAAGGCTCATCTGTGAGCTGAGGCGGGCCTGCTTTTGCTGATGTGAGGAGGAGAGGAAGCGGGGGAGGAAGAGAGAGAGACGTCTCCAGTCTGACTGACCCTCCTCTGCCCTTAAGAGTGCTGCACCAGTCATGATCTAGACACACATATGCACATAGGGTGGGACCCTTTCTACTAAAAATAATTGAAGAAAACACACTCAGATGTAGTGGCACACTAGACAAGTGCTTCATGGCACACTCTCTGCACCTTGACCTTCAACCACGAGGAATCATGATGCATACATGATATTTTTTGCGATGTAAACACATGCGCAGGTTTGTTAGCCCGCACGCCTCTCACAGGGCAGTCCAACATTCACTAAAACGTTCCAGTTCAGTTAAATCTTCCCATTTATTTCTGACAAAACGTACATTTTAGCCAAATAACAAAAACCACCAGCGTTCTATTCACAGCACAGCTGTTTACTTGATATTTATTTATTCCCGACTCCCAGAAATGAGTTAAAAATTATTCATTCATTCATTATCTGAACCGCTTAATCCCAACTGGCGTTGCGGGGGAATCAGAGCCTATCCCGGGAACTCGCGGGCGCAGGTGGGGAACAACCCCGGGCAGGTGCCAACACACCGCAGGGCACACACACTCACACACACATTCACACCTTACAGAGGCCAATTTAGAGTTACCAATCAACCTATATCGCATGCCTTTGGACTGTGGGAGGAAACCAGAGCACCCGGAGGAAACCCACGCAAACACGGGGACAGCATGCAAACTCCACACAGAAAGGCCCCACGGCCGTCCCCGGGGTTCGAACCCAGAACCTTCGTGCTGTGAGGCCGCAGCGCTAACCACTGCGCCACTGTGCCGCCCCCGAGTCAAAAATTAGTTATAGGCCAAAATGAGCCCCAATGCTCAAAACCTGTCAAAACCACAATATTTCTTCATTTTCCAATAATGAAAAAATACATTTCCATTCTATGATGTTAGAGAGTAAAAAATATAGTAAAATACATTAATTTGATTTGATAGGCAGAATCAACGGGAGAATTGATACTGATCAAATCTTATCACTTCCCACCCCAATTCTCCAGTGTGTGTTCATGTGTGGTGTCACTCGCACTCCATCTGTGTGTGTTTCCTTCAATTATTTTAATGTTACAAAAATAAGATATGCAGTTCCTGCATATTCACAGTACAAATGTCACCTATGAGGACAAAAAACAAAAATAAATGTTCATTAATCATAATCAAAGTAAAACGATCACTTAATCGTGATATTGATTTGAGGTCACATTGCCCAGTCCTAACAGACAAACCCTCCCTCTCTTTCTCCACCCTTCTTCCTCTTTGTCTTACTTCTTTCACTCCTTCTCTCTCTCTCTCGCGCTCCAACGGTCTCTCAAAGCAGCCTCCAAAAGTATGTGGGTCACGTCAAGTGCTCTCTGCTCCCAGAAAGATCCGGAGACAAAAAAAACAAAACAAAACGTGGGATTGGTGCTGGCCGGCAGAGCGTTTGGCCAAGACGAGGATGAACCCTCTGAGCGCCAACGTCTCCACCAGCAACACTCTCCCCAAACAGCTTCCCTAACAGCTTGGGAGCAGATGACCACGATCTTAGTTTGTGTGTGTATGTGTGTGCGTGTGTGTGTGTGTGTGTATTTATGAGGTTGTGAGGACCTGGCTTTCCACTAAAGGATAGGAAAAATTATGATTTATCCATTTATTATGGTTTTGTGGGGATATTTATCTATGTCAAGATCGGTGCCAGTATATGAAATAAAACCAGGAGGTGTTGGTGGCCTTTGTATGACCTTGGCTGGGCGATGTGAAAGGTTATACCTCGTACAACCTTTGTACCTCAGATTTCCCTCCCAAAAAATGTACTGAACTGTGGATTTGAAGAACTGTAACAGCCCTAATGTATAACGGTACACTGTCTGATGCAATGTCTTACTGAAACTGTCACACTCCTACTTTGACCATTTTAAAAATCCAAACATGCACACATCATAACTGCCATCACTAATGAAGGAAAACCCTGCACACGCTCCGTTATGAATTTTTCATCATGTGGCACTTGCAGAACGGAGAAGTGAGCATGCTACAATGTCTCTAGCATACAGTAAGCGCACCAGTCCACTGAGTCTGATATATATAGAGCTGCTGTTCAGTGCTGGCTGCAGGTCAGGGCTGGGCGATACGACCTCAAATCAATATCATGATTAATTGAAAATTTATGATTATTCATTCATTTATTCATTCATTCTCCTAACCGCTCAATCCCAACCAAGGTCGCGGGGGGACGGAGCCTATCCCAGAAACTTACAGGTGCAAGGCGGGGACAAACCCTGGGTAGACGCCAACACACTCACACTCTCATTCACACCTTACGGGGCCAATTAGCCTACATTGCACGCTTTTGGACTGTGGGAGGAAACCGGAGCACCCGGAGGAAACCCACACGAACCCGGGGAAAGTATGCAAACTCCACGCAGAAAGGCCCTACGGCTGACCCGGGGTTCGAACCCAGAACCTTCTTGCTGTGAGGCGGCAGCGTTAACCACTGCGCCACCGCGCTGTCCCATTTACAATTAATGAAGAATTATTTTGTGGGGTTTTTTGGACAAGGTTTGTATGGTAATCAATGAGTTGGTAGTGTAATGGTTAGTGCCTGTGATCGGAAAGGTTGCCGGTTCAAGTACAGGACTAGTAAAGGTACCACTGAGGTACTCATGACCAAGGTACCGTCCCCAAGTTCTGCTCCCCGGGTGCTGCAAGAAATCTGCCCACTGCTTCTTCATGGATGGATCAAATGCAAAGGTCACATTTGGTCGTGGTGCAGTGTGTGCTGTGTTCACAACGACAAATAATCACTCATTAAATTCACTTTAATATGATAAACATTTATTTAATAGTTTAGCATATTTCTTCCGACGTGCGCCATCGTTCCTGAATCGTATCCTTATCATGAGCGTTCACAGGGGAATTTCTATGTGGGAGTAGGTATAATGACAAGAAATATAAGCTTGGTTTAACTGAAATTCCCTTTGGTAACTTTAAATCACACTACATAAGGAGTTTATTTACAGAAGGAATGTTTTTAAGGGAACAGTACATGATCAAAAAGTAGTAACAAAGTTCCAAACCCTGGACCAAGAGCAACACCATTAAAACCCTTTGCCTCTTAACCGAGAACAGAAAGCGGATGCTCGCAGAGATTCCGAATTATTTCTCATCCTTCTCCCGCCGTTCGAGCTGCGGAAACAGCGTGAGGCCTCACACACCACAGAGAACGGGTAAGGGATTTCTTCATTAATAATCAGTCAAAATGACAGCTGATTAATTTTGCGCCACATACGCAACCCCTGCAGTCGTTCTTTGACGCTATAGGCGTACTTAATCACCCCTCAATAACAACGGCACATTTTTCCATTACTATTATTTTCCAGATCCCGGCCTCCAATAGCCAGTAATTCTGAATTCCTCTCTCATTGTCCTCACGTCCATTAAGAGAAAAGAGACTTGTTAATACACCTCCTGTTGTCCTTCTAAGCTGGAACACGACTGTCTGTTGTTGAGGGGGGGATGGAAAGCCATTAAACGAAGCGACCTTCATGCACTGCCATTGATTTGGATGGGAAAGGAAAGTGGAGATGGAGAGACTTTGGGTACGGAAAGAGAGGACAGAGAGAGGGGAGAGAAAGAGCGTTCAGTAGGCATGGGCCAAATATGAGATTCGGATGGTATGAAGACCTCACAAATATCACAGTTCCACGTTACTGCCTTCTAAAATGTGTTGTTCTGAAATGTACGGCTAAAAGAACATTTTTTCTTAAGAAAAATTCATTCATTTATTTCATTTTTTAGAAGACTGACATGTTTTCTTATTTAAGATTTGTTAGTAGGTAAGAGCAGAAGCTACAACTGATGAACAGCACTTTTAGTGCATGCACATTTGTGCAAAACAGCAGCTTTTTGGGTTTTCGTCCACAGTTATATAATGTCTTAAATGTTTTAAATCTCTCAAGTATAAATTTAAGAATAAATTAAAAAAACATTAAGGCCCAAGCTTTCCAGTTGAAAACCACCTATTTTATCTCATAGAACATTTTATAGAATATCTGAAATACTAGTAAATGTGCATTTTAAAATAATAGAATTAATAAAAAATTTAAAAGATACAAATTAATACACTTAATGCCTTGTTCACACTACAACATTTGACACTCTCCATAAAAATGCAGCCTAAAGTGCTTTACATAATCAATAAAATCTGGAAAAAGCCAAAAAAAAAAACCCTAGCAGTTAGAGAATCGGTAAGTATAACATTATAAAAAAGAACAAATACGACATAAAAGAAATAAAAAGAAAATTTTAGCACAATTAAATGAGCACAATTTAAGAACAACTGATACCACAGGAACGGTGCGACAGATTTTTTGGTGTTTCTGAAACCGTGAAAAACTTTGAGACAGCAAATTGTCCCGTGCCCAGTGTTCAGGGGAGGAGAGAGCAATCTGGGCTGGATCTGATCCGATAGGAGTGGCTGACGTGAGGAGATCAGCTGGGATGCTGCGGTAATGAACAGCAATAAAGAGTAACCACAGTATCAGGCTCTGAGTCACTGAAGTTACAGATACATTATCCTGAGTGTGTGCAGCTGCCAGACGGAGCGAGGGAGCGAGTGAGCGAGTGAGGGAGGGTGGGAGAGGAAAAGGGAAGGAGGACGGAAGAAGGAGAGCAAGAAAGAGACAGAATAAGAATTAATGTGTGCAGCCAATGCATCTCTCTAGGAGGATGCCAAGAGGTATCTGGCCTTCTTCCTGATGTGCACGCATGCAAGCACACACACACACACACACACAAATATGCATGCACATATGTATGCACACACACACACACACACACACGCACACACACAACAAACCCTAAATATGTGGCACAGGATTAAGGACTAGTTCTGACACGCAAACAGAACTGAAAAGCTGTTCTAAAGACACTGCGTGTATAGCTTAGTGGTGTAAATAGCAAATTTTCACGATACAATATTATAGTAACTCAACAGACAATACAAAGTCTGCTACGATACGATTTTGGCAGTTAATGTAAGATAACATCATAATGTCGCTGTCAGGCTGAAACCTTTTATGTCCAAAATGCTTATTTTTCAGGAAATTGAAAAATCAATGTATATTCTAAATATATGAACATTGCGTCATCAAAATTGGTATCGCATCTTGTGTATAATATTAGACCGTCAGGCTGTGAAGACTGACCAATAGAATTATTTTATGACAAAAACAATGGCCAAAAATGGACTTACGAGGTTCCTGCCTGGCAGCAATGACATGCTGATTTAACACAATCACATCCATTCATTTAAATCACAAATATCATTTTACATTTTAATTCCTGAGCTCAAGCTAACATTGAAGCTAACATTGAAGTAATACTCATCAATCAGGTTCAGGTCATGAATATTTATCTTCACTCTCAGCTACGCCATGATGAAATGGTCCCATGATGGGGATTGAAGTAAAGCTAAATAGCATTACTTTATACCACAGCAGAACTTAAGAAAATTGTGTTTCTGCTGCAGAATTAGTGCTTTCATTGCTTCACTGTATGGCTCATCACTAGATGAGCAAAAAGAGTAAATTAGAAAACATTGGTGAATGTCAGAATCTTTGTGAAAGTTGCATAAGTGGGTTGAAAGACCAAATTTCCTCTTTAGAGCGGCTGGAGCATGAGGGGGTAATGTTTTTTTTGCATGGGCCAGTTGGTGGTGTGTCCATTAGGGCGTTAGCCTCGTGACTGGAAGGTCTCCGGTTTGAATCGCGGACCGGTAAAGTTAACGTCCCCAAGCACTGCTCCCCGGGTGTTGCCCATGTCAGCTGCCCACTGTTCCCTTACGGATGGGTCAGACGCAGAGGTCACATTCTGTTGTGGTGCACTGTGTGCTATGCTGGCTTCACAATGACAAGTAATCACTCACTTTCACTTATTAGCAAATATTTCTTTTATTAGCGATGGAAAACATGATTTAGCACCATCTAGGAGCCGGACAATACCAGAAAATAGTTAGGGCTTGAGACTGTTTTTACACACACGCTTTACAGCAGTCACAAGGCCACACAGGTGTCTTTCAGTAAAACATGAGACACACCCTTTGGTGCTCCTCGCTTTGTACACGTGTGTGTATCAACATGTGCACACACACAGAGCAGAAAGGCATTAGAACTGGCTCTTCCACTCTCACTCACATTGCAAACACCTGGCCGAGCGAAAGCTTCCGTTTATCAGACAAACAAGCCTCATATATAAAAAGCGTAAAATAAAACCGCTGCTATCAGCTCCGATAACGCAGCAACACCCAGCGGTAACTGCCGATGACAGAGCGACTTATCTGGCACTCAGCAGGGAATTACAGCAATAAAAAGCGCAGTAATAAAGACGCAAGTCGTACAGAAGCGTATTTACGACCAGTGCTGGGGAAGCTATGTTTAAATGGCAGACTGTCAAGTTACAATATACTTCTGCTTAAAAGTAGCTAAGCTACAGCCAAGCTCCTGTATTAAAAAAGGAGTTAGCTACACTAGAAGATACGGAGAAAAGTAGCTAAGTACATCCAAGCCATGTCGTCCAGTAATACTGAAAATTTGTGGGATCTCTGATAGCTTTTTTAATATGAAACGTGATAAGGGGCAGCGTCCAACGGGGGCAGTCATGGATTTTTTATGCGGCGGTGTACGCGTCAGGAAGCGTTCACGCATTTTTACGCTGCAGTCTACGCATCAGGGAGGGTTAGCGTGTGTTTATACGCAGCAGTGTACTCGTCATGGAGCGTTTACGCGTAGGCAGCGGTGTCGCACAATGATGAGCGTTCGCTCATTTTTACACAGCTCGGGCACCTGGTACTTGAAAATATCCATCTTTGTAAACAGAAAAAGAAGTATTTTTAACAGTGTAGCCTTTTACCATGCCACATGCAAAAAAGATAATTACTGCATAAGCTAGAGCATTTGAAAAATGAAAAATAAAGTTAGTAGCATTGTTACTTGTAGTTAGCTACCCTTAGCAAAAAGTAGTTTATTCAAGTGTACTACGAGTATACTTATTATATACTAAATCTGAGGCAGTATACTTGAAGTTTACTTTTTATATACTATATTTTATATGCTTAAGAATAATATAGTGAAGTATACTTGACTTATACTGATAAGTATAAAGAAAAGTCTATTAAAGTCTAAAAGTATACTTTTGTAATCTTAAAGTGACATTATAAAGTATACTTAAAGTATACTTTTATAAATTTAAAAATGTTCCAATTTAGTCGAAGAAGTATTAAATTAGTATACTTTCTAGTACACTACAAGGTACATGGTCTGTAGTATACTTGCTATACTTATACTCAAGCATACTTAATAAAATGAACTTCAAGTATACTACTTTTTGCTAAGGGTACTCTCTCTGTGATTTAGAAGTAACCTACTTCACTACTTTAAAAATAACATTTAATTACTGAGTAAATTCATATTTATAAATTTAACCGGCATCTCGGCAGTCTGTGTTCATAAGTGATTGTTAGTAAACGGGCAGTCGTATCAATTTAACGAGACTTAAACAGACAAATAAATAAATAAATATTGCACTAGAACAATGCTTATTTAATAAATACCATTTGTTTATTTAATAATTACCACTGGCTAAAAAGTAGCTAGCCCACTGAGTAGTTTTTGAGAAAAGTACTTTGCACTTTTACTTTAGTACCTTTTTGGAAAAAACAAGTACTTTTACTTGTAACTGACTATTTCAGTGGTCTATAAGTATTTGTACTTAGGTACAAATATTCAGTACTCTTAAGAGCCCAAGGGAAGGGAAGGTGACTAAAATGCACACATGCTTACGTGACGTCTTCATCTGACGAGGAGACCTAGTGTATTTACAAGACTTTCAATGCCAAAAACAGGAAACATGGAGACATATAATTTGACATAATGGGGTGAAGATCAGGTAACAGTGTGACAGGAAGATAAATGGAGTTGGATAAATGGATTAACAGGAGACTCTAAGCTCTAAATTTGCCAAACAAAAGTCAGCATATGAGGAGTACCGGTAAAGATACCACTGAAGTACTCATGAGTAAAGTACCGTCTCCAAGCACTGCCAAAAAAGCTGCCCACTGCTGCTTCACAGATGGGTCAAATGCAGAGATCATATTTTGTTGTGGCTCACTGTGTGCTGTGCTGTGTTCGCAATGATAAATAATCACTCAATTAAATTCACTCAGTTCACTTTCACTCACTCGTCTCATTTACTCACTGTTCACCAACTTCCCCTCTCCCCGTCATGTCTAATGCACTCAAACTCCTTTGCATGAGGTAATGAAGGATGGAAACGAGTCTAAAGCGACAACCGTGTCCTGACCCAGTCTCTCTCTCTCACACACACACACACACACACACACACACTCCGACACATGATAATCAGAGGACAGCGTGAGGACGGTTCCTGGCTGGAGCCCAGTAAAATGACCAGTGGGACTGCCAGCTGTGGGGAGAAGTGGTGAGACTTTCTGTCTCCGTCTCCACACCCCAAACCTCCAGACTGGACAGGGCAGGACACCACCCTAAAACACATACACACACACACACACACACACACACACATACACACACATACACACGGCAGGCACACAAAAGAGACAGCAGTTTGGCCAAAAACACATGCAGAAATACCACAAAAGGGATCACACACAATGACTTCAAGCTTTTCATCAAAGCAGCAGCTTGACTGAGGACGCTTACATGGTCAGGAATAAATTAAATGCCTTTGCATGCCTTTAATTATTGACTACTACTGTTCTTTCATTATTACAGTGGCAAAGGGGGAATTTATATCCAGGGATTAGTAACGGTTCAAAGAACAAAAATGAAATTTTTTTAGATAAACTGAACCAAAAACATTTGTTCTAGAGTGAATACGTTAATTTGATTTTTTTTTCACCACCACCTTCTTGAATCAACTTAGGCCAGCTTTACAATCATTACCTTATGGCGTATCAACTTGAGAGAGCTTTACAATTGTTACATCATTACAGCGGTGACATTGTTAAGAGAAAATAATGAATAAGGGACAGCAGGCCCCTTTCCATTTCTCATTAGCATTGTTTCTAAAAAATGCTAACATTTTGGCTTAAAAGGCTGTGAGAGGCCTTAAAAAACAAAGTTCCTGGTCAAAAGGAACCTAAAATTTTAAAGATCCGTTAGCAAAAAGTAGTTTATTCAAGTGTACTACGAGTATACTTATTATATACTGAAACTGAGGCAGTATACTTGAAGTTTACTTTTTATATACTATATTTTATATGCTTAAGAATAGTATAGTGAAGTATAAAGAAAAGTCTACTAAAGTCTAAAAGTATACTTTTGTAATCTTAAAATGACCTTATAAAGTATACTTAAAGTATACGTTTATAAACTTAAAAATGTTCCAATTAAGTCCGAAGAAGTATTAAATTAGTATACTTTCTAGTACACTACAAGGTACATGGTACATGGTCCATAGTATACCTGCTATACTTAAACTCAAGCATACTTAATAAAATGAACTTCAAGTATACTACTTTTTGCTAAGGGATGTGTGTTAGCTGTCAATGTCAATTTCTTATAACTGCTACAAGTTACCAAGTGAGCTTCCTCTAGATATTTAAGAATCCCTTCAAAGCTTTAAGGAGCATCTAAAAACACAAGACCTGTCCTGCTTCATTGTTGCTTTGTGTAGCAGGCGTTGCATCGTCATGGAAATGTAGCAGCGGCATCGAAAACAGTTGAAAAGAGGTAAGAGAGAGGTGACTCGGGTGAGGGACGAGGAGAAAGAGGATGAGGAAGTGTGGAGGGTAAAAGAGGGACGATGCTGCGGCTCTTCTCTGACCTCCACCATAGAATAAGTCAATACTAACCCCTGAGCTTCACCCATAGGACACTATAAACACGGGGAGGGAAGGGGAAAAAATGGAGGGATGGAGGAAGGCAATGGAGGGCAAAAGAGAGGAAGGGGGAGAGAGAGAAAGAGAGAGGGGAGAGCTTGGCCTCATCACAGGAAATAAGCTGGTCAGCTTCCTCACCTAGGGCCAGACGGGGGTGCCAAGAACACAGCTGCATCTCCTCTCTGCCCCCTCCCTCTCTCCTTCCATCTCTCCATCCCTCTTTCTCTCCCACCAGCTGTGGAGCGACTTAGTCACAGAGAGCACAAACAGCCATGCAATCGAAGCGTGCGCTCTCTCTCTCTCTCACTATATTACTCTATACATCACAGCCTCTCCAGGCATTTGCCTATAGATCCAGCAATAGGACTCCAGCTTGGGCAATAAATCAAAAAATGGCAGTAGCCCACAGCTGGCACACGTCACCCCTAAACACACTCCTAAACACTCAGCAAGGCCCGATATTAGCAGCCCAGGGTGTTATCTGCACACGAAGAGCTTTACAGGAACCAAGAGTGTGTCTGCAGTGGAGTGGAATATCTTATTTAAAATACATCATGAGAACATGCATGCACAGTGTTTACTTCACCATAGAGTATGAAATTTGTCCCCAAAAACAGTCTAGACCAGGAACATACACAAACAAGTGTATACACACACACACACACACACACACACACTAGTGGTTTTAAAAGTCTCGGTCTTGTCTTAAAATCAGTCGTATTTGTACTCGGTCTTGTCATTGACTCAGATAAAGAGGACTCTGGATTTTATTGGAGACCAGCCGAGACCACAACTCTGAGAATATTACTATTAAAACTCTTTGAGACGGCGCAGGGATTTTGCTTTGTTTATTAATTAGTGCTCGGAATCCCTTTAACTTACAGAAACCACACATAGACCGTCAGAATCACAAGACATCATATTCACTCCTCTGTACGTGAAATTATTTCTGAGTGATTCCATGCACAAAAACTGAAGTAATTGCGTAAAAAGACATTCATTACATTATTCGCAACGTAAACACTCGCGTTAGCGCTCGCGACTCTAATATGGAACGCCATCATGCGCAAAAACGTAGCTCTCTTCCAGAAAGGCCAAAAGCAGCTCATTTTATACACCAACATGAGTCCAAACTGGCTCAAAATTAGCCGAAACTTTTCTTCATTTTCAACTGATCAGAAAATATTTTTCCATTTTATAATGTTAGCGAGTAATCAATAGGGAAAAAATTATATAGAAAAATGTATGATTTGTTATCTAATAATTTGATCTGATTATTTGATTTGACTGCTTCCAGCGAAGCAATTTCCTCATTATAGATATGTAAGAGAGAGATATTGAGTAAACATGTTTAATGTTGCTAGGGCATTGCATGTTCCACTTATTTGTCATGTGGTGTAAAACGTACATTGGCCCGGTCTTGGCCTTGACGCGGTCTCACCCCCCACCTTGTTCTCGGTCTCGACGCACTCTGGTCTTGGTCTTGTCTCTGTCTCGGTTTAGGTGGTCTCGTCCCCAACTCTAACACTCACACACCGGTCAGATTAACCAGTCAGACTCCAACAGGCGCGCACACACATGTACTAACACACACAGACCCCCTCCTAGACGGCTTAGACATTCTAATCACATGAGCTATCATTTACACATCCATCAATCAGCCGAGAGCAGTTCCCCCTCTATGGTATAATAAGTCAGACTGATTACTTTGCATGCTCCCTTAGATGAAATAACATCCAGCAGACCCCGCAGCGTCAAACACACACACACATACATACACACACACACCTCCGACCCCCTCTCTTATACGTTCCAACCAGATTCTCCTCCCTGCTCACACGCCTCTCTCTCTTCTCCTTAACTACACGTCTCATATCCTTCTTTCTCCTATAAAACCTCTCTCTCTCGTTCTCTTTCGTCTCTCCTTCCAACCCTGAAATCACCACATCGTTCCTACCTACCCCAGGGGTGTGACTCTGTGTTCTCTCCGTGTGAATGTGGGAACAGGCCGGGATGAGGGGACGAGGGAGGGAATTCTTCAGCCGGTCTCTCAAATGCCTTGGTTAATTCTCACACACACACACACACACCAAGTCTCTGTATTACTATCTTTGTGAGGTCCTTCCATAGACTCCCATAGTGACTAAAGTACATAATTTTACACCTACACCTAACCCTAACCCTAACCTTAACCTCAGTAACCAAAAGCACATCTTTTACCTCTTTTAGTTTCTCAAATATAACAAGTACATTTTCTATAAAGTCATTTCTCCTCATGGGGACCTCTCAAATGTCCCCACAAAGCCCAAAAAACCAGATAAAAGTGATTTTAGGGGACAAAAGGTCCCCACAATGCGATAAATACATGAACACACACACACACACACATCTACCTTAGCTATACTTTTAGGGACATTCCGCAGAAATAATGATTAGCCTATGGCTGCTCCTAAACCCTAACCATAACCGTAGGTTCAGTAATGAAAACAGAACTTTCTTACATTTCTGTTAACACAAAAAATTCAGAGAGAAGGAAAAATCAACACCATTTTTGACTCAAAAAGTTAGGTTTGTACCAATCTGCATAAAAATTCTAAATTTCTACAGAAAATAAGGGTCTGTTTAGATGGATGTGGATATTTTTTTATAAACGCATATTCTTCTATACGTTTGGGCCTTTTGTTTACACACATCCACAGAATCCAGCGTTTTCACTTTTTAAAAAAAGTGTAAAAATATGCGTTTGAGGTGGCTTAAACTTTGTTTACATGTAAATGAAAGGCTCAAATGTAAAAAAAAAAGTATGTGTTTATAAAAATATCCACATACGTGTAAACAGGACCTAAGTCTAGGTCAAGAACACACACACAGATAACAGCAAGAGACAAATGACGTTGACGAGCAGCGCTGTTCGTAACGTTTTTTTTCTGCTGAAGGTGCTTAGCGTTCTGAAGCTCATAGGATTTGTATTAAAAATAGGCACTGTTACATGACGCCTGCGTTACTTTCACCAAAATTCGTGCGGAAGTAGGACTAGGCATTCTTAAATGCTAAAGCGCAGTTTACTGCAGTTCATTGTACATCCAGTGGAGGGCGATGTGGTGTAGCATAATGACTGCAGGCACACACTCCGTATGAAACAGCTCTTTTACTCGCACGGTTTTTCATTTTGCCAGTGGCCTAGTTGGTGATTTTTTAAAAATAAAAGCAAACAGCACTAAATTTCAGGTTAAAAGTGTTACAGAAATATGCAGTGAGTATAATATTACTGCAAAAATATATTAGTAATGCCTTTTACTACTGCATTAATTTCCACTTAGTTATTGAGAGGATGTTTACTGCAGAATGTGTTCGGTATTATGTAACTTACAGAAGTCAAACGAAGCAATGCAGAAAGGTGTGTGTCTGTGTTTGTGTGTGTGTGTGGTAGTAGTTCTACCAGCGACTGTAACAACACTACATACACAGCGCTACACGTTCTGTACATTACTGCACGACACTCCCTGTTGTTGCTGCCCTCAGGGCAGGTTTTGCATGTCACACTCACACACACCTCAACGGCACTGACAACAGCCTCCACAACAAACCCAAACACACACACGCACGCACACCTATACAAATCCAAGCCAAATGCCAGTCACTATGCCCTGATACACACATACACACACACAACCACCACAGCACACACACACACACAGACACAGACATGGCAACACGGTGTGCAGCCCCCAAAGCGCTCCCCCACTCCACACACGCCACTTTCAATTAGTTCCACAAAACAGTTCCTCCACTGCTGGGAGAGAGACGAGGAACTCATTACGGAATTCCTCTCCTCCCTCCCCCTGAAATATAGATCAGCACCAAGAGAGGGAGGGAGAGAGGGAGGGAAAGAAGAGAGAAGGAGGACAGACAGCTGAGGGAAGAGAGAGGAAGAGAGAGAGAAAGAGAAAGATGGTGGGAAAGAGAGAAAGAGAGGCGAGAGGGAGAGAGGAGAGAATGAGGGGCAGAGAATGAGAGAAAGACCTGAGGAGGCCGAGAGAGGGATGGAGAGAAAGAGAGACAGGGAGGGAGGGAGGAAGGAAGGCGGACAGAGAGACAGAGAAAGAGGGGAGAGAGGGAGAAAGGGAAGGGATAGAGAAGGAGGAAGGAGAGACAGAACGGAAAGAGAGAAGGAGAAAAAAAGAGACAGAGGAGAGAGGAATATAAAGAGGGGATATAGAGAGAAAGGGAGCGGAGGGGAGAGAAGGAGGTGGAGAGAAGGAGGTAGAGAGAGAGAGAGAGAGAGAGAGGGCGGGGAGAGGGGAAGAATGTGGATTAAAAAGAGACAACAAGAAACAGAGTGATGGATGGAGAAAGAAAGAGAGGGAGAGAGAGAGAGAAGGGAGAAGGAGAAGGGGAGAAAGACAGATAGAGGAAGAGAGAGAGAGCGAGAAAGAAGAGGGAGAGCTGAGGGGGGAAAGATGGGAAAAAGAGAGGGATGGAGAGAGAGGGAGGGAGGGTGAGAGAGAAAGAGAGAGACAGGGAGAAGGAGGAAGGGAGACGGAGAGAGGGAGACAGACAGAGAGAGAGAGAGAGAGAGAGAGAGAGAGGAAGGGATGAGAAAGAGAGTTGAGAGGAGAGAAGGAGGGAGAAAAAGAGAGAGCGTGGGGAGAGGGCGAGAATGTGGAATAAAGAGAGACGACAGGAGACAGAGTGCTGGATAGAGAAAGAAAGAGGGAGGAGGGAGAGCTGAGGGGAGAAAGAGGGAAAGAAAGAGGGGGGGATAGAAAAAGGAAGACGGTATGAGAGAAAGAGAGTTGGGAAGGGGGGAGCGATGAGAGAGAAAGAGAGAGGCGGGGAAAAGGAGGAAGGGAGACGGGGAGGAATAGAGAAAAAGGGAGAGAGAAAGAAAGGGGGAGAGAGTCAAAGAGAAAGAAAGAGGGAGGGGGAGAGAGAGACAGAGAAGGGAGAAAGACAGATGGGAGAGAAAGAGGGGGATAGAGAGAGCGAGAGAGTCGTAATCAAATCAGACAAACACTTTTAATGCAACAAGCAAAAATGTGATGAAGGTTAATTCCACCATCAGTTACAGCTCCAACTTCAACAACGTGAATAACAGGTTCTAGAATTCCACTTCAGCATTGTGTGTGTGTGTTCGTGTGTGTGTGTGTTCGTGTGTGTGTTCGTGTGTGTGTGTTCGTGGTGTGTGTGTCGTGTGTGTTGTGGTGTGTGTGTGTGTTCTGTGTGTGTTCGCGGTGTGTGTGTTCGCGGTGTGTGTGTCTGTGGTGTGTGTGTGTGTTCGTGTGTGTGTTCCTGTGTGTGTGTTCGTGTGTGTGTTCAGGTTTGTGTGTGTGTTCGTGTGTGTGTTCGTGTGTGTGTGTGTTCCGTGTGTGTGTTCGTGTGTGTTCCTGTGTGTTTTGTGTGTGTGTTCGTGTGTGTTCGTGTGTGTGTTCGTGTTTGTGTGTGTGTTCGTGTGTGTGTTCGTGTGTGTGTGTTTGTGTGTGTGTGTGTGTGTTCGTGTGCGTGTGTGTGTGTTCGTGTGTGTGTGTGTGTGTGTGTGTGTGTGTGTGTGTGTTCGTGTGTTCGTGTGTGTGTTCTGTGGTGTGTTCGTGTGTGTGTGTTCGTGTGTGTGTGTTTGTGTGTGTGTGTGTCTGTGTTCGTGGTGTGTGTGTTCGTGTGTAATTGTGTGTGTCCGTGTGTGTGTGTGTTCGTGGTGTGTGTTCAGGTGTGTGTGTGTTCTGTGTGTGTGTTCTCGTGGTGTTCGTGGTTCGTGGTGTGTGTCTGCAGTGTGTGTTCTGTTCGTGTGTGTTCGTGTGTGTGTAATTGTGTGTGTGTCAGGTGTGTGTCTGTGTGTGTGTGTGTGTGTGTGTTCGTGTGTGTGTTCCTGTGTGTGTCTGTAAGGTGTGTTCGTGTGTGTTCTGTGTGTGTGTGTAATTGTGTGTTCTGTGTGTGTGTGTTCGTGTGTTTGTGTTCTGTGTGTGTTCGTGTGTGTGTTCGTGTGTGTGTTCGTGTGTGTGTGCTGTGTTCGTGTGTGTGTCTGTGTGTGTGTGTGTGTGTGTGTCCTGTGTGTGTTTGTTCGTGGTGTGTGTGTTCGTAGTGTGTTGATGCGTGTCTTGTTTGTAATTTTATGCCTTTAATTAAGCAGCTCAATTAGTTGTGTGTGGCACAGAATCCAATCGCCGTGGTAACAGGCTGAGTGAGGGGGGAATCTGATTGAGACGGACTGTTGTAAAGGGTCCTCACTTTCACTCTCCTCACACTAACACACACTCACTGAAGTGCACCCCACAAGCCCACTTTGGATGGCTGCCACTGTTGCTAGGGCTCCTTAGCTGAGGCATCTGCTAAGCAGTGCTGCCAGGAGTGTGTGTGTGTGTGTGTGAGAGAGAGAGATGAAGAGAGAGAGGAGACCAATGAGAGAAAGAGAGAGCATTAACTGGTTGATCTGTTCCTGATTTGCTCTATGCAATGACAACAATCCCAGGAAACGCCTCGGCCTCGGTGCAAAGTTAATTGCCATGGCAATAACAAAGGCCTGCCTTCGAGCGGGAGACAAATTAAACATTAGTTTAGATTTTTTCTCGCCGAGGCCGGTGGGATGCGCTAATTGCACCAAATGAACACGCTCAGCTGCTTGCCAATCTACACACTTTTCAGATAACGGCCAGCGCTTAAAGAGACAACAAGCCAAGACATGGTTGAAAAAGAGTTAAGATGTATGTGTGCACGTTAGATGACGATTCACAAAAATCTCATGATTCATTTCATTCTGATTCTTGGGCTCACAATTGACTTCAAAATAGATTCCTAAATGATTCACAATTCATAAACGATTCACGACTCAATACGTGAGTGAATTTGTTTCCCAGATTGCTGCTTTTGAGTTACTTTTCCTACTGATTGTGGCAGAGCAAACAAAAAAATTCACTGATTCAAATGTAGTTTCATTAAATGTAATGCATACGCATTTCATACTCGACTGAATTTAGTTCATGCCTGTATAAGGACGTCTGTCTGGGAAGATTTCGACATTGCGTCATCTATAGGATTGACCACCTTAACTTGTTTCGGGGAAAAAGTTAGTAGTGCTGTTACGTTAGTTGAAAAATATAAACTGATTTTTCAGAAATCATGAATTGGTTTTGAATCAACAGAGAAAGTGATTTTTAGTATGCCGAAGACTACTTTTGGAAGCTCAAAGCATTTTTTCATTATTAATGACCCACAAAAATGTTTTATCAAAGCCCTAAAATCAGACAAAAGGAAACTCAAATTTATTGTAATAATTTAGGGGACTATCAAGTCATTATAAGCTCCTAAAAAGTGTTTCCTGCCTAGACTGTATTATCAGACAAATGCAGACTGAACTTCCGTTGGGGATGAATAATGAATAATGATTTATTTTTTTGCAGAGATACCTTTTGTATTAAAAGAAATGAAAGAAACCTAAAAAAGCTTGCAGAAAGTTTTTTTCCTCACTGATGTTATAGTATGAGGTCGTGTTTTGTGTGTGTGTGTGTGTGTGTGTGTTTGCACTTGCTACTTAGAACTAAATATTTTTAGCCATGAGTGAGGATTTTTCTTTTAAAGTGGAGGACTTTTTTTTAGTGGTCCCTACTTTTAAACTGCTATAACAAGTTTATTTGAAAAACTAAAAGTGTAGAAAGATTAGCTTTTGGTTACTGAGGTCATGGTTAGGGTTATGTTTAGGGTTAGGTGTAGTATTATTTAGATACAGTAATATAGAAGCCAGTGGAGGTCCTCACTACTATATAAGTACAAGGATGTGTGTGTGTGTGTGTGTTTTGTGACAAGTTTGAGGTATTTATGAGAAACCGATGATTGGTCCTTCATGCTCATTGTCACAGGAATACAAATGATCATTTAGTTGCTTTTTGTGATTTAATGTAAAAGGAAGTGATTGTGTTTATCGTTGGTAGTGAATGTGGGGCAGTTAGTACTGTAACTGAGTTGGCCTCATGTTCAGAGGGCCGCCGGTTCAAGTAGCAGACCAGTAAAGGTACCACTGAGGTACTCATGACCAAGCTCTGAGCACTGATCGCCAGGCGCTGCCCTTGGTAGCTGCCCACTGCTCCTTCACGGATGGGTCAAATGCAGAGGTCACATTTGGTTGTGGTGCACTGTGTGCTGTGATGTGGTGTGTTCACAATGACAAATAATTCGCGAAATTGACTCACTTAAATCAGCATATTGTACTGTCTCATACTGATTACTGAGCGGAATTGAATTAAAATTGTATCGGAAAAGACTTTGTGATATCGGCCGACATGGAATCGTTCGAGTCTGAATCAATATAAAACTGTATCATGATGAAACTTGTGATTTACACCCCTACTGATCGGATTCCCAGCTTCATCTAACTGATAAAGATCCTGCTTGGGAGCATCTCTAGCAGTGTGGCTTCACCTTCATCACGTTTGGAAAGTGTCGTTGGAAGAATTCATCACACTTATTATCTCACTGACTTCAGCCTCCCAGCTTCACCTCGACCTCTATATTAGCATGAGGGTCAGGGTAAAAGGTCGCTCTGTAGCAGTGGTATCATGGAAACGTCGTGCATCTGTCATGACCCTGCCTTGGCCTAATGTCAGCTTGTGAAAAGAGCAGGAGGACAAATGAGTCGAGTATTTCTTCCCACTGCAGCTCAGTCATGAGCAAATCCCCATCAGGTTTCGGGCTTAGAGGGAACATGGAGTTTTGGGGGCTTGATGTGGGCACATTGTGCTCTGGTAATGAGTTTGGAACCAAAGGAGCACACAGCCTGATGTGTATTAGGAGTCGGCCGACATGCGATTATTCAGAACTGATACTGATAATTACACAGATGTATATCTGCTGTAAAAACGAAATTTGGCGTCAACACTTAGAACAGCAAATGTGACCCTCCACGGCAAAACCAGTCACTTGTCGCAAATTTTTTTAATTGAGTTATGATGTTCTCATGAAAGGGCATAAATCAAGCTTCAAAACCATATATGGAATGAATCGGACGACATATGACTGAGATATCAACATTCAAAGGAGTCGGGTTTCTCCTGTCACGCCAAGTGAGAAACGAAGAAATCTGCCTTTGAAGTTGACTATCGACGTAGCACTCACAGACGCTTGGTGCGGTCGCGGCTACGTTTGCATTTACGGTAGCCTACGCTGCATTCACAGCCACACGGATAGCCTACCTGCGTTAGGTTAACTGAAATCGGGAGACGAAGATGGATTCCAGAGAAATATCTTCGCGCTAGTCAACCAGTGGATTTACCGTAAATACTGAAGTAGAGCGGTCAAAACAGAAACTTTTAACATTCTGCTGGAATTGAATTCCTCACCTCAAGAAAGTCACGTTTTTAGGATGGAAAGGGTAAGTTTTTCAGGGAAATTTATTCACAACAGTACAGTATAGACCTTGTTTACAGACCACTGTTTCAAAAGACTAAAAACAAAAAATCCAAAATTTTACCCCACGCAACATAAATGGTCGTTTTTCTTGGAAACCCCCGTTGCGACAAGCGACAGGTTTTGCCGCGGAGGGTCACAAATAATTCTGAAAGTGAGTGATTATTTGTTATTGTGAACACACCACAGCGGAGCACACTGCACCACAACGAAATGTGACCAATGCATTTGACCCATCCGTAAAGGAGCAGTGGGCAGTGCCCGGGGACCAGTGCTAGGGGACGGTACCTTGCTCGTGAGTATCTCAGTGGTGACTTTACCAGTCCTGGATTCGAAACTGAGACCTTCTGATCACTGGGGGAACACCCAACCGTTACGCCACCAACTGCCCCTTTTCATAATTTTCTTAAAACAAAAGGCACAGGGAGTTCCCAGCAGCCATTTTTATGGAATGGATGACAGAACCGACCGAACAAATGACTAACCTAACCAGCAAACCAACGCTCAATCAAACAAACAGACTCCCTGAGGTCTTATGGGGCAGCCGGTAGCGTAACGGTTAGGGAGTTGACCCTGTGATTGCGGACAGGTAAAGATACCATCTCTTACATTTATCTAAATTCATCACATAATATACATCGCTCTTCCTCCCTCTCCCTCAGTCTCTCCATCCATCTATTCCTCTCTTTCTATCTACCTCCTGCTCTCTCGCTCTTCATCTCCCTCCACCCCTCTCCATTCCACTCTCTCTCTCTGTTTCTCCAACTCGGTCTCCCTCAATCTCTTTGTCTCACACTGTAACCCTCTCCTGTATCCCTCTCCCTCCCTCCGTCCATCCATCCATCTCGATTCCAGCACCTTCTCGCTGTGAGTCGGCAGCGCTAACCACTGCGCCACTGTGCCGTCTAAAATTTGTCCCCCAAAACAGTATAGGTGAGAAATTCACACGCAAGCAATGGTTCATGAGAATGCACAGAAAATAGCAAAAAATATTCAATAACACCATTTGTGGATCATTGCCACACGCTGACACACAAACACACACACGCTCACCCGTGCTCACAACCAAGTGGACGGTGTGTATGTTCATCACGCAACAGTGCTGGACGTGTGGAGTGACACACGCAAACACAAGACAACACCGCGCATGGATTCTGTAGACATTTTGCTTGACAGAAGCACAGATGCCTTTGATACTTTGACATTTGAAGCTAATTTAGTTGAAATGCTGAGGGAAAAAACGCTGGGCTAAAAATCTGGGCAGTAAATTACGCTGCTACTGCTGCTGCTGCGCAGATAAGCCGCGCTAGTGATATCTATCCAGCACTCACACGGTCATCCTCACCCGGTTCGGAGCCAAAACTAGATTTCCAGCACGCGGCTCTCGAACTGGAGCTCTCAGCTTCTATTACAGCATTTACATATTTCTCTCTCTCTCTCTGGTAGGCGCTGACTGCTTGTCTGTGCAGTCATTTACTGACCATATTATTCTGAAAAAGCTCCAGATTCTCCAGCTCTGACGAATGACGGTGTAAAAGCCACACGAGAGCGCTACATCAGCGGGTGTGGAAGGAGACGGTTATATCAGCGTCATTATGCTGCTGAGTTCATAACATCAGAGCGGATTACAGCTCACGTCTGCTGCGGAGAGAGTGACATAAGTAAGGGCAGGAACGGCAGTGTCTCGTCTAAACTCCTACTGTACATCGATCTCATCCTCGCTCTCCCTCAGTCTCTCCATCCATCCCTCGCCCCAACTGTTTGTCCGTCCTCATTTTTTCCTCCTCCCTCTCTCCCTTTCTCTGTCTCCAACTCTCTATCCATCTCCCTCTCTCATCTATCTCTCTTCCTCCCTCTCTCTCCCCCTTCTTTTTCTCCCTGTCCATCTCTCTCTCTCGCGTCCCCTTCTCTCATTTATCTCTCTCACTCATTTTTCCCTGCCTCATTCTCTCCATCTCTGTAGCCCGTCTGTTTGTCTCCCTTCCTCCCTCCCCGTCTCTCTCTGTCTCTTTCCTTCATTCTCCCCATCTCTCTCTCGTTCTTTTCCTTTCCTCCCCTTTTTCCGTCTCCCTCTCTTTCTACCCTTGTCTGTCTCCCTCTCTCTCTCTGTCTCTCTCATTTGCTCCCCTCTCCCTCTCTCTCCCCATCTCTCTTCCTCTCTTTTTTCCTCTCTCTCTCGCTCTCTTCCCCTCTCTCCCTCCTTCATTCTGCCCATCTCTCTGTCTACATCTCCGCTCCGTCTCTCTCTCTCTCCCTCAGTCCCTCTTTTTGTCTGCCTAATTTTCCCCGTAACTCTCCCCCTTTCTTTCCTTCTCTCTCTCTCTCTCTCTCTCTCTCTCTCTTTCCCTCTCTCCCTCCTTCATTCTGCCTGCATTTCTGCTCCGTCTCTCTCTGTCTTTCTTTCTGGTAACTCAGGTTAAGGTTAGTGGTAGGGTTATGTGCTGCAGCAGCGTTATTTAGTTGTAGTAATTATGGGAGTTAAAGAAAGCTAGCACACATAGCAAGAAACAGCTGTGTGTGTGTGTGTGTGTGTGAGAGAGAGACAGAGTGAGGGAAGGACGTAAGGAGAGAGAGAGAGAGAGTATGTAAGAGAGTGTCACAGTGAAACAGCGCAGCATTTCTGACGTGAACGCTGGGAGCCAGACTTACGTCACCCTGTTAAAGAGTTATATAAAGAGGCTGACCTGTGGGACGGAGAGCTTGATAAACAAGGAGAGGAAACGGCGACTCTCGGCCCTTTCTGCCTTCCACAAAACTCCCAGATCTATCATTTTACAAACAGAGCCTCCTGTTCACATTAAAGTACATCAGATATACGGAAAAGGCCTGCCTGCTACACTCAAGAGTTTGTCTAAAACGGCCTAATCCAGTCCAGAGAGCGAGTCTATGATCCATGTGAAAACAGCTAAGAATATTCACAATAAAGCTCTTGCTTGCAGCTTTACCCCAGAGACACAATATAACATGATTTAAGTACAGCAAAAACGTTTTTTTTTTTGGCCAAATATGGATACTTCTACTAGAGGTGCACAATTCAGAAAATCTCACGTTTCGATTCCGATACACAATTCAATATGTAATGAATACGCAGTGTTTACAGCTTTACATGAAAACAAATACTCAGATTTACACTCATCATCTGCATCATATACATTTTTAACTTGTGCAACAGTATCTTACAATCAGAATGAAGTTGAAGTTTATTGCCATGAACGTTGTCACATACAAGGAGTTTGCTTTGGTTCTGTTTTGCGTGGGCTGCGTGCTCTTATTCACTCCTCACTCTAGATTCCGGGAGATTTTAACTCATTTGCGGGCATCAGGGAGCCGCTCCCAATATGCGGGAGATGTGGGGTGTCTGTATTAAATCTATACTAACATGTCTGTGATAAGTAACAGGTAATAAACGCCGTAGCAACATGTACACCTGTATTTTTATCCAAATATGACATTGTGTAGCATGTACTGTACTGTATGACACGTTGCATGAGTTTACATGAACAGGAACAATCACATGCTACAAGAATCACAAACAAACAATCCGCTGTCTTCAATGCTGTGCGCTCCGCAGGGGCGCTTTTTTCAGGCTAATGCAGACACCGCCGAACTGCCGAAGTTAACTTGCGCTCGCAGCATAACGCCGTGATTTCATTATGTCGCCAACTCAGAATATCACGGAATTCATTTTTACCCCAGGATCAAAACTGATTCCGGGATTGGCGTGAACGGTAGGGTATGGCACGCCGACGTGCGCGGTATATAGAGGAGAATTGTAAACGCGACCACGTAGAGACAGAGATGGCGTGTCGTTGTGTAAATAAGATGAATATCAAAAGGTTGTTTAGTTTGTTTAATGAAAGGATAAGGTAGAGAGCTGTTCTATAGGAATGGTAACCTTAACTGACTTCTCTTGTGGACTCGTGCGGGGAAAAATAAACTAGAAAAATATGAACTGATTTTGAATCGGCAGAGAAAGAATCGCGATACGATTTTTTGTACACTCCCAATTTCTAGGGTACTAGAAACTGTAACTGTATTTGTTTTGAGAACCTCAGGCAACCGCGTGCTCTTTTGGGTGAGGAGCTGGACAACCTGAACACCGCTCACAGCACACACGTCTTCACTGTTATTACAGATTGCACCGTGCCTCGCTAGCTCGCGCTAAAATAAGCCCCTCTTTCGGAGGGCGCAGCTCGGACTCTCACAGGGGCTCTGCTAGGAAACGGTTTCTACAAATTTGCTAAAATTTTTTTAGAAAATTCCGACATTTACATTTACGGCCCTTATCAGACGCTCTTATCAACAATGACTTCCATTTCCTAATTACAGAGAAAGTCTCAATGGATCAAGTTGGGGTTAAAGAGGCCCCGCTCAGGTGCCCAACGGTGCCTCACGCAGACTTTTGCCCCTTTCCCACTTTGTGTGTTTGTGTTTTGGTCAGACGATCCACACGAGTGTGATGGTTTCAAGTCAACTGTTTTTTCAGTCATAGTTTGGTGCAAACCTCTCAAAAAATGGGAACAATATAGTAATCGGCCATAACGTTATTAATTCATTAATTCACTCATTCATTTATCTGAACCACTTAATGCCAATGGGGGATTAAGTGGGGGTGGCATGGTGGAGCAGTGGTTAGCTGGGTTGTCACCAGGTCGGTCCTGGGACCGTTCTGCATTGGTACTACGCTAGTTTCCTCCCACAGTCCAAAATCACACCGTGTAGGTTGATTGGCGACTCTAAATTGGCCCTGTAGGTGTGAATGTGGGTGTTTGTGTGAGTGTGTGCGCCCATAGTGTGTGTTGGTGTCCGGCCGGTGTTGGACCTCACCTGAGGGACGTAGTTTCAGGGTAGGCACCGGTACCCGTGATGCTGATTGGGATTAAGTAGATCAGATAATGAATGAATGAATGAATGAATGAATTTTGGGGCAGTTGGTGGTGTAAAGATTAGGGCCTTCGCCCCGTGATCAGAGGGTCGCAGGTTCGAAACCCTGAATGGTAAAGTTACCACTGAGGTACTCATGAGCAAGATACCATATCGGGCGCTGCCAAAAGCTTCCCACTGCTGCTTCACAAATGGATCAAATGCAGAGGTCACATTTGGTTGTGGTGCACTGTGTGCTGTGCTGTGGTGTGTTCACAATGACAAATAATCCCTCACTTTATTCTTAACTTGAGTGTAAACTGTGAAAGCGGAAAACGACTCGATATTTCTTTTCTCATTTTGGTTTTAGACAGGAATACCGAACCAAAAAAAGTGTTCTTTGGGATTTGGTTTTAATGTGAAATATGAATGAACAAATGACACCCAGATTGAAGAAGCAATAATTTAAGTCATGAAAAGTTACTGCATCCTTCTATGACGGAATAAAGACCCAGACAAGGCAGATATCACCCAGTCTGAAGAGCGAGAACTCGGCGCAAACGAGACGGCGGTACAACCTCATTCAGCTCGCCGATTATTTGCTTTGGTCACGGCGCTCCGTCCCGCGTCACTCCTTCGCTTTCAATTTTCCACACACCTACGGGACGTATTTTTCTATTTCTCCACACTGCGTTCAGCAGCAGCAGCAGCAGCAGCCGCGCTTTAAGGTACTCTTCCCGTGATGCACCATTCATCACAGGGCCGGCTAACACAATTAGAAGCCCTCCTCGCAATAAATCATGCGCCGAAAAATGCAGGGGCCGAAAAAAAAACCCCAAAAACAAAAGGGTGGAAAAGTTCCAGAAGGAGTGTGTGGTAGACGCTGACTTGGAATGCTGCGTGCTCTGTCATCAGCTGCACAGAAAAGACAAACACGCAAACGGACAGGCAGCCTTTCACCCGCGCCGGTCAACGGGCGGCAGCGGGAACAGGCGCTGAATTTATGATTGATGGCTGTCGCGGTCGGAATGCACACTTCCTACTAGACGGAGAAGTAATTTGGGCGTAGGAGGCCCGAGAGCCTGGAGACGCACCGTCTGACGCCGGGGCGACATTCGACTGCTGAGACAATTCCTGCTTCAGCAAACAATTAATATGAGCTGGATCGTCTGTAGAATGAATTGAATTATTTCATTTATTTATTTACCGCATCCGTGCAGGAGCGCTAGCTCTATTTTGGTTTTGGATGCATTTTTTATTCTGACTACATCACATTTTTAAGGATTAAGTGGACCTTCTACTCCCCTTCTGCTTTCCACACCATACTCTGTAACAGATCCGTTGCGTCGGGCAAACAGCGCCGCTCACAAACAATCCCGGCTAAGCTGATTACGCCACCCCAGTCGCCGGCACTGCCTTCTATATCTTCAATTCCAAAATTAGTTTTGCTCTCCGCCGCCTTGCAACGGAGCGGCGTCAGAATGTTTCCAGTGATGGCAGATCAATCGGCGAGTGAAGAAACACAGGCAATGCGGCATGACGGTATACAGAAATGAGATTCTCAAAGAGAATTTTGATTTCTTTATTTGAATAAAAGGACACTTTGACTTCAGGTTGAGCCGGCTGAACAAGACTTAAAGTACAATGTTGGCTAAACATTCCTCGGCTTCGAGCTGCACATTTGCAGAGACGCAGCGTCAAGTCAGACAAACATCCTCAATCGTTCTGGCTTTTGTCTGTTGGCCGGTCGATGGGTGGCCGTGTTCGGCTTAGCGCAGACGGTTAGGCGGGAGACGGCGCGGCCTTGTCGCAGAGGCTTCTATCGGTTTTCTATACGTTTCATATCCTCTGTAATGCAGACGCTGTTAGTGTGAGTCACTGTCTTTGGAGAAATAAATCCTCAATATGCTGCTCAAAGCTCCCATCAAAAACAACGAGACGAGACGAGGGCACGGAAGCAAAACCTGCCTTTTCCCTTTAACAACAGAAGCCAGAATTATAACCAAGCCACAGAGCAGGGCGGGACAATACCATCAAAAATATCACAATGCTTTTCGTTATTGATATTTATTCGATATCTCGATATTTATGTCAGGATATAAGGAATCAGGAATCACATGAATTTTATTGGCAAGTTACTGCTAGGGTACCGCTATACGCACCACAAGCCGGCGCATATTTACAGTAAATTTACGCTGACACAGAGAAAAGGCTTTTTCCTCCGCAATAAATATTTACTTTTTTTTCCGTAATAAATGTTTATCGGCGTGTGTTAAGTATAAAGGCGTCAAATGAGGAGACGCACTCGCTTGCGTGCTCTCTCCCCCCGTTACGTAGTGTATGTGTGTATCAACATTGAAGTAAATTAGAGAATTTTTTAATATTAGGGCTGCAAATAATGATTATCTTGATAATTGATTAATCTGACAATTATTCTTTCAATTAATCGGATAAAAAGAAAATAAACAATTTAATTTCCAGCATTTTTTAATAAACCAAACTGTCTTTTTCTAGTTTTCTATATTTATTTTTCACTCTCTAACATTATAAAATGGAAAAAAATTCTGATTGAAGTTTTGGTCATTTTTAGCCAATTCAGACTCATTTTGGTCTATAACTCATGTTTTACTCATTTCTGGGAGAGAAGGTAAAGGTACCACTGAGGTACTCATGCGTAAGGTACCTTCCCCAAGCACTGCCAAAAAAGCTGCCCACTGCTCCTTCACGGAGGGGTCACTGTGCTGTGTTGACAATGACAAATTATCACTCATTTTCGCTCAAACATTATACATATTATAATGTATAATGCTACATACAGTATATCACTTTATATTGAACAGGGGGGTAATTTTTTATAAAACACTGTAACATAGCAAGCTTTGTGATTTCGGCAGACATCAAATCGCCGTCCACTGAATTGATGTAATAACAAATGTTGGAACTTGTAGTTTACAAAAAACTTGGTAAAACTGGTCAGCTCAAAGACAGGAATGTCCGAAAAACTCTGAATTTGGGCATTAATTTATCAAAGCCTAGAATAAAACTTTTTAATTAGAACCTTTAAAGTGCCCTGACAGGAAGTCCTCTGATTCCCGCTTCCCCGCTGGCACACAAAAGGGTATGAAAGGTGAAGGAGAAGAAAGAAAGCTTCACGTTTGAGCAGAACAGGGCAGGATAAAAGGGGCAGGAGGTTGTTTCCTGCTAAACTCTCTCTCTCTCTCTCTCTCTCTCTCTCTCTCTCTTTCGTATTTTCAATCGAGATTTTCCAGCCCCACGTAACATTCTGCTCTCTGGCGCCTCTCCGAGAGCCCTGACACCCCCACGCTCCTCTCGCTACCCCTCTTAGGGCCATCTCTTTGTGTTTTTGTTGCCATGGAGACCCCCTGAATGATGCAGACTGATTGGGATGTCGAGAGGTCTTTTTTTTTTTTTTCCCTCCAGCGTCCAGGGCGGCCTGCACCTAGTGGAGACAGAGAGAGCAAAGGGAGGGGGAGGAAGATAAAGGGATCCAACCCCTTTTTTTTCCACTTTCAACATTAAAACAGTGTGTGTGTGTGTGTGTGTTGCTGATGTGAGCCCGTAACCTCATATTATACTGACTTCATTCACTACCAAAACTACTCCAGATTTACAAGCAGCCTGTAACAACATGAAGAAAAATAAACAATCTCTCACAATAAACCCTATGATGTGTTTGCCCAGGGCCGTTTTCATTACTGCGCAGTCACATAAACAAGTTCTGGAGACAATTATGGAAAATGTCTTTACAAAAAAAACACGACTACACACAACAGAGCAAGTCTGTATATCACTGCCAATCTTGTCTACATCACATAGTGCTGGGATTTGGGGAGAGCAGTGAAAACAATCACAGCAGGACAATATGCCATGTGATGATTATTCGATATAATTAACAACAGTCATTATATGTAAGTAAGTAAAATGTATTTATATAACACCTTTCAAAGACAAAAGTCACAAATCACTGAAGAATCTAAATACAAAATGTAAAGTACAAAACTGCATCAGGGCGGCACGGTGGCGCACCGCAAGAAGGTCCTGGGTTCGAGCCCCGGGTCGGCCGTAGGGTCTTTCTGTGTGGAGTTTGAAAGCTCTCCCCGTGTTTGCGTGGGTTTCCTCCGGGTGTTCCGGTTTCCTCCCACAGTCCAAAGGCATGCTATACAGGTTAATTAGCGACTCTAAATTGGCCCCGTAAGGTGTGAGTGAGAGTGTGACTGTGTGAGTGTGTGTGCCCTGCGGTGCGTTGGTGCCTGCCCAGGGCTGTTCCCCGCCTTGCGTCCGTAAGCTCCCGGAATAGGCTCCGGTCCACCCGCGACCCCAGTTGGGATTAGGCGGTTCAGATAATGAATGAATGAATGAATATATTATAACATATGAAATGAAGAAAGCGATGAAGATACGTCCAAGGTATTTCATGGCCATGGAAAACGATGTCCCATTCTGTCTGAGAAGACTGCACCGTGATGCCCCACAGACACGGCAGATGCCACTTCTGCCATTTCAACATCAGTCAAAAATGACTGGCAAATGAAAATACCATATTACCACATGCTAATGTTTGCACTGTTACCACACTGTCTCAGCGTAACACGTTAACGCTAACGTAAGTCACCGTTTTTGTTTCTCAAACAATGCAGTGGGTTCGATGACCCACCTGCACATGGGCTACAATCTATGATCCAACATGAATAACGTTATTCAACTGTTGAAAATATTTGAAATATTCATCCCTGCGTCTAGCGGTGATCCAAGTTAGCCAACCTTGGCTAAATCTTATCTGTCCAGGACAAAATTAGCCACTTCGGCATTTGTCTTCAAATTCTCCTCTTTCAGCCGTCTCCATCATTCAAATGCATCTCCTGTGCAGATTGTCGTTTTGTTTCTGCTTTTGTCAAAACAATGCCTTTTAGCTTTAGTAACGTCAGACGTTTGTAAACCAGAACGCTTGTAGCTGCAGTGGTAACTGGCAACCTGGATGTCGAAATGCTACTGACTTAGAGGTGACGGATAGACAGCGGTGGGTGGCACTACAGGCCACAACACAATCAAAACATAAACACGATTTATGGGCTGTAAATGACATTTTAAAATGTGAATATTCTGGCTGTACTTATTTTGTCAGTGAGATCAGTATTTCAAATTAACATGATTCCTTAATCTCTGGTGACATATTAGGTTCATTCTATGATTACTTGCCATACGTTTCTTACATATAGCTTCTTTAATGAGTTAAAAACTCTTTACAGTTTAGTTGATATCCTGATTATAAATGTATAACCCTATACAAGGGGAGTGGTATTGTAAAGTGGTAGCACATTTATGGGTCGTAACTTAATTTTAGATTATGTTAAAGCAGAGCCTGGAACAACACGATGACATTATTAGGCGTATAGACTTGAGGAGGTGAGATCAAATATGAACACTTCAACTGATCGAATACAAATAACCCACAGATAAGTCATCCTCCAAAATAGTCTTTAATTGCAGCCCTAATCTGGGAGCTGACGACACTGCATTAAGAATCCTAATACCACGAGCTCTGACGCGCTACTGCCATCAGCACGGTTTCTGTAGCAAACGCACATCTCCAACTGGCACTGTGGGAATTAAGGGGTTATTATTATTAGCGTGCCCTCCATCATGCCTTGATAAATAAATAGGAAGATGATCAGCCACAGGCCAAAGGACAGAAAGAGAGAGGGGGAGAGGGAGAGAGGGAGATTTTGGGGCTCGGCACACAGGTTCATTTAGAATTTCATAAGCCCAACATGCCTTTTACACATTAATGAATCTAAAGCACTTAAGCAGGCGGCCCAGGGAGGCCGGCATCGATTTGCATAGCCGGAGCAGTGCACGCTAGGAAGGGAGGCTGGCTTAGTGAGTCTATTCTGCGAGTGGGAACGGCACGGCTCTGACAATTCACTGCCACTGAATAGAGCGTTGCAGAGAGCACAGAAGACCATTAGCATTTAAATTGTGTGTAAGCTTCCTTGCGTGGATTCCCCTTAAAAGAGGGGAAAAAAAACCTCCATGTCGATTCCACCGGCGTTATCAAATACATGCAAGCTACTTACCACAGGGTCTAATCATTACAGACAGGTGTAATCTTAAAGGCTGGTTTGTGTTATAACACTTGATATTCCTTAGAAAAAAAATACATCCATGAATAATAAATGAATAGTCTCTAATGTGAGCGCCTGAAAGTAATCTATGATAAATGGCACTGAAAAGAAAGTAATAAATTGGGTCAATATTAATATTAGACCACTCATGTTTATCAGTGCAATATATAGACGGCAGTGTTTCCTCTACCATTATATCGGGGGGTGCACCGCCCACCCCGACGGCACCCCCGCCCACCCAACGACACCCCCGTCCTCTTAAAGGTCAAGGTAATTTTACGTTTTATTTTCTACATAGCGCCAGGTCACAAGAGAAGTCATACCCTGTCCTTCTGTTACGCAAACTAAATAGCATTATGTTTTTCTTATCTTATTTACATGACGGGGTGTCATTTCTGTCTTTACATAGTAAAATGCGCGACAGATGGATAGTTAGTGCGCAAGAGCGATCCGAGGTAGTGCGCGAGAGAGGTTGAATTACAGTTCAGTGCGCGAGAGAGGTTGAGTTACCGCGTGAGAGAGACCGAGTTAGCATGCTAGAGAGGTTGAGTTAGCGTGTGAGAGAGACTGAGTTCATGTGTGAGAGAGACCAAGTTAGTGTGTGAGAGAGACTGAGTTTGCGTGTGAGACAGACCAAGTTAGCACGTGAGAGAGAGCTTGAGTTAGCGTGTGAGAGAGGTTGAGTTTAGTGCGTGAGAGGTTGGTAGCGTGTGAGAGGTTGAGTTGGCGATGTGAAGAGGTTGAGTTAGCGTGGATGTGAAGACGAGTTGGTGGTGAGGTTGAGTTAGCATGTGAAGGTTGGTTAGCGTGTGAAGAACCGAGTTATGCGAAGTTGGTGCGTGTGAAGACGGTTAGCGTGTGAAGAACCGGTTAGTCGCGTAGAGGTTGAGTTAGCGTGTGAAAGAGGTTGAGTTAGCGTGTGAGAGAGGTTGAGTTAGCGTGTGAGAGAGACCGAGTTAGTGCGTGAGAGAGACTGAGTTTGCGTGTGAGACAGACCAAGTTAGTACGTGAGAGGTTGAGTGCTGCGAGTTAAGCGTGTGAGAGAGGTTGAGTTAGCGTGTGAGAGAGACCGAGTTAGCGTGAGAGAGGTCGAGTTAGCGTGTGAGAGAGGTCGAGTTAGCGTGTAAGACCGAGTTAGCATGTGAGAGAGGTTGAGTTAGCGTGTGAAGTCGAGGTTGGCGTGTGAAGGCTGACGGGATGGAGTCGCGTGAAGAGTTGAGTTAGCGTGTAAGACCCGTATGCGAGAGGTTGAAATTGGTCGCGTGAAGACTGGTTAGTCGTGAAGGTTGAGTTAGCGTGTGAGGTTGAGTTAAGCGTGTAAGACAAGTTAGCATGCGAGGATTGAGTTAGCGTGTGAAGACCAGTTAGCGTGAAGGTGGATGGCGATAATGGTCGAGTTGGCGTGTAAGACAGTTAGCATGTGAAGGTTGAGTTAAGCGCATGAGAGGATAATTAGTATCTTGAGATAATGGTATTTAATATGGTATTAACATAATTATTTAAATAATTGAAATAACAATCCTCAGCAACATTATCTCGATTCTCTACAGTGGTTCAGGTATTTGGCGTTAGTACTTTAGCCTAGGTTTAAATCCTGTCTCACACCCGCCCTGTAATACACCACTGCAGGCTTAATCAGGGTAATGTTGTGTTAAAAGACGATCAGATGATCATATCTCTCCTCGTCTGTAATCCGTCCCGGCTTGTCTGCTAGCTGTAGAAGTTCTATTTAGGGACAAGCCAAACACCTTTTCCACATGACTGTTGTCTTATCTTATGCTGTCACTGAGCGGAGCTGTAATAAAAAAGTTCAGTACTCAGGTAATGTTCTAACAGACATGAAACACACATAACTGCTCCATTAATGCAGCAAACAAAAACAATAATTGGAAATCTCACTCTGCCAACTGACAAAGTTGAGAACCCTGATGACATGAAATAACAACATTATATAAATAAAGATTACCTGTCCATTACTGGAATGGTCACACTATATATACATCCTTAAATATACATTATCAAAAAATGCATCCTAAAATCAATCAATAAACATTCTCTCACTAGTAACCCTATTCAAATGTAACAATTAACGTTTATTTTTGCTCTGAATATTACTCAATCAAAATGACCTTTAGGCAAAAAAGGTTCTTTATTTTTCTGCATGCTTCTTAGAATTCTGTATGTAAGGAAATAATGTTAAAAATAAATAAAAAAATAAAGAAATAATAAGAAAAGGGTGAAACCTATTTATATTATGTTGCATTCAGAGTTAAATATGTGATTATTACACTGCCCACTACACTGTATTGAACCTGAAGCAGTCTAAGGTGGAACTGGCTCAGTCAGAAAATCTGTGGCATGGACTAAGAGGTGCAGAAAGATGCCCATCCTGACCTGGCAGATGTGGAGCGCTTTTGGAAGTTGCAGATATTACCAAGTCAAGATGTGACACGCTGATAGGCTTCTACCCAAAAAGACTGAACGTTGTAATCAAATCAAAAGGTGCTTCAACAATGCACGTGGTTTGGTGTGCATAGTTAAGCAGTCGGCTTAGTGTTCCCTTATATTTTTCAAATAAAAGATGTGCTTGTGTTTTCAATTTAATTGCACGGATTATATGTCATATTTAAACAAAATGATTTCTCTTGGTCGCTTTTTTTTGCATCACAAAATAATCATCATTTTAACAGAGCTGTGTGGATGTTTTTGGTCATCCATTCAGTCAGAAATCTTGACTCTTTCTGTCTCTCTATCGCTTACACCAGATGATGCAGCATCTGGCCTCCATTAACCCTGACGCTTGGAGCGAACAGCAGCAACATCGTCCGCTTGCATGCAGCTTTTGAGGTTGACGCTTTCCTTTGCGTTCGCAGATGAAAGGCTGCTGAACTCCCGTTTAATAAAAACACTTTTCACGAACTCGGGGCACGTAATGGAGTCGGCGGCGATAGAGAATCACGTTTGAGCAAGCCTCGTACATGCCCTTTATTTCCAAATGCTAATGCTGGTATTAACAGATTCCAGCCTGGGTAAGTATTTTTCCCAAACAAATTATGCCCCAGACTAGCGGCTGCAATCTGATATCGCGTGAAATATCTCTACCACAAAAGCATCATGCGTGGGTGTTACAGTAACCTGCTATACCATTTGACAGCCATTCAGTTTATAATCTAATCAAAATCTCTTAGCTGATGCATCACAATCATAAAATCTCATACCTAATAGTGAAAACAAGGACCGTGCCTCTTTATACGGAAAAAATCAACAAACCAGCTGTCTTTGGTCTTCTTTATAAAACTAAGCTGATGACTGATAAGCTGATTGCTGGTTATTACAACGTTGGAAAAACACTGCATAGAGTCACAATGGAAGTGCTGGGAGGGTAGGGTAGTTTTAATGTTACCGGACTGAACTGCACGGCACCGGATCAGAACTAACCTGGTCAGGGGTGTGTTCCCAAAAACATAGTGTACATTAACAACTAACATAGTGTTGCTAATGTGATTGCTTAATCGTTAGCAACTATCTCTTTTGGGAAAGGCACCTAGATGTGAAAACAGCCTGAACTCCCAAATAAACATACATACATAAATAAATAAATAAATATTAATAAATATTGAAGCTGTATGACTATGGGCTGGCGTAAGTGGCCAACTATTTGCCCTGTCATAGCACATTTGTAGAATTCTTCCAATTGAAAACAAATGCATCTCTTGCCCGTTAGAGGTGGGGTTCTGTGGGAAACTGCCGCCTGTCTGCAGGCCAGCCATTACGTGAGCCACGGCTGAAGGAGGAGATGAACGGTTGCTTGCATGGCACCAAGTAAAGTGAACAGCTGGGTGTGACTTGGCTCTGGAGAACTTGGTGCTGGAAGATTTGAGCACTGTGGCTAAGTGAGCACGTTTCTGTAGGTTGGCTGAAATATCATGTTAGTGAGATGCTGGATGTATACAGTGCTGTGCGAGGTCTTGAGCCTCTTTTACTCACGTTGTTGGAAAAATCGAACCAGTATGAGTGATTTGTTGCAAGCATTAAAACCATGAGCAAAAAACTATTCCTCAAGACTACATCCAAGAAAAGTCTAGCTCTTTGGGTCCAAAATATGAAGATAAGAACTCCAGACTTTATAATAAACATAACTGTCACGATGCGATGCCGATACTGTAAATTTGAATATCCTGTGATATGATACAAATCCCAATACAGTCTCTGAGTCTGTACAGTCTTATTGCACATTTCCTTCATGCTCACAAAGAGTCCATCTGGGCAATTTAAACACTGTCTTGCGTCTATAAATTTCTTGAAGTTGAACTTTCATGTTGGGGTAAAGTCACTGGAGTGTCATCACGTTAGTTGAAAAATGTGTAGACTGATAGAAAGAATCAAGGAGTTTTACATCTCTACTAGCAAAACCTCAGTAACGACAATAAGCCTTTTCTACTCATCTGCTGACCTCCATGGCAAAACCGAATAAACTAATACTTGGAGGGTTTCGAAAAAACAACGTTTATGTTTGCATGGGGTAAATTTTGGATTTTTTGTTTGGTGTTTTGAAGCTATACTGTCTATCACTGTACTAAAAACTTACCCTTTCCATCCTAAAAACGTGACTTTCTTGAGGTGAGGAATTCAATTCCAGCAGAATGTTAAAAGTTTCTGTTTTGACCGCTCTACTTCAATATTTACGGTAAATCCACTGGTTGACTAGCATGAAGATATTTCTCCGGAATCCATCTCCGTCTCCCGAGTTCAGTTAACCTAACGCAGGTAGGCTATCCGTGTGGCTGTGAATGCAGCGTAGGCTACCGTAAATGCAAACGTAGCCGCGACCGCACCAAGCGTCTGTGAGTGCTACGGCGATAGTCAACTTCAAAGGCAGATTTCTCCGTTTCTCACTTGGCGTGACAGGAGAAACCCGACTCCTTCGAATGTTGATATCTCAGTCATATGTCGTCCCATTCATTCGATATGGGTATCATTTTGAAGCTTGATTTATGCCCTTTCCCTTTATGCTCTTTCAAACATAATAACTCAATCTTGAAAATTTGCGACAAGCGATTGGTTTTGCCGTGGAGGGTCACATTTAGTTTTCTCACATTCATTTTAATGCAAAAGATATCTTGGCAAAAACCAAACATTTTCTTGCCAAAGGGTCTGTCCCCAGTCTGAAGGTGTAGAGTCTGAAAATTGTCTCTGAAATGAGTCTAATTCAGAAGCACACACTATCAACTCCAGAAAACGGCAAAGCAACAGATAACCATTGATTTCCAATGGAAGATGTTCTGTATCCTCCCTACCAATCAGGAGGTCAAACGTCAAAGAAAAAGATGTGGTTTTGAAGTACAATGTTGCTCAGGAACTAAAATACATTTCTCCAAAGTGAAGAAAGTGATCTTCGTTTGGGTTTCCAACTAAGTACACACAGTACAGAGCACACTTGTTAAAGAGAACATAATTAGCTTGACAATTAAATAGAACGTAATCACGAAGTCCACTTGAGTGTACACGGGAATACAAAAGCGACCGCGACGGAAAACCTTCTCGAGTCTCTAATACGCTGCCAGATAATCAGCATTCATCAAGGCACATTTCCAAGCTGCGTTCTGCATTTCATTGATCTCTGAGAGTTACGGCGCCATATCGACGCCGCGCAAAACGACTCTGAGCAATCAGCTGAGTATTCATATGCTTGACTAACAGGAGTTAATTAGCTACTTGTCTCTTGCTCCAGTGAGGGAGGAGGTAGAAGTGGTGAAGCGGGTAGCCCACGGGCCAAATTAATCCCACGTCTGCTTATTACATTCCTGTCACTCATCTTCACAAAAGGTTGAGCGTGTCACGAAACTCATTTCTTAAGAGAAACCTGAAAGAAAACATCCTTTCATCACCTCACCTTTCTGTCCACCTACAATAAAATCTCACAGTTCAACCAGCCTAATCACTCATTTTACTCTAGTAATTCTTAATATTAAGACTTTGACTTGCGTAGACCGAAATAAAAAGAGGCGGAGGTAGGAGTGTGCGATATACCGAATATACTCAATGTATCTCTGCTTGCTCCACGTGCGCTGAAGTAAGTGACGATATTGTGAATATTGAGTACAGATCCTCACATTAATGTTAAACAGTTTGTACGTCGCTTTTGAGTTTCACTTCTCTGCCCTCTCAAAGCAGAGCGCTCACTCCCCCGACCATCCAGAACACTCTCTTAGTGCATTGTAAGGTGCTTGCAGAAGGCACATGTGTTTTTGTTTTTCCCTGGAGAAAATGAAGATCGACGGTGGCATCGCTGAATCAACTGTCGGACTGGGGCGGTGCTTAGCATTTATCTACATACCGCCATCGTCCACTGGTGTTCTGTGCACAAAAACAGAAAACGGCACAAAAAAATGCATAAATGTGCATAAATGACATTCTTTGCGATGTAAATGTGCCTTGCGATATGGAACAAAACGCTCCACTTCAGTCAAATCTTCCCCTTTATTAGAGAGAAAACCCATATTTCAGCTGATAAATAACCAGCGTTCTACTCACAATACAGCTATTTACTTCAAGATTTAAGATTCTTTATTTGTCACATGCAAGTTATACAGGTACAACATGCAGTGAAATGTATCCTGATACTTGATATTATTCCGGACGCATATCCATCGCATTATTGCGAGTCGCAGCGCAGGGGATTGTGGGAAATGTAGTTCTCTCCCAGAAAGACAGAACTCTATCACAATATATTTTAAAAGTATTGCAGTATTATTTTTAGGCTGTATCACCCAGTCCAGGCTGGAAAATATTTTAGGGGTCGACCCTAACCCTAGCTTTTTCGTGCCTGATAACGATCTTGAATACTGCTAAATCAGTAAAGAGACTGCTGACCAAAAAACCCATTTGAACCCATTTATTTCAGCTATAAAAAGGAAAAGTGGTGTCAAATTTCTGAATGAAAGTCTCCAACAAAAACTTACTTGTAGTGCATTTTAGCTCCCAGCTTCAGTGTCAGCAGAGGAAACCTTCAGCCTTCAGTGTTGATAGGTTAAACATGTGACATCTAATAAATCAAACCCTCTAGACTGCTGAATACTGACTTCACACCACGGCTGTGCAACATGGCCTAAATAATATTGTGATATCTTAAAGCTATATTGCGATACACAATATATATTTTGATATATATCATGTATTTCTCAAAATATTCTCTCTTTCTGGGAGAGAACTACATTTCCCATAATCCCCTGCATCAGTAGAAACCTTGCGAGTGAACTATGAGGAATGAAAACAAACAAACAAAAAAAACTGAACACAAAATAAATGTTTATTAATCATAATCGAGGTAAAATGCTTCATTAATTGTGATACTGATTTGAGATGATATCGCCCAGCCCTAAGTGACCCTCATTTCTGTTACAATATTTTGTCTTTTCCCTAAAATATCTTTAGCGAGACACTTAGCCCTCACACATGACAGCAGAAAAACTCATTTCCTGTCACATGTGCCCCGGCTGACCCCACCGCCCGCATCCGAGACGAGTTCTGCCTCTGCACAGGTAAACAGCACCTGCACTTGCTCTGAGCAGACCCTCATTCTCAGATAGAGATTTGGCTTGAAGAAACAGGATCTCGCTGCTCGCTCGCTCGCTCGCTGCGGAATAAAAAGACGCCTTACGCACGCTTGAGGGAACAGTAACTACTGGCAACCTCATTCATTAGAGCGCTCTTTAATGCCTGCCACGGAGCCCGGGTAAATGTCCTGGAACGCCACTTCATTTATAAACAGCAGATAGGCAGCTTCTGACGGCGCTCACAGGGGCTTATTGTAACGGGAAGAAAAGGATCATGTTCTCTGTGAAATTCTAAATCTGGACAGATGCATGGAACAGGGCTAATTTCAGTTGCTGCACTTTAGTGTGTCATGGGGCACATTGCAACTCCTTCCGTGCTCGCCATGGTCCATGTAACTTGCATTTCTAACTATGGCAATTGGGGCAAATTTCATCACCAGAAAAAAAATGTAAGTATTAACAAAGCTTCCAAAACAAACAGCAGTGAGTTTAGGTGAGTGATTATTTGTCGTTGTGAAGACAGCACAGCACACACTGGTACCTCTACTGGTCCAGGACAAGAATCCCTAACCGTTACGCTACCAACTGCCCCAAATATCCAATAAAGAGTAAAAATACAATATCCTAAATGACAAAAAATTCTAATACCTTATCCAAAGTTACTCTGGCGGTCGTACACTGTGTGAGGTAAAAGCTGCAATCTCATCAGAAATCTGGTCTCTCACCAGCCCTACTGCAATATAATAAAGAAATCTCTCACCCTTAAACAGGAAATAACTGTAAAAATCCATTGCTGATAAGCATATGCATTGCCTCGTTCTTCCTCTTGCTTAACCCTCCTGTTGTGGGTCAAAATGACCCATTAAAAAAATAATAAAAATAGTTTAAAGTATTCTTTCAGTATGAAACTTCTTGTGCTTGGCTTAATAAGGGTAATCAACATATAAAATAAAAACGGTTTATTTAACATATGTGCAACCCCACCCCTGCTGCATGTCTCTATTACAGAGATTCTGTTCGGGCAGTTTGAAGTGAAAATGATCAATGTCATGTAAAACTATTATAAACAATTATGAAATAATCGATATCTATTCTGTGATTTTTGTTTTGGAATTGGAAATCCCAATGAGGTTTTAATTCCATTTTCTTCTAATTATTTTTTTTCAATAGGAAGCACAAATCAGGTCTTGACATCCATTTTGCAAACCTGAATTAGGTCTGTTTTCCAATTAATTTTTTAGAAATGCAAAGCCAAATCATCAGCCTTGAAATTTGATTTTCAGTTTTAGAATCAAAAATGTCTTAAAACATTGTTAGTCTTAAAACGTTTTCCGGTTTTGGTTTTAGAATTGGAAACCCAAAGACCCAAATCAGGTCTCAAAATCTTTTTCCCGAGCCGCAAGCTACAAGGATAACGGCAGGTTGGCCGGGAGGTTTTAGGTAGCGCTGTGCTGCAGACGAGCCCCGACTTCTCCCGGTATGAATCACGGTCATTAAGAGCAGAGAGAAAGAACACTATAAGTTGTCCTCCTGAAGACGTCCCCAGGGCATTGCTGGCACTCTGATATGCCCTTTGGCTAGGGGTCGTCTAAATGCACATCACACACACACACACACACACACACAGACAGAGACAGAGACCATCCCCACAAGATGGGACGGGTGAAAGAAAAACACACAGCACAGAGCTGGCCAGCAAATCAAATCCTGAGTAAAACCTGTCACAGGGAAGCACTGTTGTACGTTAATGCAGATCAACTCTTGAACTCAGAAATATATTTATTTACGGAACAGTGCTAATTTTAAACTGTTCGTGAAAATAATTGGCAATCAAGTGTGTGTGCTAAATGCTGTAAAATACTGTTGCTTTAATGCTGGTCAAAGCTTTTCAAAGGTTCAAAACGCATCTTAAACTGGTGTGTCAATTAATTTTGACCTAAAACCTGTTCTCTGAGGTTTCAAAGGTCACTGGCAGTGTAAGGGAAGCCATTTTAACTATTCAAGCTGTTTATGATTAAAAGTGGGGTGTTGTGTGGCCTAGTGATTAGGACACTCGCCTCTGTACCAAGAGGTCGTGGGTTCAAGCCCCATGTCTGGCACTACCATCATTGGGTTACTGAGCAAGACCCTTAACCCCAAACTGCTCCAGGGAGACTGTCCCTGTAATTACCAAATGGAAGTCGCTCCGGATAAAAACGTCTGCTAGATGCCAGAAATGTAAAAGTAAGTAACTAAGCTACAGCCAGTGATACCTTGGATTCGAACAGTCTTCCTTCGAATCGACGTTCGCTCCGTGACCGGAAGGTCGCCGGTTCGAGTCCCAGGACCAGTAAAGGTACCACTGTGGTACTCATGAGAAAGGTACCGTCCCCAAGCACTGCTCCTGGGACGCTGCCCATGTTAGCTGCCCGCTGCTCCTTCACGGATGGGTCACATTTCATTGCGGTGCACTGTGTGCTGTGTTCACAATGACAAATAATCATTTACTTTTACCACTGTTGTAATATAGTAGTCAAATACACTACAAGCTACAGAGAGAAGTAGCTAAACCAGTCGCTTGTCGCAACGGAGGTTTCCGAGAAAACCAACCGTTTATGTTGCGTGGGGTAAAATTTTGGATTTTTCGTTTTTAGTGTTTTGAAACAGTAGGAGGTCTATACTGTACTGTTGTAAATAAATTTAGCTGAAAAACTTACCCTTTCCATCCTAAAAACGTGACTTTCTTGAGGTGAGGATTTCAATTCCAGCAGAATGTTCAAAGTTTCTGTTTTGACCGCTCTACTTCAATATTTATGGTAAATCCACTGGTTGACTAGCGTGAAGATATTTCTCCGGAATCCATCTTCGTCTCCCGAGTTCAGTTAACCTAACGCAGGTAGGCTATCCGTGTGGCTGTGAATGCAGCGTAGGCTACCGTAAATGCAAACGTAGCCGCGACCGCACCAAGCCTCTGTCAGTGCTACGGCGTTTCTCACTTGACGTGACAGGAGGAACCCGACTCCTTTGAATGTTGATATCTCAGTCATATGTCGTCCGATTCATTCGATATAGGTATCGTTTTGAAGCTTGATTTATACATAATAACTCAATTGAAAATTGCCAAAAGTACAAAAGTAGTTTCGCTACCGCCAAGCCACTGAAAAACAGAGTTAAGTTAGTGGCGTCACTACTTGTAGTTAGCTGCTCCCCGACACCGCACACTCGTCTGTCCTCGTGCTTCGACTGAGTGAACTGCTCCTTCCAGCACCAGCCTTTTGATTGATGGGACAGAATAAATAGATCGCTGGCTACGAACCCTCGGGTTACTCTTCAAAGTCATTAGAGGCTGCAAATTCGAGAGGAAGCAAGGTCACGGCCGGCAGATGCGTCTTTGAGCCGAATTTTGGGGAAGGGGGCAAATATAGTTGAGGGAAAATGAAGGAGGAAAAATGAAAACCAAACAGGGGTGCCATTTTTCGTCCTCAAATTGAGCGTCGTCCCAAATCTGCAGGTGTGAAGTCTGGAATTTGTGCCCAAAATAAAATATCCCTTACGCACATATGCACACACCATAAACAAATATACAAAGTTCATCATAATTAGATATTATATTGATTCAATGGAGAACAAATTGACATCTGCCAACATCACAAAGTCTGCTACAATACGATTTCGGTTTGATTCAGTTCAGGAGTCAGCGGTCGATATGAGACGATACCATATGCAGGTATAACCCAATCACTTCCTATCATATCCAATCACAATAAACAACTAAAATGTCATTCCAAGACACGTCTTTTGGGCAATTTTGAAGGAAGGCCGTTGATCCTCGCTCTCTCCGTCACCCAGCAGCTCGCCTATATTAAGGCTGTGACGTGTGGCGAGTATTGACTGACACACTGAGTCGTCTCTTCCCCTCGTGACCTACGGCTTCGTGACTCACGAAGCAGAAGCAGAGCAGGGCCCTCACTGCATGGGTGACATGACAACAGCGGGGAAGAGAGAGGGAGAGGGGGAGAGAGAGAGAGAGAGAGAGAGAGACTGGCAAATAAAGAGGTAGAATAATTAAGAATGTGTAGACACAACTGCATTTGCATCTGCTTCCCCTGTTCCAACCACAAACCCGTAAACACACTGTAACGATACATCAACTTACACTGCTACAGCGACTAATTGATAAACAAGACCATAGCATGAATCCAAAATTAAAACGCTGATCAGACATGCCAGCAGACCACGACTGGCCATGGCTAAAGAATAAATAAATATATATTAGTTGCTTTTTGTGACTGGATATGAAAGGAAATGATTGTGTTAAATCAGCATATGATATTGTCTCTAATCGATCTCTGGCTCCTAAACTGAACCAAATCGGAATCATACTGTACCACCCTTTGTGACATGAGCAGTCATGAAATCGCTGTCCGTTGAAGTGATATAATATCATATTGTGAAGAAATTTGTGACATTCACCTCTAGTCTGTACTGATTAGAGTTACAAAATTCTGGGAATTTTCAAAGTTGGAAACTTTCCATGGGAATTAATGAGAATAAACTGGAAATTTTCAAAGTAGAAGGTTGGGAACATGTAATATAGTTGGAACCGCAGGCACATAGCACACTACTTACTGCAGGGCTATTAAGGCCACACCTCCTACATGCATTGTGCATTCCTCCATCACATGCACAGTGATTTCTAGAATTCTGAACTACTAAAGATACTTTTTTGGGCCCACAGCACAAATACAGACTACTGAAGTCACACATTTGAGCCCAGGGACAGCATAAAGTTTTGATGATATTATGAGGTAGATCATATTTGATGCTATTTAGATAGTGACTAAAATGCTCGCCAATGTGACTAAATTTTATTTTTGCAACTAGTTTTCTGGTCCGGAAAGTTTCTGGAAATTTACCGGGAATTCTCCGCCCCTTTGCAACCCTAGTACTGATAGTCCAAATTTGGCAAATGTCACCGATTTGTTGCATTGAGAGTTAAATTTGTAACAAAGCGTTTATTATATTGCCCACCACACCTTCAATGTGCAGCTCCATATATTGCGAAATGAGAATTATCACATCATCACATCAATTATCACATCAATTATCACATAATTGTTTTTGCGATCACAAGTTCCAAAAATGGCTCCAAATGATTCATTATCACATGAAGACGTGAACAGAGTCGCACATGACGCTGGCTGACCATGGCATCAACAACCCTTCAACAACGCAATATTTAAGGGATGGAAATAGCTTAAGTTTTCTTTAATTCAACTTGTTACAAAAGACATCTTAGCAAAACCAAACGGGGACACCATTTTTGATCCCTAAAGGGAGATCTGTGGAGTCTGAAATTTGGTCCCAAAAACACTCACTAACTCCCACATACTCGATGCAGCAGTGAAAGAATTCTGAAATCTGGTCAAGGTTATGGGCAAAGTTACAAAACTCCCTTTTTACCCACAGTATAAAATGTTCCAACATGCACAGCTGACAGTAACAAGCTCACATAAACCCCAAACTTTAATCAGAGCTTTCCACACACAAAACAGCCTGGCCCTTTTTTTCCATTACGGAGACATGAAGCAACGGAAGCCCAACAGGAATGGGACATTAATCCTCTTTATCTGGTGCTGGCCAAAGCAGCCGGGTTTTACCTGTTACATCATTAGCTGGTGCACATTACTCTGAGGGGGAGAGGTAGTTTAGCTGACGTAACCTGAAACAACAAAGGCAGAAGGAACGGCAAAAACTATGGCAATTTGAAGACCTCAAGCCAAAGGAATGACCTCGGACGAATCTATAAAGCTGAAAAGCCAGGATTGGGGATCGTAACAGAAAAAGAAAAGAAGAAATATAAAAATGAGCCCATTTTTATATGAGAAAGATCAGTCATAGAGGGATAACAAAACACTGCTATCTGGTAATGATAATAATCTCATTAAAGAGACCAGGGATGAAACAATTCATCGATACATCAATTCAATGATCAACATTAACTAAAATGAAAACATTAATCAGACTTCATACTAGGCTTGGGTACGGTAAAAATACCAAAAAAATACGGTAGGAAGACAACGGCCATATGTTTTTTATACCTTCAAGATTAAATATTCTTATTCAACTTAAATAAAAGACAGCGACATGATTTTAATGCCATACATCGCATAAGTCACGTTTAACAGGCAGCTGCTGAGACGTAGCGAAGAAGCACTAGGCCACGGAATTTGCCAAAAAGTCTAATAGCTCAGCTGGTGTCTGGGAGTGTTTTGGTTTGTGCCAAATGATTGTGCCGTCAGAATTACTAGAAATACTTTGAACTCAACAGACACTGTATTGAATCTTCTGTATGTGAAAGTATTTGTGAGTAATTACAGGCTCAAAAAGCAAAGTAATTGCATAGAAACATTTTTGTGAAGTAAACTAGCAGTCGTAAAAAGCTTTATTACAGACAAAACTCATATTTTAGCTGATAAATAACAACAAGCAATGTTCTACAATCAATACAGCCTTTTGCAGCATTTTTTTTCATTCGCATGTTCGCTGCGTTATTGTGATGCGACCCGCGTCTCACAGCAATAAGCCATAGAATAAAAACTCTGCCAGAAAATAAAACAGAAACTGTTTTTATTATATGTAGTAAAGTCTACAGTTTCAGCACTTTTATACTACATAAAGCTAAAACGAAATGAAATCTAGAATAAAAAAGAAGTGTAATTGAATTAAAGTTTGAATATAGAATATATAACATACTGGAGAATTAAAAAACACAAAAAAACAAAACTAAATTACTGGCATACGGGGCATGTGCTCAAGAAGATCAAAGTCAAAGTAAACTTTACTGTCATATCTGCTATATACTGCACAAGTCTACAGAGAGACGAGACGACGTGGCTCCAGTTTTAACGGTGCAAACAACAACGAACAAAGAACAAAGAACAAGTAAGACACATAGAATAAGGCATATAAATAGAATATAAAAATATACACTTTAAACTATAAGTAGAAAGAGAAACAATTAGGGTGTGGTATTCTGCCTACAATTATGGTCTCGGAGTTGTCTCTTACACTGAATGTGCATGAGGTCAGTAACGGTTTCAATATAAAAAGTTTTATACAGTCTATTAAATAAAACGGCATCTTTTATAGAGAAAAAATTCCACCCAAGCCTACTTCACACATATTGTAACGTCACTGTATCATTAAGAGTAAATTTTTATTATGCGAGAACAACGGTAAATGTCAGGATCTTTGTAAAAACGTGGGGTTTAACAAATTTCTTCTAAAGAACGTTCTTTTGAAGGAAGTCCAATATTTTTATTCATATTAATAAAGCATGATAAATTTAACTGTGAATAATAAAGCTTTTTCTGCAATTATAAGTAAATAAAGAATGTTCAAAATGCTCCAATTTCAGACAGAAATGGGCAGAAAGTCATGAACAACTTTATTATCAATTTATTATTACACTCTATTTATTGTGCTAGATCGTAGGCATAACTGAATAGGTTTAAATATAGGAAATATCTAAAAATGAATGGTTAAAATGGTAAATGTTACTACCATCCATGTGTGTGTAACTACGTTTCATCGACTACAACTGGAATAAAACTACGAAGGACAGAAATGACTAAAACATGACTAAAACTAATGAACAATTCCGTTTAAAGACTAAGACTAGTACTGACAAAATGATCACCGCCATTAAGTCACCAAAACATCCCGATTAGCCTTCATTCATTGCCCAAGTTACATAAACAAACCCCGCCGTTCCTCTGTGCAAACACAACACCCGCATGTGTCACGCATCTGCCGTAGTTTTCCACGTTAGAGAGTGCGAGTACGGGTCGCTGCCGAGGCGCAAATGTTTACCTTGATGAGCACTGCTCGGTTTACTAGCGTCAATATGCCGGAGTGAGAAATCTATATTTGAAACGCAGCTACAGTGCGGTAATGTGAGTCCTTACTGTAAAGCTAGTGCGCTGCAAAAACGCTCGCATTCGATAGATCAAATTCCATCAGAGCAGACAGGCCGCGCGCTGCGAACGAGCCCAGTCCTGTAAAGATGTGAAGATCAGCTGATTGAGTCTGAGCTGCTGCTGCCAACACTCGTTTGCGGAGAGCTTTTGCGGGGAGCGTCGAAGAACAAGAAGACAAGGCGAGAGAGGGAGCTGCGCAGCCTTTTTGGAAATTTCCAGCTGAGAATTCCTCTGCCTTCCGCAATCACTTTTACAGCTGATGCTGCTGTTGCGTCTTGTGAGAGAGTGTTTAGGAAAAAAGTCAAACGAGACAGACAGAGCGGCCCGAGAGGGGCTTCACGTCGTAAAGAATGTCGGTGTTTCTCGTGTAATTGTTGCATCGATTTTTAAAAGGGCGACTCAAATAAACGGTTAGAAACAGCAGAATGTATGGAGGCCCCAAAGGGAGCAGTGACGAACACGAGTTTCATATGAGCATGAAAAAGTATCACGTCTGCAGAAGAAGTTTTCGCATGATCACGAGAAAGTATCACACGAGCATGAGAATGTATTACTTTTGCACAAGATGTTTTTGCGTGAACATGACAAAGTATCAACTTTGCATCGGGATGTTTTCACATCAGTATGAGAAAGTATCGTTCGGAATCAGTTTTAAATAATGCTAATGCTACCAGTGTGTTCACAGCAAAGACCTAGTCTAATGTTTAGGCTCACATCAAACTTTATTGTTATATCAGCTATATATAAGTATACAGAGAGACAAGACAAGACAAGATTTCAGTTTTTACAGAGCATAAAGAACAATTCAGGCACGCAGAATCAGCATATACACTAGAGCTGAAACGATTATTCGAATAACTCGAATAATTCGATTACAAAAAATGGTCGAGGCAATTTTTCTAGAATCGAAGCTTCGTTTAAGTCATTTAAATGGCTACAGCATGTGCTGCTTGCGTTTCACACAGACGCTTATTAATGACGCACAATATTTCCAGTGGCGCGATCAAGGCGAGAATAGATCCCTCTGTATGTGAACGTATTTGTGAGATATCTTCCGTGCACAAAAATAGAAGTAAATTCATGAAAACACATAAATGACATTTTTTGTGATGTAAACATGCACGCTGTTTGTAAGCGCCATTACTCGCTGAAACGCTCCGTTTCCGTCAAAACGTCCCCTTTATTACAGACAAAACGCGTAATTTATCTGATAAATAACCACATCAACCAGCGTTCCACTCACAATACAGCCGTTTATTAAGATTTTCCCATCGATTTTTTTCATAGTTCATTCCGGACCGCGCTGAACCCTTTATTGTGATGCGGCTCCGAGGCGTGCGCGGGGGATTGTGGGAAATGCAGTTCTCTTCCAGAAAGGCCAAAAGTTACTCATTTTATTTGCCAAATTGATTCAAAATGACCCTTGAACTTCATGTTTCTTCATTTTCAATTGAATACAACAACATAAAGCGTATCTGACTAACTTCTACTCACATTCCAATAAGCCTAATAACAAATGTATTGTCATTTTTCCGATGCGTGGATCGGATATCGGATGTTGTAGCCATTTAAATGACTTAAGTGAAGCTTCGATTCTAGAAAAATTGCCTCGACCATTTTTTGTAATCGAATTATTCGAGTTATTCGAATAATCGTTTCAGCTCTACTGTGTAAGAAGGAGCAAAGCATGACACCTTCATATAAAGTATCCCCCCGTATCCAACGGTGCCACAATGCATAACCCAATCACGAGGATGTTCACTCTCAACTCAGCGCCGGGATGAGTCTTTATTCCAGCCCATGTTTGCCAATTAAGTTCCTTTTTTCAATGCAGGATTACCAGACTGAGACTGACTGAAAAGAAAGGCAGCGAACGGCGGTTTCCTCTCCAGAGAGGTTTTTTCTTTTTTACTCCATTCGCTCTCGTGGCCTCCTTCTGCGCCAAAGCAGTGGGGAGACTCTGCGACAGTCTACTCAAATCTGATCTGAAATAGGAAATCAGTCATGTATTCTCAAGAAGCTTCAACACTGGCAGCAATCTATCAAAGTATTTGTAGCTTCTACCAAAGACCGGGTCTCTCTCTCTCTCTCTCGCTCGCTCTCTATCACACACACTCTATCTATCTCCATCTCTCGCTCTCTCTCTCTCTTGATCCTAGTACCTGCAGTGGAAGAGAGAAAGCGAGAGCCCTTTTCAGCAGAATAAGACCTCTATTAAACAGACACAACGTGGCAGGAACAGTGTGGTCCTTCCTACAAAGGAGGAATCTGTGAGGGGGCCTCTCCAGGTGGGTCCGGTTCAGAAGAGCACTGCTCACTCTCACACAAACACGCACACACCGGGGGTAAAGAAATTAATAAGACAGATCATATCATATCCCATGATATGATCATCACATCATATCCCACCAGAACAAGGGTTAAGGTGGGATATGATCTGAATGAAGTCTGATCTTGTCTCTTTGAGTACTGAGCCTAAAAGTACTGAGGTAATGTAAAGAGATCATATTTTAAATAGATACAGAAAAATATGGGATGTAACAACAGGGGACAGACGGATAGGGGTGTAAAGATACAATGTAAGGGTTGACCGATTATCGTGGCCGATATTAGTCATTTCGCTGATTATCGGTATCAGTGTTTAATTTTGACCATCTCTGATATGAAGTAATTCCAAGGTGCGCTACTGTGGCTCCACTACCGTCTCTTCTCTCTGTGCCGTTTGCGCTCGACTCGCTTCATTTAATGTCCCGCCCACAACAGTCTCTAACTGGCTATATGTCACACGAGTAGTAGCCAATCAACGCTGAAGCCTTGTTGTCACTCACACACAAGCGCAGCCTAAAACTCCGAGCCGGAGATGTGGAGAGAGGAGAGTTTCAGCTGAGCTTGGTGTTCGTAAATTCAAAATGTTGACAGATTTTCTTTTTCATTTGCAATCGGTTCCAAATATCAGTTATCGGCCCTGTTAACCAGCAATAATCGGTATCGATAGCAGCCCTGAATAACCAATATGGTCGACCTCAGATACAATGATTCAATAATCCAAGAGCCCATAGCATTGATCCAACAGGAAAACACTGCTCAGAAATCATACATATTGTAACTTTATATTGAACAGGTCTGTTTTCATTAAAAGAGAAGACAGTTTTTAGTTTAAATGTTTGGACGAGCACCAGAAAAAACTAAAGCTAATATTTTAGCTGCTTTTTGTCATTTGACATGAATGAAAGTGAGTGTTAAATGACATGATACTATTTTATATTAGTTGCTGGCTCCTGAACTGAATCATATCAAAATCGTATCATTTCAGAATTTACGATATCAGCAGACATCGAATCATCCGTTTAATCGATATAATATTATATAATGATGATCTTTACAGCCCTACCATATACACGCAACAGTGGTTAACAGTGAAAAACATCTTACATTACTTTGTTCGCCGTATTAACCAGCATTAATTTCCTTAACGTTTATTTTTCTGTGTGAACACTCCTTGTGAAACTTACATCCCTACTGCTCCATATCTCGCTTTCAAACAAACACACACACACAAACACACACACACTTGGCTTGGAAATGGTAAACAGTAAAACTCTGCTCAGTGTCAGCTGTTTTTTTATTTTTTCACCTCTTCACTCCTGCCAAGAGGAAATTAGGGGGATCATCGTCTCTGTGCACTCCCACACAGGACAAGACACACAGCTCCTGCTAATTACACTTCACAACCCACTCTTAGCACATAACTGACCCCGTTCACCCACAGAGGGCAACAAACGTCTCACACACACACACGCTGCATTGCGAGTCTCTGTGCAGTTTAAGTAATTGGCCGGTGCCGGCAGAGTTTGCAACATCGGCGACGAGCTCCACTACCTCGGATTTCAAATAAAACAATGACAGAGTTACAACTGTACGAATTACAGTTCTTTATGTATTTAAGGGAAGCAAAAAATAAAAGGAGTGGGAGAGAAGAAAAAAAAATCTATTCACTTTCAAATAACGAGCATGATTACAGAGAAGGAAACATCACTGCAGAAAATGACATAGTATTACATCAAAATGAGGGAAAGTGGTACATTTGATGCTTCTTGGCAAGTGGTGTCTCAATGCGTCAATGATTTAGGTGCAGGAATAATAAAAGGTGTAAAGGAAATAACCTGCCAGGAAACCTATTACAATAGATAACTACAGGTGTAATGATACATTTCTCTACATTGATACACTGATTCAATGATCAAGTCACAAGCAACAATTAAAAATGAAAACCACCTCCAGACATCGTATATATTGTAACAGCAGGTCTATTTTTATATATTTTTAATGTAAACAAGTAAACTACGGCAAGAGAAGCACTCAAGCGACTTCCATTAATTCCAAGAAATACAAATAAATCTACAGCCTCTGGATGTCAAACAGGTGGCAGAGCTTTAGTCACAGCAAGGACTGGGGTTAGAACAAGCACAAATCACACAACCCATGTTTGTTGGAAACTGTTAAAGTGATATATCGTCATAGATTTATTTCAAAGCAATGCATTCAAATATACCATTCATATCATGGCTCTCAATATACAGCCCAGTCCTGAAATGACAAAGTTAATACGTATGATATGAAGATTAACCGAAACCTTTGAGGTTTTAGAAAGAGGACAGTGGAGACATGTGCACTTGTTGGTAATCTGCCACCTCATAGGTGGAGGCACGGTGGTAAGGGCGGGTACGGCCGTCCGTGCCACATGTCGTTACTGAAGGTGTGACTTCCTATGGCAGCAGGAGGACCAGTTTTTAAGCGAACAGAAGCATCTTAACTGCTTAAATCCAACCAAATGCTGTGGAATAATACATAGCATCTGGTGTCAACTACAATGGATTTGCATCCAAACATCCAAAAGCACTAAACATGATCAAATTTATTTATGACACCCTGATAAGGAACATATATATATATATATATATATAATATATATACATATATATATATATATATATATATATATATATATATATATATATATATATATATATATATATATATACATATATATATATATATATATATATATATATATATATATATATATATATATATATGTGTGTGTGTATATATATATATATATATATATATATATATATGTATATATATATATATATACACACGTGTGTGTGTGTGTCCATGTATTTATACGTGTGAGAGACCTTTTGTCCCCTAAAATCACTTTTATCAGATTTTTTGGGCTTTGTGGGGACATTTGAGAGGGTCATGTGGGGACATGTGTGCTTGTTTTATTTGAGAAACTAAAAGAGGTAAAAGATGTGCTTTTGGTTACTGAGGTTAAGGTTAGGGTTAGGATTAGGTGTAGGTGTAAAATTGTAATTGTATCTAGTCATTATGGGAGCCTATGGAAAGACCTCACAAAGATACTAAGACAGACACTGTGTGCGTGTGTGTGTGTGTGTGAGTGTAACCCCAAATGCATGCATGATAACCTCAGAATCACCAAGTCAGAATCCAGCAAAACGCTACCCAATTACACACAGTTTGTAGTGTGTCATTACAGCTGGCAAAACAGCCCTGCACTAGTCATAAAAAGGTAAAAGCCTGACATGTTTCACAGCTAAATGGGCAGAGAGATTTCTATTACATCTCATCTGCAATGACCCAGAGCTTGAAGCGTGTTATTTCAATGCTCATGCGCTGTCCAAAATTGTGCCCATTGAGATGTCAAATCAGATCAGCCAAGCTTTAGAGCAGAAGAGCAAAACTCACTAAGAAGTTATGAATAGGGATATCATCATCATCTTTAAGATCTTAATGGTACTGCTACTCCTAGCAGCACTGATTATAGGGGCTGGTACTTTAACAATATTCTCACCCATATCTTTTTGGAGGATAAAATAGAGTCAACATAAGAACAGATTTTTTTTTGTAACATTAGTTTGACTGCAGTCTCCAAATCGTCGATGCTTAAACTGAAACTGGGTTTATAAAAGGTCTTTAGTAATGCAAGCATCTGTAACAGTCAGTTTGCACAGTTACTTGTAATCATTAACCCGCGTTTGTATTTTAGACAACGGCTCATGTAGATAAAGGTACGCTCCAGGCTGCTAGCATATATAACAACAGATGAACTATGAGCTTGCCAGTGCATTTCTCCGTCTGAATGTGATGGACTTGAGCTAAATGTTTCAACAGATTGGTCTTGTTTCCCTACTTTATAAGCAAAAGACCTGTTACAAAGACTGACAGCATCAACTCTGGTGAAGTAAAGCCACACACGCTCTCTTCTTCAAAAATGTGTTACGGGTTAATGTCTTAATCAGAGCTGGAGCTTGTTAGATAAAATGTGAAAGACAACTTTAATGTAGCAATAATTCATATATTTTCTTAAATACCTAAAGCAGTAATAATAATGTCTGTACTCTTGCCGATAATAATTTAACCCCAAGGCCCATTAAGTGGTAGGTCTTAGTATCCATTCCTACTTATAAAGTTACAAACATTTTCCATTATCACATTGCTCACAATGCCCATTTCAATTGTACAGCCCCCTTAACAGCAAACTGTGGCTGTCATCCTTGGCATCCCCAAAGTGGCAGAAAATAAGTTGCAGCAGCATTTCTGAAAACAAGCAATCTGGTCGTCGTCTTCACTGACTTTCCCTGTGGCCTGTTGCGTTTCACATGCTCCGACTGCGATGCAGGGCGACCGAGAGCTCAACAAAGTAGGCTTCTGTTGAATTCCCGCACCGTGTCGGCGTAACCCAAACGCAGCTATAGCAAAAATGAAAGAGTTTAAAATGTGCAAGGGGCAGAAAAAAAAAGAAACAGAGCTTTTTAAGCGACTCATCTGTTTCTAATGTTGACGCTCTGGTGTGGATTACGGGGAAGTATTACTAGAGAACTCCGACTGACCTCACGTCTATTTCCCAGGGGAAGCGGGTTCGCGGCGATGCCGGGGCTGGGTAAAGGAGGGGGCACATGCCTAAATGCAACAGGCTCCGTTTTAAAAGTTGCTCTTCAACACCGGGCTTTTCTCCGGGCGGCTTCTTTTAAAACAAAGAAATCAGTCTTCCCTTAAAATTACAGACGGTTCTAAGAGGAGGAAAAGCAGGGAAGCAAATGTACCGCACTGCAGCAAATATTTCCCAGGTGCTGTCAGTGTGAAGCTGGAAGGTTGAGAAGCTCACTAAACAGACTGTCATTAGTCTTCAAAAGGTGCACACAACATGCTTGTTTTAGCAATGCACAGCTGGAATAGCTATGAAGGCCTTGGGGTCTGGTTGTTCTCTTTTCCAGTGTATGCCACTGGGGAAACTGACGGGAGTTGCACCAGGAAAGAGTCTGAACCGGCCCCAGTTATTAGCCATCTTGAAATCAACTGGTAACTCACTCCCGTTGGCTAAAATACTTCACAGTATTTAGAGACCATCAGAGAAGAGAATGATCTATTGCTAAACAACCACCAAGCATAAATTTGATCACTCAACAGACCATCGTTAGTCTTCAAAAGCAGCACACAACATGCTTGTTTTAGCAATGAACATCTAGATTCTCAAGACAAGTCTTCAGGTCTGACTGTCCTTTCTCACAGCGCACACTATTGGGGATGTTCTGGGAGCAATTTTAACAGAGTGCCACCAAGGAAAGTGTCCAAACTGTCATCAGTCAGCCATCTAGAAATCAACTGGTAACGCACTCCCGTAGGTTAAGCCACCCTCTGTCCATTTGAAAAAGGAATGACCCTTGGAGAAAGGAAAGATCTATCGCTCATTAACCAGTGATATACAGCTGGATTCTCTAGACCACCTTCAAGCTGACAAACCCACTACACAGAACTCGTCAGCTTTTTCAAACTGAAGTAACCTTTTGGATGAGAAGTGAAACGTCTTCAAAAACCTAATGGAAACCTAGTTGGCTTCAGTTCAAACGCTCAAGAGGAAGTCAACATAAGTTTGAGTATAAATCGTCTTACCTGTAGTATCTGGACTGCAAGTAGGTGGAGCACACAGCTTTGGACACGTGACTGGCGGAGCCGAAGTCGATGACTTTGACCCTGTACGGTTGCCGGGCGGGATCCACCAACATGATGTTCTCGGGCTTCAGGTCCGCATGGATGAGGCCCAGACTCTTGAGCTTCATAAGGGCGGTGGCCACCTGCTGCAGGATGGGCCGTATGTACTTGAGGGGCAGCGGACTGAACTTGTTCTGCTTGAGGAAGTCGTAGAGGTTCTGCTCCAGCATCTCAAACACCAGGCACGTGTGGTTCTTGTGCTGGAAGCACTCATAGGCCCTGACGAAGTTATAGTCGTCGGCACTCTCCGTGCTGAGCCGCGCCAGGATGCTGACCTCGATCTGACCCTGCCGGGCGTACGACGGGTGATTCTTCAAGATCTTGATGGCCACAATCTCACTGGTGCCATGCTTCCAGCACTTGACCACTTGGCCGAAGGTGCCTCGACCTAGAAACTCCAGCACCTCATACGTGTTGGTCATGGAGCACAGCACCTCGTGCTGCAGCAGCTGGTAGTCGCCCTCGCTGTTGGCACCGCTGTTCTTGGAAGTGGCCGTTGTGGATGCGGTAGCTGTGGCGCCAGCCGCCCCACTCTGAGTGTTGTTCTGGATCATGGGCACTGCTTGCTGCTGTTGCTGTTGTTGCTGCTGCTGCTGCTGCTGCTCCTCCACCACGTGGACGCTGCCGCCGCCGCTTCCGTTGTTGTTATCCAGCTCCTCACTCTTGCGCTTAAGCCCACATCGCTGGTACGTGTCCAGCAGGCTGACCGTGCTGCGGCGCGTCAGGTTGTGGCCTCCGCTCCCGCTTCCACCGCCCCCGCCACCTCCTCCGCCGTTACCCACGCTCCCCAGCAGCTGGCCAGCCGCCCCGGATGTGCTGCTGGCAGACGCCACCACGATGTGGCCCGAGCCGGCCGGGAAGAGGAGGGCCTGCTCGTAGGGCAAGGAGGAGTTGGAGACCTGGAAGGAGGTGGCGTTGATGCCCACTGGGGCTACGGCCGGCACACTCTGCTTGCTGTTCTGACTGTAGACCTTGCTGTGCGTACCGTAGCCGGTCATATCCCAGTTGCAGCTCTGCTCCACCTTCAGTTTCTTCACGCTAAAGAAGGCACTTGACTGGAGAGTGTGGGGGGAGAAGACTTGCACTTGCGAGGCCATACCTGAACAACAAAAGATAGGAGTGGGAGAGGAAAGGGAGGGAACATGAGCATGTGCATGGATCGGAACTGAATTTATTTTTTACAATCATATCCAGAGCAGCTTCCATTTTCTAATTACTGGGACAGTTTCCCTAGAGCATCTTGGGAGGTTAAGGGTCTTGCTCAATCTTTTTTCCACTTCTTTGTTCCTTTATCTTCTTCCACAGTTCCACAACGAGACCATTCCTGGCTTAAAAAGGTTGACCGATATTTTTCAAGGTCGATATCGATACCAATTATTGCTAGTTAACGGGGGCGATAACCGATATCTGGAGACAATATGCAAAAAAAGACAAAATCTTTTTACAATTTTACAAACATCAAGCCCAGCTTAAACTCACCTTCACCCAGCTTCACCCAGATCCTACCTCCAGCACTACAACCACTGAACTCATGAGTAAACCCCCCCATAACCCCAAGTTGCTCCAGGGAGACTGTCAATGTAATCAGGAAACGTAAAGTCTCTGTGGATACGAGCATCTGCTAAATGCCACGAATGCTAATGCAAACACCTTTAATTGCAAATTGTAACCCCAACATCAATCCGAAAATCTGCAGTTCGATAGTCATAATAATTCTTTCCCAGCAGACGCTACGTGAAAACTTGCACAGGCCGAGGCAGGCCAGGCCGAGTCTGACATTAACAGATCGGACGTTGCTGTGCATACATTTCCGTTCATCTCTTGCCAATGCTAAGGTTTGAAGCTTATGTTAAAAGAGTGTGCTTCAGGGCAGCATCTGGTTAAGAATACATCAAGCTTAGTTTCAATCCATTAAACACACCTGCACAAAGAAAAAAAATAAACGAACAGTGCATTTACTCACAGGTCCGCCTACGCCCACGCTGAAATGTGTTTGTACAAAATGATTAAATTAGGTTTATAAAAGCTTCATTTTGCTACAGATTTTGTGAGCCCCATCTGGGTGCAGACGGAGTTAAAAATGGACAGTGTCCTGCTGACATTCCCATGTTTTGAAAGAAAGATATTTGTTTTGTCAAGAGAACTCAGTCAGTCAGTCAGTCCGTGATTTAAACATGGACTATTGATATAGGCAGAGGAAATGCCGTTTCTATACCGCTCCCACGGGGAGTTCTGCTAACAGACCGATGTTCCTCCACGTCCGGGCCTACAGCGTCTCGCATCAAAACCCAGAGCCTGCAGAAATTTGCATGAGTCTGAAGGAATGACAGCAATTTCCTCCGCGAGGAAGGAGGACTCATCCCATGCAGAAGCGGCTTACTTTACGGTAGGGCTGAACGATATGACCTCAAATCAATATCACAATTAATTGAACGATTATTTTGTTTTTGGGTTTGTGTTTTTTTCTCTTCACATTTTAGTGGCAAGGGTTTTACTGTAAATATGCTCGACTATTAAAAGTGAGATTTTCTTTCTAATGAAAAAAATTTTATATTAACAAACCAAAAAAAAAAAATCAAAATCACAGGCAATATTACGTAGATTAGAGGTCCACAATATTGATTCCGAATCATTTTTGATGAATTGTCCAGCCTTCAGTTCACAGCGTTTTTCCAAGAGATCCCCAAACAACAACTGAGGAGCATTTGAACTGTGTCTCAACCTCGGATCCCGAAAACATGACAACAAAAAAGAAAAAAAAAGGCAGAACGGAGCGCAACAGTGCTCCTGGGAACTCTCTGCCTCCGAATAAGCAGCACTTCTCTCCAAGCAAACAACGGCCCAAAAATAGCCCCCTCCTAAAACTGCACTGTTTGTAGCAGTAAAATAATGATTAGAGCATGAGGCGGATTACACGGAGAGAATGCAGTAATGCACGACTTACAGAATCGCCAATGTGGAATAAATTAGAGATCTAGGAAATCAAAAGGTACCTCCCGTGGACGCAGCAGCCACACACACACAAAGAAAAAGCCATATAAACACACTCAGAGAGCTGCAGTACAAGACAAGTAAGCCTTTGCACACACACACACAAATGCACCTTTTTTACAGTTAAATAAGTGGTCCGCACACAAAAAAAAATCCAGAGTATGCTTTCAAGCCAGATGAATTCAAACTGCGTAAGGCAGCCCCCCCCCTTTTCCCCCCTTCAATGTTTTCTTGTGCCAGCAAGTCTCAATTATGCTAATCTATTACCTGCATGAATTGAATTAATTCAAATGATCTCTGTGAGATGAATATACAAGAGATGCTCTGAAGCCTGTTCACTCTTCTCTTTACAATACACTCCCCCGGCTCAGCGCTGTGCAATCTCACACACGTTGACAAATTAAATGGGGGAGCGGAGCGGGAGTTTTGCGTGGCCTGGTTTTAAACTGGGGATACATTAAGTTTAGGTAAAGCCTGTTCTGACAAAGCAATATTGATGAACGTAATCACCGTGAGTGTGTTGGTAATGTCCATGGCTGCTTTTCGGAGTTTAAGACACAAAAGCATAGGTCTTATTTATACATACATTCACTTCTATTTAGAGCTGCAGCTAGTGATTCTTTTTGTAATGGAGAATTCTTTCGATTGTTTCATCGATTAATTGGATAAATTCTTTTTAAAAAAACAGAAAACCGACAAGTCTGAAAATGTACAAACAACTGGTTTTATTTCTGGATGTTCCTTTTTTGAAAATCAAAATGAACCCTCACACCCCTGAGAGAATTTGGGGTGTTTTTCTATACCTTTGTTTTAAGGCTTATTCTAGCGTGTGTGTGTGTCGATGTTAGCCATGCATGCTTTATGTTGTTGTGTTAAGGATGTTCCGCACTTAGATTTGTCATAGTTTGAAGTTTTGGGTCAATTTGAACCAATCTGGCCTATTTACATTTACAGCATTCAGCAGATGCTCTTATCCAGAACGATTTACATTTCCTAATTTCAGGGACAGTTCCCCTGACAGCAACTCAGGGTTAAGGGTCTTGCTCAGGGACCCAATGTTGGTAACACCAGAGGTCGGATTCAAACCCACAACCTCTTGGTCCAAAGGCGGGTGTCCTACTACTAGGATCAGCGTCACAATAAAGCGATGGACGCACGTTCCGGAATAAACGCTGAAAATCTCAATCCATGAGTAGAACGCTGGTTGCTGTGGTCAATTATCAGCTAAAATTTTTGTCTGTAATAAAGGGGGAAATTTGACTGAACTGTAGCGTTTAAGTGAGTAATGTTAAAAACACATGTTTACATCGTGAAAAATGTCATTTATGCGTTTTCACACATTTACCTCATTCATGTGAAACACAAGTGGCACATGCTCTAGCGAGTGAAAGTAAATAAATGATGCTTTGATTCTAGAAGAACTGCCTCGACCATTTTTTGTAATCGAATTATTCGAGTTATTGGAATAATCTTTCCGGCTCTACTGACAACACACTGGTGTTCCTAATAAAGTGGCCTCTGTATAAGCAAATGTTTCCCCATCCTGATTAGCTCCTATCTGATGTGAGGTAAAACTACACTGTTTTTCTGTATTTGTTATCACTGCGGATTTAAAAATATACACAAGATCGTCTTACATAAACATCAGTGTCCATCTGATGGCGGTTTATGGGAGCTGCTGATGGTTCTTTATGCTCCTGCCTTATGAGACCACCATAATGAATCTCACTTGGTTTGAGGAATTCCTTGACGCAAGAACATTCCCAGGGCAGGAAACACGGGGAGGATGCTTAGCCTTGCTGCTTTGTCATTATTATTCCTTTCTGAATTGTGCTGATAGCTAGTTTTTGGAAACAGCCTTCTCTTCCTCCACTCTCTTACCACCTTGCTTTAGTCGCGCGTTTTTCCATGCGATCAGTGACGGAACTCTAAATTAAAAAAAAACCTACATGACGTAACTTGTGGAGTTACTAATGGTGAGAGTTTGCGCTGGTCGCGTTTTGCTAATTAAAAGGGCTGAGCTGGCCAAGGCTGGGCTGGAATGGTCACCAACACAACCCTTATGTGTTCAGAATTCTAATAATAATAATTCAACCTTCACTGTGTATTCTTTACCAATTCTGATGTGTCTGTTCTCAAAGGAACATTGTTTTCCAGAATGAATAATGCGTAAGCAAGGGGTGATACTTGCAATATAATTCAGCACTTTTCATTCCTCATTTCCCATATACCTACAATTAAAATAAAGCTATACTATACTCGAGGGTGTTGGGGTCGTAAACGTGCTAACGTGATTATTCTGGAAACTTTGAGGCATTCTTTTTTTAAAAACCCAAATAAATTCTATGGTAAAGTTTTGTCCAAACATCCACCCATACCTCCAGCGCAGACGCTGATCTGACCGAAGCCTCTTATGGAGAAAAAAGTGGTTTCTGCATATTTTTGGAATTTACATGAGTCAGCTTGCAAGTAAGGTGAAGGGTGAGGTGAAGATCATCTCATGTACTAAGCGGCAAAATTTTGTTTTAAGGTGTCCAGATGGAACCTCAGATAAAGTGGTGTTAACATACTGCGATGATGAACTTTTCACCTCAGCACAAGCAGTCTGTACAGAAGACGTTATTTTGGAACTGTACTTTTTCAACTTGTTGCCTAATTATGGGCCTAAGGAATATTTTTAGACACGCAAATTTTTTTACACGTTCATTTTTTAAATTGTGTTTACACAACATTCAGTTAAAAAGAGGCCTGTTTGGGGATATTTTTATAAACGCATATTTTTAAAATACGTTTCAGGCGTTAAAAAAAAAAATCCCACGGCTCCTACACGGATGGGTCAAATAATCTCTCACATTAACGTTTTTAGTGGATTAACATCACTAGTAAGTGAATGAATTTTTGTTAATTCACATAAAATAAGAGTGAGCGAGTCAGTGAGTGATTATCTGTCTTAGTGAACACAGCACAGCACACAGTGCACCACAATGTAATGTGACCTCTGCATCTGACCCATCCGTGACGGGGCAGTGGGCAACTAACATGCACCAGTTGAGCAGTGCTTGGGGACGGTACCTTGATCATAAGCACCTCAGTGATACCTTTACCGGTCCTTGGATTCGAACCGGCGACCTGTCGATCTGAGTGCGAACGCCCAACCGTTATGCTATCAACTGCCCCAACCTTTTTCTACTTCAAAATTACGTGTGAGATTCACAAAATCAATTACAAATCCCAAGCATGAGCTTCCTCTTCTCCTTGTCTGCAGGTTCATATGTTGCGACAACAGTGAGTCCTCTTTAGTCCGCTAGTTGATTTCTATTTTTTTGTTCCTGGTTCTGCTTTTTACAAGGCCTTTAAAGGTCTCCAACCCCCTCCACTGCTGCAGCTCCTCACACTCCTCACTCTGGAAGTGCGGTTCAGACTCGGCAAGACTCCTGTGTGACGGTGGAGCGAGTAACCAAGAACATCCGCTACAGCTATTAGGATCGCAGCCCCCTTACTAATCCCATAAGCCACTGGGCCAGATGTCACTCCTTGGATTACGCTTTTCTTTGCCAGGTCTTTACGCTAAAAATAATTTGGACGTGAACAGGAGCTGTGGAATGACTCTGCTTTGAGAAGGCACGCAAAAACCACGACTGCTTAAAGTAAAATGCATCCTCGGAGCACAACGAAGCTGTGAATCTGATCCTCAAAGCTTTCAACATTTATATTTACGGCATTTAGCAGACGCTCTTACCTTGAGCCCCATCCACTTCTTAATTACAGAAACTGTCCTGAAGCAACTTAGGGTCAGGGAACGTATTCCAACCCCCAGTCTTACGGTCACCAACAGAGTTCACACGTTCATCAAAACCAACAATATTAGACAAACAGCAAAAGCTTTGTGGTATTAAAGAAACACCTGCAGATGTGGAAACTAATAAAGCACGAATATTTCATTACTGTACAGAATTTTTAGTGATGTTTTTAAGTGAGTGATTATTTGTCTGTGAATACAGCACAGCATCACAATGAACTGTGACCTCTGCATTTGACCCATCAGTGAAGGAGCAATGGACAGCTTTTAGCAGTGCCCAGGAAGCACATGAGTACTTCAGAGGTACCTTTACCGTTTCAGGACTTAAACCAGGAACCCGCGATGACGGGGTAAACTCCCTACCCCAATCTGTACTGTAAAGTATCTGTACCGTACTTGAGTATTTATTTTTCGGACAACTTTCTAATTTTACTACTTTTTCATGAATGGCTCTACTTTCGACTTCATACCTTTTCAGAACAGGATGATTACTTCAGGCTAAAGCATTTGAGTGGAATGTTGATGATGTTATTCATGTACAGGGCACATCAACATCAAGCTTTCATTTTGATGGTTTGTTTGTTTAGTTTTAATGCCATATTATCTTATGGCCAAAGCAGGTATGATAAAACTAAATTAAAAATAGAAATTATACAAATAAAATAAACTACTAATCTAAACAGGTTTTTAACATCTATACTAGAGAAAAAATCTAAAACTTAAGTTAATAAACCATCAACTGCAGTACTTCTAGAAACAATGTCTTTTGGTTCTCAGGGCAGGGCAAGAAAAAAATGCTTTATTGACAGAGGCCCCATTAACTAACCTAAATGTCCACAGCAAAAACACACAGAAAATACTATCCATTAGTTTATTGGTGCATGATGGGAAGAACACAAAAACAGAAAAAGAACACCAGAAGAAGAAAAAAAAGGGAGACTTACGGAAAGACTTACGGCATTTCCCGCATTTTAGAGCCTTTACATGATCACTTTTACTAATTGAACAAGTTGGAATCAGTCTACCAGAACTATCAGTACTTCTGCTCGAGTATATTATGTGTGTATTTTTGCCAGCTTTGAATACGTGGCATGTTTTCTTTCGTTCAGCACGTCCTCATTCCCATATTGCTAGGTTTAAAATCCTAGCAATAAGAGCTGCACCACATCCACAGTGCTAAATGTAATGTAAACCGCATCAAACGTGAGTTCATGTTCTCTTTCAGTCTTTGGGAGTTTAGAACGGACTGTTACTTAATTCCAGCCTTTGCTGGAACTGCAGATAAGTCATTTTCAAGCACAAAGTGAGGGGTCAAATAGCATGGCAAGAATGTTATCTCTTAACAACACGCATCTGCAACAATGCGTCCAGTCCCGCTCGACTTCACTCTCTCAACGTTCAGTCATTCATAAGTTGTTTATGTCTTGGACCGCGACCACAACTCGCTCTGTTGATGTTGGGTTAATTTTCACTGCCTACATTGTATAAAAGGTTGGAAACGCGGACCCATAAATTTTACGTGAATTTCTGAACTCTGAAGAGGCTTATAAATCTCTTACGTCCCATTGTTCAACCTCATGAATATCGGAATGCAAGCGTTTATTGTACCTGAAAAAAGAACACACACACACTTTTAAAGGCTTGGAGCATGTCAGCACTCCCAAGGCTGAATTTTGGATAATGAAACAGTAATGGTCAATGTTTTTCAGCAGGGTTATGTTGTTTTTCAGGTTAAAGATTAGTTAATCTGCTTTTATGGTGGGCAGCAGATCAAAAATGCTACATCTGACGAAAAGAGAAGAGAAGAGAGGAGAAGGAAGGGGAGGAGAGGGAGGGTTTTATTCATGCCTGGCCTTTATGAGGCCTCAATTCTGGCTCCGGAATCAACCTGAATATAATCAACCTTACAAAATGAGCAAAATGTAGCCATCATTTTTGGAGGAAGCGTGACAATTTCTGGTAGAGGAAGCGTAACTCGGAGCAACTCCATCTTACCCACAGTGGTAGACGGTAATACTCTGAAATTTCAAGTATCTGAGCTGTGCATAAATGTATATGTGTTCAAACCAGATCTATTACAAAACAGCAGGGGTGTAACGATACATCAATCTACACTGATACATCGATTCCTCTACACCCATCCGAAATGAAAACATCAATCTGACATCATGCATATTGCAGGGTCACTTTATATTGAACAGGTCTATTTTATTAAAAGGGGAAACACTGACATTGAACAAAATATTAATATTAGTAATATTAAATATTAAGACATCTTCTGAATTGAACTGCAGTGAAATCATTTCGGAGACTTTGTGATCAGCAGAAAATCGTTGTCAATAAATTATCATATCGTGATGAAACTTTGCACGAAGGGTCAACCGCTTATCGGCTGGGCTGATTATCAGGGGTCAATATTAGGCATTTTGGGAATTATCGGTATCAGTGTTTAATTCTGACCATCACCGATATTAAGTAACTACAAGGTGCGCTACTGCGGCTCCACTGCCGTCTCTTCTCTCAGTGCCGTTTGCTCTCAACTCGCTGCTTCTTTTAATGTCCCGCCCATAACAGTCTCTCACTGGCTATTTGTCACACGAGTAGTAGCCACACTCACACCACACGCACACACGACAGCAGCGTGAACCCCCCGAGAAGTAAAAGAGGAGAGTTTCAGCCAAGCTTGGTGATTGTAAAATTCTAATTTTCCAAATATCAGTTATTGGTCCCGTTAACTAGAAATAATCGGTATTGATATCGGCTCTGAAAAAACAATATTGGTCCACATCTAATTTAAGTCAGCAAAGAACCTGGATTATATAGCCTTTGCAGAAGCGTCTTATATAATAGCAAATGTTTGGTTGCAAATGCATCATTTATGTCAAACAACAGTCTGAAGAAGGTCCACAAGGACAAAGTCACGCAACACAAACAAAGGCAGAGAGCGAAGTCATGCGTCCGATTGGTTTCCTCCGGCTGTTCCAGGAAAGAAGTGTTTAGCAAAATCGGTCAGAGCAGAAATCACTGGTTAATAAATTGACCTTGGCTTGTCTAGACAAAGCATTATCCCCCGTGGCTTATTGGAAGGGTCACTGTAGTGTGCTATTCGAAGGGAAGACACTCCAGAAAAGAGCTCTGCGTTTATCTCCCCACCTCCGTCTTCTACTCTTGTCATAGACAGATAACAATGCAACATCACCAGTTATGAAATTAATGGACTCCATTTTTGCACGGTAAAATACAGGGCTATTCAAAGTGAATCAGCAGATCTAAAATATATAGTTCAAACAAACTCTGTAAGACAGAAACACAATCTGCACATCACTGGACAGAGGAAAGTTTGGTCCTATGGTCCTTGAGGTTGCATGTATTCAAGATGAGAACCATGTGTAGTGCGAAACACACCAGAACGGAAAGCCAGTTTCCCTGGTACTTTTAGGTGGGATTTTAAACTTTGAACTGTCCTCTCTCCCAGTGGTCCCCAAATGGCGGCCCACGGGCCAGATCCAGCCCGAGCAAGCGATGTATCTGTCCCCTCACGTCACGTTGGCAATAAACGTAAACAGACATGTGCGCTCCCTATGGCCATCTGTGATTAGTGATCTCCACATCAGTGGGTTGACATCTCCGCTAGTCATTAAGAGCGAGTGACATCTTAACATAACAGACTTTGAACTTACCGGACACTATATTAATACCTCTGTAAAACTCTGCAAGCCAATAAAACAGACACTGCTCTTACTCTTTCCAGTAGTTATGACCACAGTTTCAGCACTTTATACTACACAAAGCCAAATCAAATAATGAATTAAGAAATAATAATAAGATGTGACGAGGATTTGTTGGCCCTCAGCCTGACTTGCTTTACATAATTTGGCCCTCGGAGAAAGTTAATTGGGGACCACTGCTCTATCCAGTGATTTGCGGAATGTGTTTCTGTCTTCTAGTTTGAAATAAATTTTTTAAATTTGCTTTTTCATACTGAAACGTTAGGGATATTTTACTGTGCAGAAATTTGAGTCCAGGAATTTTAGAGGCAGTTGGTAGCGTAACGGTTAGGGAGTTGAGCAGGAGCAAGTAACCGTCCCCAAGCACTGCTCCCCGGTGCTGCCCACTGCTTCTTCACAGATGGGTCAAATGCAGAGGTCACATTGTGTCGGCACAGTGTGCCGTGGTGTGCTGTGTTCACAATAACAATCACTCACTCAAAAAAAAGAAGAATAAAATCAAGTTGGCGCATCATTATTAAAATAAAAATGGAATAAAATGAGGTGCAACAAACAGAGTTTAGCACTTACCGATGACCTTAAAGTGACTCATTTTAAAGTGAGTGTACCATGCCCAGAGTTTATTTAGCGATCTCGCGCTGTTTTCTTTAAAGCCAACAATCTCTCCTCCTCAAACTTCCTCCCTTAATAAACCTCCTTCATGCTTTCGTGCACATTCATTGCCACTCCACCGCATTGCCCTCCTTGGCCTTTTGTTCCCTCCTCTCCTCTCCTCTCCTCTCTTCTCTTCTTTCCTCTCCTCATCCTCTTTCCCACAATTCTTGACCAATCGTTGTCATTCGTCAGCAAACTCACTACCTTGTTACGCTTGGAAGACGCAGGAAATGTGATAAAAACGCCTCACATTTACCTTCAAATTAACAATGGTTAAACCACCAAAATAATAGTGGTTTTGATAAAAAATTGTAATTAATCAACTGATTGATTTTAATTAATTGTTAAATAATAAATATAAACGAGGGGAAAAAAATTCACAACTTTCTTCCACCACTTTGACTTGCTCCTGCAACTTAACTGCAACAAAACAGCAAAAACCACCGCAACTTTCATCGCAATTTTTTTAGAAAAGGTACCGCAAAATTCTCAAAAAAGACCTGCGAAATCCTGGAGGGACTGAATGTACATATTGCATGTGACAAATCAAGAGCTACAGCCCACAGTAACTAGTGTTATATTGTTTAATTAAACCCAGTTTCTGTCTCCACGATTGCATGGTGAGAGATGTTACAATATGTATGACGTCTGATCGATGTTTTCATTTTGGGTCGATGTTACATGCTCGTTTTTCACCGAACTGATGTATCATTAATGAAGACTGATGTATCGTTACACCCCAGTATCTGATCCTGCTTCAGCTGAATAAAACGAGGTGAGCAGAGGAGCTGAAGGCAGTGACGTGTTCCATCGGCCCAGAGAAAGAACAACAAACCCAGCAGTGTGACACCAAGTGCTGTGGCCTCCACACCGCCTCGCACTGACTGCTTATCAGGCCTGGGAGCAACCGGGTGGGAAGGTGTGTGTGTGTGTGTGTGTGTGTGTGCTCGTCTACGTGCATCTGCCAGTGCAACCGACTGTGTGTGTACAACCGTCCAGGAGAGTATGTGCGGGGCACATATGTGGAAAAGATCATTTACGTGGAATGCAGCTTCGGTGCTCAGCAGTGTTCATTTTGGCATCTATTTCAGATATAGTCTTGAGACAAAAATGCTCATTAACGTTTAGTGATAGTCGTTCCATTTTAGTCAACTTTTAGTTGTTACTTTATAACAGTAATAGTCGAGTCCCACACAACCTTAAAAAGCTTTACAAACTACAGAATCATTTTTGGATACAAATGCATAAAAATGCTGAACTTTACAACATTAAAATAAATTGACATATAATATGAATTTTATAAAATTTCAAAATGCACATTTAAATAAGGGCTATATTTCTAAATAAAGAATACAATTTACAACAAAAAAAAACAACAAACAAAAAAATTATCTTATGGGTAAAAATAAAAATCTAACAGACTGTCCACTGAGCATTCTTTCGAAAAAAAAAAAGTGTGCTTTTAAAATATTTATTCTTTGTACAAAACATATTTCCTGAATTACTACTTTGCTTGATTAACCACATAATAATCTAAATATGCAATTAAAATAAAATACCAAGTTTTGCCATGCACACCTCTGCATACGGCCGCCTGTACATCTGACTGTGTGTGTGTGTGTGTGTGTGTATAACCATCCAAAAGAGTCAGTGCACATACTGTATGTGGGAAAGATTACATCAGGGATTGCTGCTACAGTGTTCTTTTTGGCAGCTAATTTAAATTTAATCTTAAGACAAAAATACTTTTAAACGACACGTTTAACAAGTTTTAGAAGTACAAAACCTTCACATTTTGGTCCTTTCCATCCTGCAGTTGTAGTCGCGAAAAGTAGCACCATTCTAGTTAGCCAAAATCTTCCACTCTTAAAACTGCCCAATAACGACTATATAACAATACCTGCCCAAACTTTAATGGCTGGTTTCCTGATCGTGGATTAAGCCTAGTCTTGGACTAAATCACAGTACCAATGGAGATTTACCATTCAAACTCAATTTAGTCTAGGACTAGGCTTAATCCTTGACTGGGAAATTGGTGCTATATGTTTTAATAAATAGATGCTGCAGATCTTAACACACAAAAGTACATTCCAGTGTTCTAACTGAAGTTCTCCTCCTCTTGACTGCTGTTCCAATATTTCTGGTGTATTTGGTAGTGTGACGGTTGGGATTTGGCCCCGTCATCACAGGTTCGCTGGTTAAAGTCCAAAACGTCCTAAAGGTATCAATGAGGTACTCTTATGAGCAAGGTACCGTCCTCTAGTACCGCTTCCTGGGCGCTGAAAGACCTACTCACTGTACCTTCACGAACAAATCAAATGCAGAGGTCAGAAATCGCTGTGCTGTGTTCACAATGACAAATAATGACTCATTTAAATACCTCACGTAACCAAATGTAATTTATTATAAATGCATATATATGTGCCTTCAGTGTACTCTGTAAAAACTGGAGCCACGTTGTCTCCTCTCTCTGCATACTTGTAAATGAGATGACAAAGTTTACTTTGCTTCTGTGTAATGTTCTGTTAAATTCTAAATAAAGTGTGTCAATAAATCTAACCCTCCTCTTCCCCCCCGGGTGACCCTGTTTGCCATGAAGCCATGTTAACTAAGGGCCTGTTTACACAGAAGCAGAATTTTTTATAAACGCTTATTTTTTTAATACGTTTGGGCCTTTCGTTTACACGTAAACAGAGTTTTTGCCACCTCAAACGCATATTTTTTAAAACACCCTCCAAAGTGAAGATTTTTCAACATGCTGGATTCTGTGGATACGTCTAAACGAAAGGGCCAAACATGTAAAAAAATATGCATTTATAAAAATATGCGCATACATGTAAACAGGTCCTAAGGGTCGACCTTTTTGTCACTCACACCACTCTCGCCCACAGTTTAAGTATTTATAAGTATTTAAATAAAGTTTTGTGTTGGTGTTTGTAAAATTAAATTAAATTTACATATCAGTTCCAAATATCGGTTATCGATCCCGTTAACTAGGAATAATCAGTATCGATATCAGCCCTGAATAACCAATATCGGTCGACCTCTAATGTTAACATTCACTATTTATGGACCAGTTGGTGGCGTAAAGGTAGGGTGTTCGCCCTGTGATCAGAAGGTTGCAGGTTCGAATCCAGGACCAGTAAAGGTACCACTGAGGTACTCATGAGCAAGGCACCCTCCCCAAGTACTGCTCCCCAGGTGCTGCCCATATTAGCTGCCCACTGCTCCTTCACGGATGGGTCAAATGCAGAGGTCACATTTCATTGTGGTACAGTGTGTCCTGTGGTGTGCTCACAATAACAAATAATCACTCAAATATTTTATCACTCGGTTGTCGATAAACATCACGTGCACATGAAAGTATTTCGTCAACAAGTGAAACTATCCACTGCACGTGTGACAATATGTTGAGAGCACTAGAAATTATCCCATGACCATGAAAAAATTGTCCTCCTTGGTTCATTCAGCGGTTCTGTAATTTTAGGGCGTCAGCATTTGTATGGCTGGGCTTCCATCTGCACTCGTTACTCAACTGAACACACCAATCACAAGGCAGCATTGTATTAATATCTGGACAAACTAGACGCATTTTGAACATCTGACAGTGCATGAGTTAAGATTTTAGTCCCGTCTCATCTCGTTAAAACGTCAACGTCTCGTCTTTGTCGTGGAACAAAAAAGGTCATAGACCGTCATTATTCGTCACACTTTTTCGCAAGCGAAGTGAACACTGCAGCGCTGGCTAAGTTTGCACTGGATTTCTGATTAATGAAATCACAAGGGTCGTAAAAGCCAAGCGTGCAAAACGCTCACATCCTGCCAATGGCTGTGCATGACTTTATGAGAATTTTACAAGTTTAGAATGACTAATGCAAATGCAAGCACTTTCCATAAGTCATAGGAACTTCCCCAGTTCACTAGCGCACCACACACACACACGCTCTCTCTCACACACACACACACACACACACACTTACACGAACACAAAGTCTTGCAAACTCACACTGTACAAGGCTATGAGGAGTTGATAAACAGCCGTCCCTGCCCTGCTGGGACTGCAGCGCTACACGGGGAAAATGCGGCTCAAGGCTATCTGTCATCTATTTCAGCCATGCAAGAGACTAACCTTCACCTGTGCATTTAGTAAGAAAATTTGATTATAATGCATTACTCTCAGTTACCACGGAGACCCTAAAGCAGTGAGTGCCAAAGTGCATTTGCACTGACACAATGAAATAACACTGGTCACTCCAAAGTGGCCAAATTACTGAGATTTTAGTTTTCGTTTCGCTCGGAGAGACAATTTACTTTTAATTGAGGTCCAAAAAGACAAGAAATGCACAAGTATTTATTAATCTCGAGTTATTGTGATTGTGTTATATTTGGAAAGCAATGCATGCTGTTAGATAGTAAAAGTTAAAGATTTAATAACACGTCAGTATGAATAAAACCACTGGTTTGTCAATTCATTATGTATTATTGGTTTTTATTATTATTATTATTATTATTATTATTATTATTATTATTATTATTATTATTATTATTACATCCCTACAGTTTTTTGCGCTAGAAACGCCGTTTCAACTCTAAAACGCGTGGGCTGTAGCGGTGTATGTTGCTTTCATTCACGTTGTTGATACGTGCACTTGTTCGCAAGTTCTGTCCATTTTTTCGCCCATAAAAATGCATTATTCGCATCATTATTTCGTTAAACGCCCACTTTTTGCCGCCGCTACTCCTCCTACAGTTTATATGCCGTTTCAACTCTAAAATGTGCAGGCTGTAGCGGTGTGGTGTGCTGTCATACAGGTTTTTGTTATGTGCACTCATTCGTGAGTTCCGTCGCGATCACGTCTGCATTTTAGTTTATTTTGTTTTGTTTAATAAAAAGTTGGATGTTTCAAACAACAATATTTGAGATCTTGCAAGTAGACATCAGTATGACATTCATTTACGCCGTTTAAAATCATTTCTGAGCTCCGGAAAACAGAGTGATTATTTGTCACTCTGAACACCACACAGCAACAAAATGTGAGAACTGCATTCGACCCACCCATGAAGAAGCAGTGGGCTTTTATTAGCAGCACCCAGGGAGCAGTGCTTGCTCATGAGTACCTCAGCGGTACCTTGAACCGACGACCCTCCGATCACTCTGCAACCTTTACAATACCAACTTCCTCAAGAACTGCACAAGACTAACGTGCAGTGATAACTAAGCAGATTATATACATTAAGAATGATGTATAGTAGTTTGCTGGGTGTGTGCATGTGTGTGTGTGTGTGTGTGTTTTGCAAGAATTTTGCTGTGCAAAGTGGCACTTCAAAGAGCAGAGTCTGATCCGCCTGCCAGACACTAACCACAAAGTCACTACCTTAGTCAAGACATTTAGAGACAAAACAAGAATGAGGCTAATCTCATACACACACACGCACACACACACACACACACACACACACACACACAGAGCTAACTAGCCTCACAAGGTTTTAAACTGCTAGGTTATCAAATGACACATAATAATCACATTTTCACAAGAGGTCGACCGATATTGTTTTTTCAGGTCCGATATCGATATCGATTATTGCTAGTCAACGAGGCCGAAATAAATATTTAAACTTTTAACATAATTTCAATGTAAGTTTAAATAATATAAAATAAACATGTTAGTAACTTTATAAAACTCTGAAACTTAAATTTGAAACTTTTAGGCCCTATCCATTCAAATCTTGGGTAAATAAACGCACTCTGAGCACCCTACGCGTTTTTGTTGCATTTTGTAGCTGCATTTGACTGACTTCAGTGAGACGTTACATTAGCATTCGGACGGCCGTAGGGTCTTTCTGTGTGGAGTTTGCGTGTTCTCCCCGTGGGTTTCCTCCGGGCGCTCCGGTTTCCTGCCACAGTCCAAAAGCATGCGCTATAGGTTAATTGGCGACTCTAAATTGGCCGCGTAAAGTGTGAAAGTGTGTGACTGTGTGAGTGTGTGTGTGCTCTGCGTTGTGTTGGCGCCTACCCAGGGTTGTTCCCCGCCTTGCGCCCGTGAGTTCCCGGGATAGGCTCCGGTCCCCCTGCGACCCCAGTTGGGATTAAGCGGTTCAGATAATGACCGACTGATGCAATAGCGACGTTATCTTTGCGTTCGTCTGGATTTCGGCAGAAATTGGCGCCAATAAAACGGCGCATGCAGCGTTTATTTTACGTCATTGGAACACGCGGCCGACCGAACGCAGGTCAAGAGCGTCCGTGTGGACTAGGCCTTAGTATTTTTACCAACTTTGAAAGGTTTTAATATTCCAAATTAAGCAGCAGCAGGTTGTGGTGAAGAAAGCAAAGCTGCTCAGCATGCTCTCCACTTAACCTAGATCTCCTGTGACATGTAGCCAATGACGTGAAGACTACTGTGGGAGGGACATTAAATGAAGCAGTGAGTTGACGGAAGGTGAGCCACAGTAGCGCACCTTGTAACTACTTAATATACGTGATGGTCAAAATTAAACACCGATACTGATAACCAGCAAAATGTCTAATTTCAGCCCCGATAATCGACCCGGGCGATAATCAGACGACCCTTAATTTCACACATCACACCAATTTGTGTTGTGCAGATATTATTTACAGCTTAATATACTTTCAGAAGGTATATTTGTACATATTTAATAATTTATCTTTTCTTAATTTAATCAAATTGCTAACTTCTCTTCAAATGTCTTGGAAATAATCAGGATACACACACACATCCAACACACAACCCACTCTCTCCAACAGGTGTGTGCTGCTAAAGCAGATGTAAAGTATGCAACTGTGACATGTGGTCAGGAACCATCATTACAGGATAAACTCACTCCACATTTAATATTCAAAGCATAAAGTAAGAAAAAAAAAAGCCAGGGCCGATTAAATGTCCAAAGAATTAAAGCAAAAACGTCTATTATGTGAAGGTTGAACGTGTGCCAAACGCAGTCCCGGTTCATGTTTCCTGTACGGCGTAATCTTTATACAAAGCCTGTTCTGGAGAATAACACAGAGATAAACAGACGCAGGGAATCGCCCAGACCACTCCTCATGATACACACCATGACAAGGCAGATTCCCTGTGCTCACGGACATCCACGTGTATATATACGTATATATTATTTTGGGACACATTTCATTACCTACCTACAGACTCCAGACATATAGACATATCGTGTCCCTGGTTGTTTTTTTTGACAACGTAATATTTTGTATTTAATGAACTTAAGAAAGCACCTATTTTTAATACAAATCCTATGAGCTTCAGTTGGAAAAAAAACGTCGGTGAAGACGCTTTAACTTCAACTGTCACTCGTCTCTTCCTAGCCAATCAAAATCAATATATTAATCGGTGGTACACTCCCAGCTGTTTACCTGCATGGTTAATTTCACGCACCAAATCTCGTCTTGAAGACCTGAGAATCTATTTCAAACGCTGCCGCTAACGCTAAGATGCGATGTTTTGACGGCTCTTGGCAGAAAAAACACGTTTGGTGGAATGGTTACGGAGTTGGCAATGGGATATGAAGGTCGCCGGTTCAAGTCCCGGACCGGTAAAGGTGCCACTGAGGCACTCATGATGAAAGTGCCATCCCCAAACACTGCTCAGGACAAATTTCGTTGTGCAGTGCTGTTACAAATAATTACTCACTCTCTTATTATTATGTCTATGGAAAGTCCCCAAAAGTATAGTGAAGTAAATGTGTGTATTTGTGTGTGTGTGTGTGTGTGTGCGGGAGAATATCTGTGTTTAACACTCATGAGTTCATGGAAAACAGGCTTCATGTCTGCTTTCATTTCGGCTGCGTGTGATGCTTCAGAGAGCTGGACTCCCAGGAACCGCAGCCTCGTAATTCCCATCAAGGCGAGCCGCAGCACACACCGGGGGGAGTAACATGTTAATAACACATTAATACCTCGGTAAAAACCAGCGAGTAATCTGATTTGAAAACAGGCCGACGTTTTCTTAGGAGGCACGAGTGAAATTACAGGCCCGGGCAGAAGAAAAGACAAGCGCAGGCAAACACGAGCTCACAAAACAATGGCTTCAAAATAATGAAATCACCGACTCCATCAGAGACTGTCTGCAGGGATTAATTGGCTTGGGGGGAAAAAAAGCTGATAAATGGGTTCGTGCATGGGTTGTAAATTTTTATTCCCTTCATAAAAGACAAATTGGATAACGAAATGCACTGTTGTTTTAAATGAGTTTCATATCGTCTTTCTTTAATCATCATCAAAAGGCAAAAGCTTAAACCTTACGAGAATAAAATATTTAGCAGACACATACACTCACACGTTAATACTATGGCTTGACTGGTATTTATTGCCTTTATGTTTATCGATATCTAATTTGTCAGAGATCATGAGTTTAGTCTCACTGGAGACTGACTGAGTCAGAAACTGCACTTTTTGAACACTGAACGTTTGTTAAATAATCAATGTTATTCAATTCCGATTGCCGCGTATTGGTTTAAAACTAAGGAAGCACGATAAGGGAATTACTGGCCGATGCCGATGTCCGATGCTTTTCATGCTCACATCTGCCGATGCAGACGAATGAAGAAGGCAGAGTCAAGCCCGAGCGCAGGCAGAGTGAGGGTAAAGACAAGTTATTTTGCTCACCAAAGTTCCACTGCGTGCTCAGAAATGCACAACAAAAATAACGTCATAACTCTGACATTTCTAACGCAGCGCCAAGTCAAGCGAGCATGAAAGCAGAGTGAAGCGAGGGCGGAGCATTTTCAGTGTAGTGTACCAAGTCAAACAGGGTGCGTGTGACACTCCATGCGCACTACATAGTGCGTAGAGAGCCGTTAAGCTACAACCCTGGCTATTTTCTGATATGCATACTACCACATGGAAAAGTATGAGAAGAGCGCCTTACCTACCATACTATTAAGTGCAACAGCATGCGTCTCACGACACAGCCCATGCGCTAAGCGAAGCTAACACGTAATTTAGTTAGGGGTATGTTTGTTTTTTTCGCACGTGCAGGCAGAGTTGAGCATGTAAAGACAAGAGATTTTGCTCGCAAACGTTCCGCTGCGTGCTCAGAATTTTGGCACGAAATAACGCCACACATTTATAAAATCCCACCCCGGACTTTGGACACCTCGTTACCTTTCCGACGTAAATAAATGCGTCATAAAATATTGGCAGAATAGATCAGACAAATTCTAAGCATCGGTCCGACGCCGATGACATACAAAAATCAATTATCGTCCGATTTCGATAAGATTCCGATATTATCGTGCATCCCTATTTAAAATATCAGTTATCAGCCTCGATTAAGAATAATCAGTATTGGTCCTGAAAAACACATATCGGTCGACTCCTAATTAACACACACCTAAATTAAGACATAAGCACTGACCTTTGCCATTACAAGCAATGTAAAATCTTGGTATTCTAGTTATGTTTCGGGCAGGACACACACACACACACACCCCTCCTCTTTACAGCAATCACACAGTCATGCAAAACTGCAGCATGCAAGCAACACTCAGCAGCCCTTGCTTCCAGGAACACACCCTTATTGACAGAGGTCTACCTGACACTTTAGCCGATGAAACGTACAGCCCGTGAGACACACACTCACACCCACACACACAAATGACAGAGTGCCTGTCCCTGTATGGCAGCAGCCATTATCATAAGCCTGAAAATTGTAACTAGATTATACTGAGAGACGAGAACTGTCATTTTCATGTGCATGTTACTGAGTTAATAACTAGGAACACAACCCAAAGCCAAACTCTGCCTCTAAGCAAGCAGTAGTGCTGGACAATTAACCAAAATTTCATTAAATCAGTAACACCTCGCTTTACGTTGTTAACTGGTTTCAGAATACTTGACTTAAAAAATGACTTCACTTGAATAAATCCCCTTAAAGGCGACCTAGACCCCCTAGAAACACACCAAAATGTCTTTAATAGCGGCGTAACAAAGAAATACAAGTCATTTAGTAATGAAACCCTTATGATACTTTTTAGAACATTTCTACTGTACTGACATTCAGAACCTCTACTTGACATGGCCTTGTCCAAATTACTCCAAATATTTCTGAAATTATGTTAATACTTTTTCTTTTAAATTCTGTTAATAGTTTCTCCAGTGTGTGTTCATGAACTGTCACTTTGAAAACATACTACTGTGTGTGTTGCTTCGTGACCCAGCTCTGTCCTGTCTGCTGCTACATCTGTGTTTTTTGCTTCGATTATTTAAAATTAAAGATTTTCACTCCTTCATTAGTAAAAATCCAGTTTTAACAGTTGATATTTACAGTACAAACACAATCGGTGAACTATGAGGGCAAAAACAAACAAAAAATACAAAAAAAACCCAAACAAATGATTGTTCATTAATCGTAATTGAGGTAAAATGTTCAGTTCATCCTGATACCGATTTGTATCGTGCAGCCCTAGCAAGAAGACCGAGGTGTTTTGCCCTTTTACATATGCCATGTGAAGGATCCTGCAAAGTTGTGGAGAGAAAAGGAGAAAGTAAACATAACGTGTGGAATATCCACCACTATGAGCCAATGTCATTTATCCAGCGCTTGAGCAAACACGTAAACCCAAGGCCCTCTTCAAAGCTAATGTCCCGTGCTAACAGCGAAAGTACATTTACAATGGCATTTCTACTGTCAGAGGTCCCCCAGTCACAAAATTATTAATACACTCCTTACAATACAGTGCTCCCAACAGACACCAGCTCCAGACCTGCTGGCCACTGTTAACTGTTTGTAGATACACATTGTTAAAACTTTGAACCAGGAGCCGACCGATACAGTTTTATCATGACAGATATCGATTATTACAAATCCAGCAGAACAATAATCGATATTTTCAACTGATATACACTGCCCTCCAAAAGTGTGGAAACGCCCCTGGCAAAGTGGGGTTTTGGACAGTACTGCCATGAATCCTTTTTCATTTGTGATAATGTTGCACTGATAAGGGACAATACAAACTACCAAAACATATTTTATTACAAAAATAGTTTATTAAACAGTTTACACATAGAAAATATTAAAATTTTGGATTCATCAAAGTGTCCACCATTAGCAGCTATTACAGCTCTGCATAATCTGGGCGTCCGAGCTGTCGATGAACCAATCAACTGTTGAAGCTATTAATGTGTGCTGACCCAAAAATCTCTTAAAAACCTGGGCCAAGTTTAAACCAGTAACCAGACATCACAGCTGGCAAAGGGGCATGTCTGACTTTGACACGTACATATTGCCATTATTATGTAATCAAAATCAAAATTATTATTGCTGGTATCCAAAGATAATGTCAAGTTACTTTAATGTATTTGCACCAAAAAATGAGGAGGATTTATGCTGATATCGTCCAAAACCCCACTTTGCCAGGGGTGTTTCCAAACTTTTGAAGGGCAGTGTATGACTGCTGTAAAGTTGAGAAATTGAGAATAAGTTAAGTCAAAATTTAGAATAAGAAAAAAATCAATAAAATAATAATAATGATTTAAATGCCTTTATCGTGCTATCGTGTTAAGAACCTTTCAGAATGTTCTTAACATTAAAAGTGGAGGGAGCTTCATGCAGACATTTTCTATAAAGTTAAATGATGAATAAATAAATAAATAAATAAATAAATAAATAAATAGCTTCCTGACGTTTAATAAACCAACAAAATGTGTCAGAGAGAAAGTTACAATTTTCTCTCTCAATTAATGCCCAATTTGGCAGCACCACAAAGAGAGAGGCGGCTGCATCAGAAATAGTCCTTCTTTTTTCTAATTTTACATTAAAATTAATTTTATATTTATTTTAAATGTATAACAATGCTAAAATTCAGTGTCAATAATCATTTGGGGCGATAATCGGTTTAACGCTTCTACAGGCAGTGTGCATGTAGTTTGTATTAGTCCTCAACCAGTATTTCATCAGTGTCGAGTTCCTGACCACATAAATGTTCTTGGCTGGAAATTTATGGGCGTGTTGACCACTAGCAAATGACATGCATAAAAACCCCAGTCATGCTAATGCGCTTTTAAATGGTCCCTCTAGCATAAACCAGTATGATGTAAGTGTCAGTGCTGCGATGAAGACGCTCCATCACATAAATCATACCAAATACGGTCAACTGGGGTGAAAAATTCTCAATGGAGAATGGTCAGCCGATATCTTTTTTTAGGGTCACCAAATATTACTCATCAAGGAGATTGATATATTTGGAACCGAAAAAGCCTGCTGCTGCTGCTTAAATCTGCGGTGTCTAACAAATCAGACCCGAATCTGAAGTTTTGTTTAATAAGAAATTGCAGTTTTGAATGAATTTAAATGTTTAAAATAAATTCCAGTGACGTCTGAAAGGATGTAAACGGGTGTCCACTGGAATTTATACACACACAATCGTATTTAAAATCTTACTGAAAGTGAGTGCATATTTGTCATTGTGAACACACCACAGCACAGCACACAGTGCACCACAATGAAACGTGACCCGCATTTGACCCATCCGTGAAGGAGCAGTGGGCACCAGACATGGGCAGCGCCTGGGGAGCAGTGCTTAGGGACGGTACCTTGCTCATGAGTACCTCAATGGTACCTTTACCGGTCTGGGATTTGAACTGGATTTGAGACCCTCTAATCAAAGTGGGGGGAAACCCAACAGTTACGCCATCAACTGCCCAAAGTGCCCCACTGAAAAACTTTCAAAAGTGCTAAATAACTTGAATTATTAAGAGACATGCATCATGTTTCCTGCGTCATATAGAAAGAGACGTTTGCATCAGAGTCAAAGCAGCACATTTTAAAATACATTATTTATACAATACCAATAACCATAAAAATGCTAACTATCGGTGGCAATAATCGGTCGACCCCCGCAAGGCAGGGAACAGCACTGTTGCACACAAGAGAAACAGAGTAAAAAAGGCAAGACTCACAAAGGTGAAAAACGACCCAAAGAGAAAGGTGTTAATGGAGCAGCATCCAACAGTACGAGAAATTACTGACAGGTGCAGAGCACCATAGACTCACTCTAGACCTTATCTACACATCGTCAATGAAACCTGATTGCAAAACTTGTGGGGGAAAAAAAAACAGTTACAAAACGTAGCGGTCACAGAGCAAAAGCCTTCTTCTTCTGTCTGACCTCGGAAGGGTAAACTGTTTTTTGTGCCTGTGGTGGTAACGTCATTTACGAGAGCGTGTCCCTCAGTTGTGGCAATGGCACCGGAAGAGCTCTTGAGTGTGTGGTGGTTTTACAATCAGTGATCTTTCATGCCACACTCACATTTCTCTGTAGTGAGAACTCTTTCTGTTCTAGACGAGACGATTTTGCCCCTGCAGACCATATAGCTCTTTGTCCCTATGGTTCTCTGACATGGTTTGTACTGTAAATACGCTCAATGATTAAAGCTGGCATACTTTTTAAAATGAAAGAGTGAATATCTCTGTGATTTAAAAGTAATTAAAGGAATCACACAGCTGTAGTTGCAGACTGGAGATGACAGTTATGCGGAAACACACATGATAGTATGGTTTTAAGAGGACAGTAAATGAAGATGCCATTGGAAAAGTATGAACAGAATTCTTAAAAATTGAAATCACAATCGAGGAGAAGATTACATCGATTTCAGGTACTGAATGTTGGTTTCGATTCATTTCCGATTCATCGCGCAGGTCTAGGTTGTGGAGACATTTGATTCTGATATTCTGACATCGTCTCCTAACACACAATAGAAAGCAACATCACACCACGCAAGTCTGTTCCTTTGCTCTGTGGCGTTATTGTTACGAAATGACAGGGTGTCCTTCTGCAATCTCACACCCTCGTGTAGGGTAATCAGCAGTGTTCATTTTGACAGCTTCTTTAGATTTTGTCTTAATCTTTAGTCGAAAATGCATGTTAGTTCTAGTCACATTTTAATCATTTCTATAGCTTTAGTCAATGAAGTTGTTACATTTTAGTAACTTTAAGTCACTATTTGAGTAAGAAAGTTTCCTCAAGAAGTTTATTCAATTAAGATAATAATGTAAATTAAAATCAAGATAACAGGTTGTATCAATTGCTGAAATTCATAAAGCAACAATCTAAACGCAACCTTTAACACTTTTGCCACAGGAAGTCTCTCCATCTCCCATTAAGACATTCTGGGTTCCATTCCGCCAAATCATAAAGAGTGTCTATAAACTGAACCATCTTTCTTCATAGCAGCCATGTTGCCTTTCAGACGACTGGATTTCATGCATTAATGCTCATATTTAAATAAGTGATTATTTGTGAACACACCACAGCATAGCACAGTACACAGAGCATCACAACGAAATGTGACCTCTGCATTTGACCCATCCATGAAGAAACAGTGGGCAGCTTTTTTGCCGCGCCCGGGGAGCAGTGCTTGGGGACAGTACCTTGCATATAAGTACCTCAGTGGTACCGTTACCGGTCCGGGACTTGAACCAGCAATTCTGATCACAGGGTCAACCCCCTAACGGTTCCAGTACCAAGGGGCCAGTTCCTTGTGTTTATAATGTATTCCTTCTGTTAAAATATATATTTAATTCATAGCTGTGGTTAGGGGTGCACAATCCATAAAATTTCACGATTCGATTCGGATTCTTGGGCTCATGACTCAATTAAAAATCAATTCATGATTCAATACGTAGCTGAATTTGTTTCCAGATTGCTGTTTTAAGTTACTTTTCCCATTTGATTGTGACAGATCAACAAACAAAATAATCACACTAAATCAAACGTAGTTTAGTAAAAGTAAGGCGTGTGTGTGCGTACGGACTGCATTTCTTCATGCTCATATGAAGGAGATCTATCTGGGCAGACTTCAAACATTGCGCTATCTATAGGACTGATGAGCTGAACTTGTGCCATTATGTTAAAAATATGAATCAATGTTTTGGAATGCAAAAATCGATTCAGAATCGCAGAGAAAGAATCGTGATTTGATTTTTTTTGCACACCCCTAGCTAAAATATATGCTTCTTGTTTCGTTTCAATTAGATTGCATTATTTAATTTAAAAAAAGATAATTAAATAAATATTAATTACTTATTTTTGGGGAAAAATTGTACAAGGAAAAAATATAGACATTTGATCCAGAAATATCGCGATTTGAATTTTGAGTCGTATCATCCAGCCCTTATCACAAGCGCGATCCACCAAATGTGGTTCCTATGTAAGAAGCTTTAAAACAATCTGCTGTTAATTAGTACTTTCAAAAGAAGAAAATGTTTTGTAACCATACAAAAATGAACATTACGCATATTACAACATTCACATACAGGCAAGTCCCGCATTACTTAAAGTCTCAAGAAACAGCTTTCATGCACGTTTAAAAAGGCAGTGTGCTCTTGACTGAGCTTCTGTTTGCCACAAGTGTTCGATTTTTAACCCAGGTGACCCGCTATTTACCCGCTTCACACTGCACAGATCAAAAATCACCGCGTGCATGCGAGACTCAGAACACGGCCTGCGCTTTTGCGTAGGTGCTGTCAGACTCCACATCTTTTTCACGTGGCCATGATATATCTAGACCACACACACACACACATACGCACACACACGCACACGCACACACACACGCTAGGAGAGCCCAGCTGGAAGATTTGTCACCCAGCATCAGGCTGGTCCAAAGTGCTAGGAAACCAGTCAGATTCGATCAGTCATCCACCGAGCCAATTACAGGCCAAACAGCACTCGGTTTTCAAAACATGTTTATTTTTGAACGCTGACAGAGACCAGCACTATAAGAGGATCAGAAGTCACACGCACAAACACACACACACACACACACACATACAGTGTAAGCTAATGATAAAAACGTTCAGTCCAGCTACTCTGGCTGGTGTTAGAGCTGGCCAATATGGCCAGAAATATTATCACGATATTGATCTACCTCGATATTTATCACTTTACAGAATTTCACATTCTTGCTGAAGATTATAGTAGCTAGAGCTGAAACGATTATTCGAATAACTCGAATAATTCGATTACAAAAAATGGTTAATAAGACGCTTATTAATGACGCACAATATTTTCAGTGGCGCGATCAAGGCGAGAATAGATCCCTCTGTATGTGAACGTATTTGTGAGATATCTTCTGTGCACAAAAACAGAAGTAAATTCATGAAAACGCATAAATTGCGATGTAAACGCGCACGCTGTTTGTAAGCGTTCCATTTCCGTCAAAACTTGAACTTCATGTTTCTTCATTTTCAATTGAATACAACAACATAAAGCGCATATGACTAACTTCTACTCACAGTAGAATAAGCCTAATAACAAATGTATTGTCATTTTCATTTACATTTTTTATCCGATTACTCGATTAATCGATAAAATAATCGATAGATTACTCGATTACTAACTCACATGCACCCTATTTGACTTGGTACACCACATAGGACGGGACGTGACTTTTTCTTAAAATGTTGTGCACTACATTCAAAATGCTCTGCCCTCGCTTGCGCATTTCTGAGCGCGCAGTGGAACTCTGGCAAGCAAAATAAAAGGTTGTGCATAGTGCTAAGCACAGTGTATTAGCAGAAATCATTTTTTAAATGTACGTCAATTTGAGTGATTGTCATTGTGAACACACCACAGCACAGCACACAGTGCACCACAACAAAACGTGACCGCTGCATTTGCACCACAAAGGAGCAGTGGGCAGCTTTCTGGCAGTGCTTGGGGAGAGTACCTTGCACGAGTGCCTCAGCGGTACCTTTACCGGTCCTGGACTCGAACCGGCGATGTTCCGATCACTGGACCAACTCTCCAACTGTTATACTACCAATAACAATTGAAATAACCATCACGGACAAGATTATGGCGATTAGTCGTTCTGAATGTCGGTTTCAATTCCTTTTGGACAAATTGCCCAGCCCTAACTGTGCATGTGCGTGTCTCTCTGCATGGCCAGTCAATGTAACTCGGCTTCGCTCTCAATCTGCTGTTTAAGCATCAAATAAAACATAGGCGAGACACACAGCCTTTTTACAGGGGCAGCCACGCGTGATATTTGAGGCCGTGGTGCCAAACTGACCGTCACACACACACTCACACACCCACAAACACCATCAACCATTTCACAGATGTGTCTGAGAGCACGCTCGTCCTCCCCTCCACGCCTCATCACCAAACCTGTGTGTGTGTTGGGGCAGGGTAGCCGGGCACCCCTTGAAAAATCTTTTCGTGGGTTTGATGACACTTTTGAATGTGAGAACTGGGGAACTGGGGAAAAGGGGAAACAGGTAAACAGAAAGGTTACAGCATCTGTAGGATTTATATGAGCTATAGGGTTATTTACATCCAGTAACCTGAGTGTTAATGGAGGTTCCTCACAAAGATAGTAAGACGTGACTTTGTGTGTGTGAGAATGAGAGAGAGAGAGAGAGAGAGAGAACATTAGACTCTGAAAAAAGACTCTCATCTAACAAAAGCAGTCATCTAAAAATAAGCAGTGACTTTACCTCTAAATATGAACTGGGTGGTCAATAGCAGCTGACCTCTCTGCCTCTCTGTTCTCTCTCTCTCTCTCTCTCTCTCTCTCTGTGTCTATCTCTCTGTGCGTCTGTCTCTCTCTCTGTGTCTCTGTCTCTGTCTCTCTCTCTCTCTCTCTCTCTCTGTGTCTCACTCTCTCTCGCTGTGTCTCTCTCTCTCTGTGTCTCTCTCTCTGTGCGTCTCTCTCTGTCTCTCTCTCTCTCTGTCTCTCTCTCTGTGCGTCTGTCTCTCTCTCTGTGTCTCTGTCTCTGTCACTCTCTCTCTCTCTGTCTCTCTCTCTCTCTCTCTCTCTCTCTCTGTGTGTCTCTCTCTCTGTGTCTCTCTCTCTCTGTGCATCTGTCTCTCTCTCTGTGTCTCTGTCTCTGTCTCTCTATGTGTGTGTCTCACTCTCTCTCTATCTGTGTGTCTCACTCTCTGTGTGCATCTGTCTCTCTCTCTGTGTCTCTGTCTCTGTCTCTCTCTATGTGTGTGTCTCACTCTCTCTCTCTGTGTCTCACTCTCTCTCTCTGTGTCTCACTCTCTCTCTCTCTGTGTCTCACTCTCTCTCTGTGTCTGTCTCTCTCTCTCTGTGTCTCTCTCTCTGTGTCTCTCTCTCTCTCTCTCTCTCTCTCTCTCTCTCTCTCTATGTGTGTCTCACTCTCTCTCTGTGCGTCTCTGTCTCCCCCTCTCAGTGTCTCTGTCTGTCTCCCTCTCTCTCTCTCCCTCTCTCTCTCTCTCTGTGTCTCTATGTGTGTGTGTCTCTCTCTGTGTGTCTGTGTGTGTGTGTGTCTCTCTCTCTCTCTCTCACTCTGTGTGTCCCTCTCTGTGTCTCTCTATGTGTGTCTCTCTCACTGTCTCTCTCTCTCTCTCTCTCCATTATTCACTTCCTTTTCTCTATCTTACTCTCTCCCATCCTTCCACTCTCTCTCTCTCTCTCTCTCTCTCCCTCTCTCCCCCTTTGCCTTTCTATCCATCGTGTTCTCCCCCGTCTCTCTCTCTCTCCCTCCCTCCCTCCTTCTCTTCTTTGCCCTCTTCTCTGTCTCTACCTCCTTCACTTCCCCTCCTTCTCTCTCTCTCCTCTTTTTCCTCCCTCCCCTCATCTCTCTCTCTCCCTCCCTCCCTCCATTTCTCTCCAACTCTTTCTCTATCACCCTCTCCCTCTCCCTCCCTACTCTTTCTCTTTATGTTAAGAGAACATTACGCAGCAGGATGTGTGCTCTCTGTCCACAGCAGCTTGCCTCCGTCACACGCTGTAACATGTGAACTGCTTCACGTCTCCCCCACACTACAACCGCACACGTGTATTATTTACACGATCTTCTGGTTTTGGGGTTTGAAGCTGGCGGTGTTTGCCTCGGCCAAACGGCTACTCGTGTATTAATACATTATCACACCCTGTCATTTTAAACTCTGAAATCAGTCTATCACACCAGAATTAAAATTAATCTTGTCCATAATTTAAAATTCTAAAAAAAACAAAAACAGAATTCTGTTAATATTTCTCCAGTGTGTGTTCAGGTACCGTCCCTTTAAAAGCTGACTACTGTGTGTTATCACAAAAACACTCTTTCATTAGAACAAATGTTCCAACATTGAGCATATTTAGAGTACAAACCTTGTCAGTGAACTATGAGAGCAAAAAACAAACCAAAAAAACAAATAAACAAGGTAAAATGTACAATTATGGCTGGGCGATATGACCTCAAGTCAACACAACAGTTAATTTGACCTCGATTACGATTAATGAACGATCATTTCGTTTTTTGTTTACTCTTTTGCCCTCATAGTTCACCTACCAGGTTTCTACTGTAAATATGTTCAAAGTTGGTCTTCAGGTTTTGGGCGCCTCGACGGCTCACAGGAAGGAGAACACGGACGACGAGCGAACTCGCTCCGACTTCACTCACACTAATGGATCTATCACCTCCGGCTCCCACAATTCCCCTGGCTCACTCCCGTGAAGTTTGCAAGGTAAAGCCAACAAACCCTGGGACAGCAAAGGCCACGCTTTTGTAACAAAAGGTCAGCACATGCCCTTTCTCAGAGAGCGAGAGAAACAGAGATTGGGGGGATGGAGGAAACTGTGTGTCACTGAGCCTCATAGTGAGAGGACAGGGTCAGGAACTCCTATTCAAACACACGGAAACACACACACACACCCTATATACTACATATCTGAATCAGCAACAATGCATTCAAACGATCAGACCCCAGCTGTAAACCCTGAGCAGAGCTGGCGATACCATCAAAAATCTGGATATTTATCTGTTCTATACTGGCTGATTTCACATTCATGTTGCCATTTACACTGACCGTCCATGTCCACCGTCCACTGATTCACGTGGAGTAAATATCAGGGCAGGTCACAGTGTAACGGTTAGGGAGTTGGAAGATCGCCGGTTCAAGTCCCACACCAGTCAAGGTATCACTGGGTAGGTTTGGGTACCTTTCACATCTGAACCGATATCGGTACCGGTACCGATACCTGGTGTTCGGTACTGATACTCAGCGGTATTTCCTTTCAATACCTTGCTCTGAATCTAATGCCTGGTTTGTATCATCATAAAAATACAGTAAACAGTAAATGAGCCCCAAACTAGTTTCTTATGTTACTGCTACAATATGAATTTATTACCGTTTTTATAAAAATATCCCTGAACAATAAATAAAACAGATGAGTCACTAATCACCTAAAGCTGCAGGTGTGACTGTCGGTGCAGGCGCTGTAGTTGCGGTTGTAGCTTTAAGAGCCTGTGTCCACCAAACGCGGGTTATTTTTGTGCGGAGAGCGGTCAAAACCTCACTTCCAGAGCACTTTCTCTGGACTCGTTATGGCGAAGTTATGAAAAGCGTCATCGGGCACTTTGCTGTAAACAATGTAACGAGTCACGAAGGCGCTTAATCATCGTCATCTAAACAGTTCTGATCGAGATCCTTAAATCCCCCAGCGCTAACCTTGAGAACTGCTGAAGCTCTCAGCCCTGCTCGTACCTCATACTCGTTCCTCTCGTTCCTCCTCTAATGCCCCGCTGAATGATGGGTCAGTTCAGCATGCGGTCACACACGGAATGCCAGCGGCTTTGTAATGAGGAGGCAAAGTCCTGCCCTACTTCAGACACACACACACACACACACACAGACACACACACAGACACACACACACACACACACACACACAGACACAGACACAGACACACACAGACACACACACACACAGACACACACACACACAGACACACACACACACACAGACACACACACACACACACAGACACACACACAGACACACACACACACACACACACACACAGACACACACACACACAGACACACACACACACACACAGTCTCTATTATCTTGTGAGGTCTTTTCTATAGGCTCCTCTATAACAGACTCAGGATGTATGCACTCACACCTACACCTAATCCTAACCCTAACCTTTAACCCTCAGTAACCAAAAGCACATCTTAATTTTTTAGTTTCTCAAATAAAACAAGCACATTTTCTATAAAGTTACGCCCTCATGGGACCCCTCAAATGTCCCCACAAAACCCCCAAAAACTGGATATACAGTGATTTTAGGGGACAAAAGGTCCCCACAATGCGATAAATACATGGACACACACACACACACACACCAGCGTTCTGCCCCAACTCCGTGGTCTCGGCCTTCCTCTGTTTTACAAACACACTCTATTTATAGGAAAATGACTCTACAAAAATGAAACCACTCACTTCACACGCCTATGCTTCATGTGATCTAGTTAAGAACCATCAATGTTCAGAGAGGGATTTTAGGTCAGTGTCCGTCTGCTGTTCTAAGTTTTGGTGATTACTTTAAAGGCACCTGATGGTCTGGTCTCTCGGGGAGTCGTTAACCCTTTATTCTCCTTCTCTAATCCCCAACTTGTCCACAGCTACGTATTTACTGACTGCTCCCTGTACCAGGTTTACTTCTTCTTCTGCTTTCTTCTTCTCTCTACTTTCTCTTTCTCTCTTTTCCATTTTTTCTCAATTTCCTCTTTCTCTCTCTCTCACTCTTCCTCTCTCACTCTCCAGCCCTCTTTTCCTAATTCCCCATTTCACTCTCTCTCTGCCTTTTTCCCTTTTTTTTCTCTCTCCCACTCTTTCTCTTTTCCTTTCTTTTCCTCTTTCTCTCCCTCTTTTCTTCTACCTCTTTTCCTCTCCCTCACTCTCTCTCTCTCTCCCCTACACACACACACACACACTCTCTCTCCTAATTTCTCTTTCCCTCTCCCACCATCCATCCATCTCTCTCTCTCTGTGCCTTTCTCTCCTCCCACTCTTTTTCTCTCCTTTTCTTTTCTTCTTTCTTTCTTTTCTCTCACTTCTTTTCCTCTCCTCACTTCTAGCCTTCCTCTGTTCCTTCTCTCTCCTCTCCCACTATCCATGGCATCGCTTCTCTCTCTCCTTCCTCTTTATTCTCACCTCCCTTCCTCTCCCTCTCCTTCTTCTTCAACTTTTTCTCCTCCTCTCTTTTTCATCCTGTTTTCTCTCCTCCTTCTCTTTCTCAGTCTCTCCTCCCCCTTTTCACTCTCTCCTCTCAAGACACTTTCTTTCCATTCTTTCCCTCTTTTTTCTCTCCCACTCTCCATCCCTCTTTCCCCCTCCCCCTCTCTCTCCCTCTCTCTCCATCCCTCCCTGCTCCCCCTCTTTCTCTCTCCCCCCCTCTTTCTCACTTCTCTTCCTCTATCTCCCTCTCCCTCTCTCTTTCATTCTCCCTCCCTCCTTGTCTTTCTCTCACTCTTCTCTTTCTCCTCCTGGCGCTCAGCAGAAATGGGGCAGAGTGTTCGGCTGTGCTCCACTCCACTTCGTTCCATTCTGTCCGTCTGGGGCTTTGAAGTGCTTTGGTTATGGTCCAAGCGTGTCACGCTACCTGCAGCCATCTGTGAAGAGCACACACTCTGCCGGGCCACTGAGGGGAACTGGACCCTACACACACACACAAACACACCACTTGTGTGGAGAAAATCTTACCTTCAGCACTGTCTGCTGCCCGCTCACACCTCTTCACACAAATATAAAGTTGCCAATGCACTGATCTCAGGTTCACGTGAAATGAAAACCTCCACATCATTCTTATAAAGATAAAAATCTCAAAACGGCTGTTCGTACATACGTCGGCTGAGGAAGTTACGGCTAATTAGTACACAAACAAATTAGGGTAGAGGAGCTGAACTGAATCACGGCAAACATTTCCATATAAAAGGAGTTAAACAAAAAGAAAGGGATAAAGTGGTGAAGAAGAGTAAGAAGGAGAAATGATAAAAGGCTGTTCATAGATGATTAAAGTTGTTAAAACTATGAGCTGCTGAACGAAGGAGTAGAATGGCTGTTGATAAATCCTGAGAAATGCTGCTAAAATCTACGATTCAATATCACCACGTCTGCAACTAGAGCTGAAACGATTATTCTAATAACTCAAATAATTCGATGACAAAAAATGGTCGACGCAATTTTTCTAGAATCGAAGCTTCGTTTATTTCTTTTCACTCGCTAGAGCATGCGTCTCTTGTGTTTCAGACCGACGCTTATTAATGACGCACAACGTTTTCAGTGGCGCGATCAAGACAAGACCCGAGTCCCTCTGTATGTGAAAGTATTTGTGAGATATTGTTGTAATACAGACTATAATGTTATATTGTAATCAATAAGTAAGAAGAAATACAGAACATTTACAAATTATTCAATATTCTGATGGACACCAAATGGGTAAAAAAGTGTTTCTGCAATAGAAAGTTAAGCCACAGAATGCATAATAAAAACTCTACAACTCAACTATTAAACAATGTTCTTACTATTTCAGTGGTTATATCTACAGTCAGTTTTTATCAGAAATGTGCTGTTTTCACAACTGTTAGCATTTACACATCAAACTATGACAAATTTGAGTAGTGCAGGACGTCCTGAATGCAACAACATAAAGCGTGTGTGGATAACTGCCACACACACACTAGAATAAGCCTAAAAACAAAGGTATTGTCTTTTTTCTGTTTTTGAACAAGGATTTCATCTGATTACTCGATTAATCGATGAAATCGATAGAATACTCGGTTACTAAAAGAATTGATAGTTGCAGCTCTATCTGCGACGATACCACTTCAATCAGATTCAATTCAGGATTCAGTGATCGATATGAGACATTGTCATGTGCTGATTTAACACCATCATTTCCACTCACATCCAAACACAAAAAGCAACTAAAACATCACAACATTTTTATTCCTGAGCTCAACCAGACATTTTAATGAACATTAAATCTAAAGTAACATTACAATATGCATGAGCTCTAATCAATGTTTTCATTCTGCATCGATGCTATAGGCTCAGAGATCACGGAATCAATGTATCGTTACACCTGGCAATCACAATAACCATTGTACCCAAAAATCACAGTAATGAGGAGAACGAGGTGAGGGTCTACACGCAGCAATCACAATCATTTACGTTTGAGACATTTAGCAGACGCTCTTATCCACAGCGACTTACACTTCCTAATTACAATGACAGTTTCTCTGGAGGAACTTGGTCTTGCTTAGGGACCTAATGACATCAGTGCTGAAGGTAGGATTCGAACCCACAACCTCAGCACACGACTGGACTTCCAGATCTCCAGACTTCCAGACAGAGATGATCGCATTTTTCATCTCCTGTGTTGGCTTTATTATTCTCTGCTATCTCACATACACACTGATTTGTCTTCATATATCCTCCTCACAACGCTTCCACTCCAAACTGAGTCTCTATCGAGGACGGACCATCTTACCCATAAAGGAGCGATGAGTATTTAGGTTCCAGTGAGGTTTTGTTCATATTATACAGTGCTGTGGAAAAATCCCTTCATTTTAGTCCCCTTTAGATTTTGCTTGGAAAATGAGGCCTTGTGATTTACTGCAGCGTGTGCAAACAGTGTAAACAGTGTTCATCAAGACTAGATTAAAAACACAAGAAAGGCTGGTGGCAACCCTCTGAACACAGAGCCAACTCCTTACCGTTACGCTACTGACCACCAACACTACCAACGGGGGAACCTGGTAGCGAAGCGATTAGCGTGTTCACCCCATGACGGGAAGGTTGCCGGTTTGAGTAAAGGTAAGGGTACCGCTGAGGTACTCATGAGCAAGCGTAGTGCCCGTACTCCCTGTGCACTACCTAGTGCGTAAAGAGCCGTTAAGCTACAACCCCGGCTGTTTCCTGAGATGCATACTACCACATAGAAAAGTGCGATAAGAGCACCTTACCTACCATACTATTAAGTGCGGCAGTACGCGGCTTGGGACACGATCATGTGCGAGCTCACATTCGCTAAGTGAGGTAAACATGCCATTTAGTAAAATTCCACCTCGGACTTTGGACGTGCCTGGCACAAGCGCTACATTTCCCACATACAATAAATGAGTCATCAAATAACCAACGGGGCGAAGCTGGTAGCGAAGCGATTAGGGTGTTCACCCCATGACGGGAAGGTCGGCGGTTTGAGTAAAGGTAAGGGTACCGCTGAGGTACTCATGAGCAAGGTACCGCTGCCCATGTCAGCTGCCAACTGCTCTTTCATGGAAGGGTCTAATGCAGAGGTCACATTTCGTTGTGGTGCACTGTGTGCTGGGCTAATAATTAGAGGTTCAAACCCTGTAATACACATGAAGCAAACAAATGTGTTTATTGTCAAGATGAAATAAAGATTAATTTTAACACACAAACATATGTGTATGTATCTACACACATTTTGAATTATATACTTGTATTAAATACATTATTAAATACAGGTTGTGATTGATGTAGAAGTCTATCTGCTCGTCTGGTCATCCTATCAGGGTAATCCTAGCCTGCTTCATGCACACTGACGCATGAGGCACCTGGAGATCCTATGTATATTTTTCCTCACAGCATAGGTGAAGCTGAAGGATATTTGGGTGCAGTGTGTACCAGACTCTAATCTGACATGTCACATTCTGATAATAATAAATTATGGCTCAATGAAGAAGCCCGGCCATTCTGCGGAGCGTAAGCCGGGGGATACGCTGTAAAACAATGGGGATTTGGGCATGGACAATGTGCTCCCAAAAAGCTGGCATGGTTATGAGTGAGGGAGGGGGGCGATGAAAGAGTAACAAAGGCAGCGTGAGCCAGTCAGGCTGGCTGTTCTACCCCATCGTGCAGACACCGACAACACACACACAAACCGTTCAAAATCTGCACATCAAGCTGTCTGTAAATACACGGCCGAAATCTCTGCTGACCGGCCACATCAGCACTCATAAACAGGCCGATGATTGAAGAGGGAACGAGAACAGCAAATACGGGGCCAACTAACGTTAATCCGAGTATGTCTGTTATCAGGGCTGGGCGATACGAGCTCAAATCAATACTCACGATGAATTTTACCACTGATTACGATCAACGATGATTTTGTTTTGGGGTTCACGGCAAGGTTTGTACTGTAAATCTGCTATTAACTACTAAAGTCGGGATATTCTTTATTATGTAAGATCTTATCCAGGGATGCACGATATGTGAATCATTGGCCGATATTATTCATGCTTGTATTTGCCGATGCCGATAAATGAGGAAGGCAGAGTTGCGTGTGTAAAACCAAGACATTTTGCTTCTGCGTGCCCAGAATCTGGCACAAAAATAACACCATAGTTCTGACATTTCTAACACAGCGCCAAGGCACGCGAGCGTGAAAGCAGAGTCGAGCGAGGGCGGAGCATTTCGAGCGTAGTGCACAAAATTTTAAGAAAAAGTCATTTCCCACGCTATGTGGTGTACCAAGTCAAAGTGACACTCCCTATGCACTACCCAGTGCATAAAGAGCCGTTAAGCTACAACCCCGGCTGTTTCCTGAGATGCATACTACCGCATAGAAAAGTATGATAAGAGCGGCTTACCTACCACACTATTAAGTGCGGCAGTACGCGGCTTGGGACACGATCATGTGCGAGCTCACATTCGCTAAGTGAGGTAAACACACCATTTAGTAAAATTCCACCTCGGACTCTGGACATGCCTGGCACAAGCGCTACATTTCCCACGTACAATAAATGAGTCATCAAATAACGGCTGAAAATATCGGCAAATCTAAGCATCAGTCCGATGCTGATTCCGATAGGTTTCCGATATCATCATGCATTCCTAACCTTGACTTTGTTCATTTAAAATAATTTAACTAAACACACACAGACTTAGCGGCAGGACTGGACAGGGCAGAGTCACATGACAAGTGGACAGTGCATGAACGAAGACTGGGGGAAAATATTGGAAAAATGTAAAAAATAACCGTCATGACCGATTTTGTCAATTACAGGTTCCGAATGTCGCTTTCGGTTCATTTTTAAGCCCTATTTGAAAGAGAATCTTTTTTTTAAATGATCGATTAAAAAGAAGGGGGGGGGGATTTCTCCACCCATACGCCATGTGCAGGATCTCAAAGCCCGGCGTTTTACTGCCGTTAGGGCAGCCCTTCTTTCTCTTAGTCCGAAGCAGGTATTGTGTTTTGCAGCGACGCTGTTTACATTCCGTCAGTCAGCGGCTGGCGATATGAGTCCCGGTGGCAGTAACTATAGGTGTGAAGGCTGAATGAATGGTGCCCTTCAAGAAGGAGTAATTGCCATGTGATTATAGCCCAACAAATCCGGCAGCGGCAAAGCCTCCTTTCATTTCCCGTGGCTGGCGGAACAATGTGGCGGAGAGAGACCCCAGTGTGAACCCATCCTCTCATATCTGATCAAAGCCAACATGCCAGTGCAGACCCCCACCCCCGGAACAAAAAAAAAGAAAAGAAAAACACAACCACCAGACCGGACCAGACCAGACGAGGAGGAGGAGGAGGAGGAATAGGTAAAGAGAGGGCTGTTAGTGGTCATCGTAAAAGATCACTTTCATGCTCGCTTTCACTCGCCCGCTTTGTGTTTGCACTCCTTCCTTTTTGCATTTGACACAAAAATAACTAACGAAGGATCCACACGTATTACTATATGGAGGCTAAAAGTAAAGCGAATAATAAAAGGCCACAAAAAACTCTTGTTCTTTTGCAGAGAGTGAGAGAGAGCTATTTGAAGACCCTAATGGCAGTGTACGCTGGACTTCACCTCAAAGGCAAACAGATGCCAAGCTCGAGGGCAGGCTGAATTCCTTTGTCTCCTGACAGTATGTTACTGAGGTAGTAGGTGCGGTCAAATATTTGGGTTAATTGGCAAATTTGGTTAAAAAAAAGAAAGAAATGGACAACACGTTACTGACTTATATAAGAAAATATCACTTGTCAAATAGTAATATTAGACAAAAAAGATCTGCATTTATAAAAGGCATTTATCAAAATTAGAATTTTATTAACATTAATTTTAAATATTAAATATTACATCTGCAAACTGCTCTCCTGGAGAACTCACTGTCATTAAGAAATATGACATGCAAATATGACATTCGTGTCTTATGTCTATTTACATCAACCACTAAACACTGCTCTTTATAACGCATTAATGTTCTGCTCTACTACATTAGCACACTTCACATATTGTAAAATTGTAATATTTATTTAGGATTTATTTTTCCTCTGTTTTTTTATTCCTTTAAATCCACCCTTTTCTCTTAATTTATTTGTTGCAGTCTCATGGCTGTAGCGCTGCAAATAATTATTTTGATAACCGATTAATCTGCAGATTTCTTTTTTGATTCATTGTTAATAGCTTCCAGTTAATCGGATAACACAAAAAAAGATTTAATTTCCAGTACTTTTTAACAAACCAACCTGTCTTTTTCTATTTTTCTATATTTATTTATCTCTAACATTATAACATGGGAAAAAAATTCTCTGATTAACTGAAAGTTTTATAACTCATTTTTGAGTCATTTCTGGGAGAGAACTACATTTTTAAGCAAGATGGCACATTTATTGCCATCGTGAAAAATGTCATTCATGCGTTTCTACGCGATTACTTCAGTTTTTGTGACACGGCACTGGTTCTCGTCTCTTTCTTCTTTTTCTTTTATGGCGGTCATCATCCAGCTTAAAGGTGCTTTACTGCCACTGCGGCTTTGGTTAACATACTGCCCCCACATTAGGGGGTAGCCACTGTACGTATGAGTATGATAACGTAGTTGTCAATTAGTTGTAATTAGTTGCCAACTATTTCAATAGTCAATTTTAATTGATTAGTTGTTGTAGCCTACATGGCTGATTCAGGGCACATTTCACTACATTTTGTACAGGTTGTGGCAAAGAATCTTGATATGACTATTTCTAGCTAAAAAGAACTACAGATCATAAGGATAATATAATTGAACTGCTGCATTGTGTTTAATTGCAAAGTGTTGCAAAACATTCCTATCCTTCGTATTGATGCAAATGTGTCTCATGCCCTCTGGGGCTTTCACAGTGCACATCCTGTTATGGAAGGCAGCACTTGGAGATGCGGGCTAAATACCTCTCCCTCTCCTGCTCCCTCTGTCTGTCTTTCCCCCCGTGCCTTCTTGGTTTGTGTCGGTAGGGCACAACCCCCATCTGCTCTGCACAGCACCTGTGAGCCATTTCCCCTCCACATCTGAAGGCTCAGATATCCTCCAGTCTTCAAAGGGGCATAAGTGAGATGTGGACAGGCTAATCACACTCTCTATGGCTATAGCTTCCATTTACTAGAGCTAAAAAAATGCCTTTAAGGACTTTGGGAGGAGGAGGAGGAGGGTGGAATGACTCGCTGGTGTTCATTAAGCTCTAGCACTCAGGAGAGAGAGAGATACACACAGTCCTGCCAGTTTAGATATGCACAAATGATGAACATGTCTGAGCTGCTGAAGCTGTAGCGCGTTCATTACTCCTGATGTGGCTTTTCTTGACAATCAGCATCAACAACAAACAAATTATAAAGGAAGACCTTAAAACTAGGGGCTGTCCAATTATCGAAGCTGATATTTAGCATCTGTATGGTGATCAGCATCAGTGATTTTTTAATGAAAATAATTTCCTCTCTATCTGAAGTCATCACCCTGTGGTGGTTTAGAGTTATGTCTGGTGCTGTGATTTCTTCAATGTTAAGAGTTTAGCCTACCAACACTGAAGGCACTGAGAGTTTGGCATAATGACAGAGACGCTATAAGATCACGGCACTTTTTTGTGTTAAGAACAATCTGAAAAGTTCTTGGAATTAAAATTGTACTAAAAGGCATAAAAAAGTATTGGAGGACTTGTTATTTCAAATTCCAAAGCACGCTGACCAATTACTGGCACTGAGCTCCACTAAACATGTCTCTGAAGTAGTTTGCTGAAAATACATCTCAAATTAGACATTTTCATCTGCTTTTTACTCCTCTATTTCAGTCCCTTTCAGAACAGGCTGTTTCTCATTAGTATTCCTAAATGCAGATAGGATAGGAGGGTGGAGTTATTCAAATGTCCTCTAAGGTGATGTAGAAGTAGGGGAAAAATCTAAACGGCTCGTTTAAGCTCACGATTTCTGACATTCATAAATTACCACTAACACAACTGACCACAACTGAATTTTTTCATAATATGGGACCTTTAAAATAATCTGGCAGCATAACGCATGGTAACCTTCCAATCACCTGTGATGTGCTCTGTTCACAATGACAAATAATCACTCACTTTAAAATGTGCTGCGTTGGCTCTGATGAAGACGCTTCTCTGTCTGAAGTCACTACTCTGTGGTTTAGAGTTATGTCCCGCTCTCTGATTTATTAGACATCATGGGTTTAGCCGCTCAACGCTGAAGGCTGAAGGCAATAAGAGTTTGGCATTCTGATGCAGGAGCTCCCTGCACTTTTTCCTGCTAAGAACATTTTGAGTTCTCGGGATGAGACAAATGATAAAAGGCATTTTACATTTTTGTTGCTCTGTCAGTTTAAATTTTAACAAATTGTCATCTTTCAGCAGACAAACTGTATATTGGTTCAAAATATTGGTCTCCTTGATTAGTAATAATTGGCCCTGGAACAACATAGAGGCCGACCCCTACTTAAAACCTAGATATTTACAAAAAGTAAACCAAAACTTTGGATTCTGAGTGTCAGTTGAGATCAGTAGAGAGGATTATAGCCAGGAGCTTAAAAACAACAGCCTGAGACATCTGAGAGTTTTCCAACATTCATGACAAAAAGCATTACTAAGGATTGGAAGAGAGAGGAAAACGGGACTAATGGAATGAAGCACAAACAAAACAGTTCTGGTTTCTAACAGCAAAACTCCCTGAAACTACCACATGCTACGAACCTGTAGGACAAGAGTAACTACACGCCCATGAGGAGCATCAGCAAATTTGCAGGTGAATTGAACTGAACATCAGATTAGTACTTCTGTATATCTATTGACAGAGATAATATATACAGATTTTTTTAAATCCTGGTACTGCCAACAGGAATTTATGACCATGTCACCAGAATCCCGAGTTCTTCTGGCCCCAGATTATGGTTCTGTCTGAATGACAATAACCAGAACACCAAGTTTAAACCACATATCTCCCCTCACAGGAACATCCACACTGAAGTGAAATAACGGCACTCAAACTATACAAAGGCAAACACTGAGGGTCTTTACTTAAGACCAAAGCAATTAAGCAGCAGATGTCGTACAAGGAAACATGTGGAGCAAAATGACGAACATTATAAGACTTAAATGAGCAGAGCCTGCTGAAAATGATCAGCTTAGGCACATAATCACAGGACAAGTGAAAAAAACTTCCCATTGGACTTTAATATGCATGGAAAGCTTTCGCAAATTCTGCAAATGTCACACAGCCTAAGTTCCACTAATTGTAGTTAAGGTAATTAAAGTGTCTCTTACCACAATTTCAAGGACAACAAAAGAGCTGAGATTAGATATTGTTTTGCATGAATAATCTACCAATTTGAAATAAGATCCTTTGACCACATTAACATTTTCCTAAATATGTATATCAAAAAGTCAAAAAGACCAAGCTCTTATTTCAAACATTTTTGAATGATACGAATATGTTTTTAACAGCCTGAGTGCACAGCCATTGTCAACAAATACTTATGCAGGATCCAACATTCTCTCACATGCAATTTATCTTGTAAAATCAACACCACTGACAACCTCAGAGCAGAAGCCCATTCTTGTTTTATCTCACACATTTTAGGAATGTTACATTTAAATTCAGTAGAAAAAGACCATCTCAGTTTTCATGCACCCATTATGTGAGATAAACCCTCTGTGTCTCTTACTCTATAGTACATTACCTGAAGAAAAATCCTGGAAATCAGGCTTCTATTTACTATAAATACTGGAAGAACATAATTCACCTGGACTAAAACAATATTATTACTTAAACATTTAATGTTTATAGCAGCTGTTATGTTGTCATGTAATTATTACCAGCGTCATTGTTCCTATAATAACAATGTGAAAAAAGAAATATTTATTTTTAAGATACCAGTTTTATCTACAAAACAGATATATCTACTCATCTCTTGCTATTGTGCAATTGCTTTTTAAAAACGCACTTGCAGTAGCATAATTCGGTTTTGGATTTCAAGCCCACATTATGTGAGATTAACCTTCTGCATCTTCACCTTAAAACACTGACCCTATATTACATTAACTAACCAAAGGAAAGTCCTGCAGGAACCTATTTACTGTAAATCCTAGATGACCATATTTCTCATGTACTTTTCACTTTAGTTTCTTATGTAGTTCATTTCACCTCCCTGACAATTCATGCAGCTCAACTAAAACTCTTCCAAACAACAGAAGATCACTTTATGACTATATGGCCTCCTGATTATCTCATTTGGAATAGCAGACGTGTTAGTGATCGGTGTTTCCTGAGCAGTGCGATGGGGGTGACCGACTTCAGGACCTTTATTGTCTTCAATTCAAAGCAGGGAGTTTTAATCAGTCTATCATTCTATTGCATCAGAGTTCCAACAGACTCTGCTGTAAAGCTTTCAATTATATATCATCAGATGGGATGCAACTGACGTGCAAGAAAGCCAGATCCTTCCTCTCGACTTAATATTTTATTGGAAACGTCTCTTCACAGTGTGACATTCATTTTATTCATATTATGTAAACTCATAACGAAAGCAAAACTGTATATACTGTAGCGCCGTCACACAGTTCTCATTGTCACCGCCAGAGGGCGTACGGTGTAATCAATTAGGGCTCCAAATCGCAACTGACAGCCAAAATATATACACTTTAGACACGGGAATATCTCTTGATTGTACGAGCAGAGCCCCACACATCACATTTCCCTTCACATCTCTATTATTTGCATAATTGATTTTCGTGTTATATTTGGAGCTGGATATTGCGTGAGTAAACGGCGCAACACGATCAGCGTGTTCGACATTAAAAGCATTAATTGTGGAAGTGAATAATGTGTCAGCATTACAAAAGTTTACGCTGTTATCATTACTCTGTTACTGCATCAAGATGCCGGTCGTGGTGGATGTGTTTCATCAGTCTGAAATCGTGCCCCATCTTAGTTAAATTGCAATGTTTAATTTAAATATTCTCTTTTAGCTTTTCTATATATGATCAAGAGCACCGGGGATAACCCAAAAATGAAAAACGCAGTTTACTCACATTGGTGACAAATGCAAATATTGGAGATGTTAAACAGTGTCGAGATCGGATTAGTCCCCCTGGTCTAATACTGCAGTCGTGGCTCTACATAATCCTGCCATTACTTCTGACTGACACATTGTTACGTGTAACAATGCAACAATGTAACAATGTAACAAATGACAATGCAACAGTGTAACATTTAACGCAACACGACAGATACAATGTAACCGACGAATTGCTGCAGCAGTATCAAGGGGAGATTAAAGAGATTTCAGCAGATCTTCTGAGATCCCCGACAAGAGAAGCACTTTTCCCACAATGTTCACACTTTCACAAACCGTCCTGTTCATCTTATATTTAGCATCAAGTCAAACATCCAGCAAAATACAGTTTAAATCAGCTTTCTACAGAACAATAAAACCTATAAACGTCACGAAATAAGCGAAACATGCAGCGGCACTGCGCGACACCACAGGCATGCAAGAAGGTTAATTGCCCGTGTTAGAATAATTCTTTATCAAAGGAATATTCACATTACAACGCATTCACATCTAACCCAACAGACTGCATAACAGCTAAAAACGAGGGCACTGTTTAAAAAAAAACAAAACAAAAACATATCCTTTGTATAGAAAGAGGGAAGCCCCTTTTTGGAAAAGACCTCCGAGTCCGATATTCTATTAAGTGAAATAATTGCACAAAATCCTAAACACAATTATTTTTCAAGAAGAGTGCTGCGAAAGAGAAAATAAATCTTACCTTCGTATACAGGGGCCATCGGTGCAAGGGTTTCTGTTATTCATGGCAAAATATGAAGAGATATTTCAGTTCAGAACTCAATAAAAATCTGCCATCTTGAGCCGCTGACAGAATCGCTGTCTCCCGCATTACTAGCCCAGTTCATCGGTGAGGGAAAAAACAGAAGAGGAGAAAAATCACACCCACAAAAAGATGAATTTGTGGACAGTCCACGCACTAACTGCAAAGGCGAATCCTGCAACTTGACCTGGCGAATTTAGAGTAGTTTTGTTGCGGCTCGGAGCTGGAGCCGAGTCGCGGGTTCGGGCTTCAGCTGGTCGTGTGCATGTCTGTGGAGCGCTGCAAAAGTTGCAATGGTGAGAGAGCAGAGCGACTTTAGCCTATACGAGGCAATCGAACGACGAGCTAATCGATCATTGACGGGCCTCCACCCACTAAGAGTCTCTACACATGTTGCGTGTTTGTTTAAAATATACAAATACTGGAGCTTGTATGACATTTGACGTAGTTTTGCATATTTAATGCTGGGAGAAATTGCTATTGTTGTAAATATAATGTCTGGTTGACATAAGCGAAATAATAATAACAATAATAACAATAATAATAATAATACACACACAACAATGCAGTAGTAGTAGTAGTAGTAGTTGGTTGTGTGCTAGCAATAGTAACAACACAATTTTTTCTTATTACACATACATACACACACACACACACACACACATACACACAGTAGTAGTAGCAGTAGTAGTAGTAGCAGTTGTTGTTGTCAGGCTATGTTGGCAGCAACAACCCACATTTATTATTTTACACACACACACACACACACACACACACACATTATTACTACTGTTGCTGTTGTGCTGTTGCTGTTGCAGTAGTAATAGTAGTTATTGTAAAGTAGTAATAGTAACAACCATAATTCTTCTTCTTTCTTCTTCTTCTTTCTTTCTTCTTCTTATTATTATTATTATTATTAGCAGCAGTAGTAGTAGTAGCAGCAGGTAGTTGCTTGCTAGTTTATAGCTATAGTAGCAACAACGATTATTATTATTATTATTATTATTATTATTATTATTATTATTATTATTATTATTATTATTATTATTATTATTATTATTATAAACCCCCACTGACAGAAGACTCAATATAAAGAAGTCTGGAACTTTTAGGGAACTTTGTTCTAACCTTAGACCACACTTTTCCTACTTCTGTTATCAATGCGTGTCACTCAAAAGCGTTATAAATGAATAAAAATCAAAATACAAAAATAAAATTAATTATATATTGTTGTATTTACGCTATTTTTAAAAAAAGAAAGAAAATAAATATTGTCGTTGTTAACATTATCACCATTGTTAACCTATGATTTCACTTATAATTTAGTATCATCATCATCATCATCATCATCATCATCTCTCCAGGTATAATCTAGAGCTATTATATCCATCAATACGCCGCTGTAATAAAGGTCTCCAGGGCGGATGACTCTGTGCTCCTCTAGTTGTGTCTTCTTCAGATCCTCCAATGACGCCAGTGGATTTTGAGAGAATGAAGTGGGGCGGAATCGGATTACACGCCTCATACAGATGTGAATAATCTGTCATCTAGCAACAACAGCCACAAAAACGAGCAATTTATTTAATTCACTGTTTATCTCCAGCCAAAATATTTAGATAATGAGCAAAATGCCTGTAGGGCGGCTGCAAAAGACACGCAGCCCAAGTCAAATAAAATGAAAATGGACAAATGAGAAAACAAGCGAAAATTTACTTTGGCATTTACTCATGACTGTGCGACAGTAAAAGAACTTTAAACATTGTCAACTTATTATTAACCTCTCTCTCTCTCTCTCTCTCTCTCTCTCTCTCTCTCTCTCTCTCTCTCTCTGCAAATATAAAATGCAAAACAGAGCAAGACGCAGACGATGCATAATGCATGATGTGACAAAAATAAATACAGCAGAAACAACATATTATTTATGCCGGTGGACTACAAGTACCACAGCGCACAGCAAACAATTGTAGTTCTTTGGCCGAATGAAAAACTACATTAACCGGGAGTACTTCCGTGTCAACAACCCGCACTGTGCGCCAGCCGGGAGCGAGGTAAGCGTCGTACAGCGTTTAATCTCCGTTACCGTGGTGTAAATAACCGTGATAGATGCAGCAGCAGCAGCGCGGAGTTGGTAGTTTAATGCAGCGCTTTATTTGTGCAGTTTCTCACCGCGCAGCACGACGCCAGACTCCGAACACCTGCCTCACATCACCTCACGAAGTTTAGCTCGGGCGCTCATTAAACTACTCAGTACAAATAAATAAACAAACACTAACTAAATGTGTAGTCTAGCGAACGAACTGTGATCATTTCCTACTGCATTATCCCTGCAATATCTCTCTTTTCATTACATTTTGTCCCCCTTTCTTTCTTTCTTTCTTTCTTTCTACTCCACATTGCCTGTATTAATTCTCTCTCTGCATTTGTCCCTCTTTCTTCTTGACCATTTCAGCATTTCTTTCTTTTAACTCTGAATTATCTGTATGGATATTCTCTCTCTCTCTCTCTCTCTCTCTCTCTCTCTCTCTTTCCTCTTTTCTTTTTGCAATTTTAGCCTTTCTTTCTTTCTTTCTTTCTTTCTTTCTTTAGAACCTGCACTATTTATACAGATTCTATCTGTCTTTTTCTTTGCCCCTTACCTTTTGCCCTTTTGCCTTTTGCCTACATCTGGTTTTATTTGAAGTAACTTTTTAACCTTGGTCTTTTTCTTTCTCTTTCCCTCCCTCACTCACTCACTCCCTTTTTTTTCGTCTCTTTATATTTCATGTTTCCTCTTTTTCTCTGACTATCATTCTGTTCTCTTATGAATTTGTTTTTGCCATTCTTTTGTATAGGGGCTGCAACTAACAATTATTTTGTTAATCAATTAATCTGCTGATTATTTTTGATGAATCGAGTATTAATTGGATAAAAAGAAGAAAAACTATTTAATCTAAAACATTTTTAATAAACCAAATAATCTGTTTCTATTTTTCTATATTTATTTTTTTCTTTCTAACATTAGAAAATGGAGAAAAATATTTTTTGCAGTGGAGAAAATATCAAGTAAATGGCTGTATTGTGAGTAGAATGCTGGTTGTTTTGTGATTTATCAGCTAAAAATGAGTTTTGTCTGTAATAAATGGGAAGATTTGACGGAACTGGAACGCTTCAGTGAATGACTTCGCTGAGTGTCGTGCGCACTAACAAACGCAGCGTGTGTTTTTGTTGCCTTATCTCTTTCTTTCTTTCTTGCTTTCTGGCTTTCTGGCTTTCTTTTTTTCTTTTGCCTTGTCTCTTTCTTTCTTTCTTTCTTTTCTTTTGCCTTGTCCCTTTCTTTCTTTATCATTAACATTATTTCTACCCCTAATGCTTTCTTTCTCTATCTCGCACTCCCTTCCCCTCTACTGTTATTTACACAACTGTTTTTCTCTTTTTTTCCAACACCCAAGCACACACACACACACACACACACACCACTAGCATGCAGCACACTTCCTGTGTGAAATATTTTGCTGACTTATCTTAATCTGTGTCTTCATGCTGAGGCACTGAACTGCTTTGTGTTTGTGATCTGCCATGCTTGCCTTGATTTTTAAACAGTTGCCTTTGAAGTGACCGTCTCTGAATTAGGGAAATGCAGAAATTGTGGGGATGTCAGTCATCACAAAAAAGAGTTAGAGAGTTGACCCAGTAATAGGAGTATTTCCGGTTCAAGTCCCAAACTGGTAAAGGTACCACTGAGGTACTCATAAGCAAGGTACCATCCCCGAACTCCCCGGTTCAAATGCAGAGGTCACATTTGCTTGTGGTGCACTGTGTGCTGTGCTGTGTTCACAATGACAAATAATCACTTAAATTCTCTATAGTGTTAAAATCTAAATGTACTGCTCAACTAGTATGTTTCAAACTCTGTTTAAAGACTCAGCATCAGACACTTATTGAACTCTGGAAGCAATCATTTGAAAAATCACTGTTTGATTTCGTCCCTTTTTGCCATTTTTCCTTTTTATAGAGCTTATGTGGGTTCTACCCAACGCTACACATTCCCCTATAGATGTGAGTTGCAGAAAAGCTGGGGAAAATCATTTCACAGCTGTAATTTATGCAGCTGTGTAATCAAAACATTCTGCCCTAGTAATATATGCTGCAAGTCCCACTGTGCTCTGATGGAGGATCGAGTGTCGAAAAGCCTGTTTGTAAACTAGATTTCTCCCGAGGAGGTGTGTGTACATGTAGGTTTATTCTAATAATACTAATTTATTTTAGGGTGAAAACATGCATCTGGTGTTTGACTTTTGACCTGAGCCTGAAATCGAGGGCTGCCGCAAGCAGAACACTAGTCAAGAGATTTTGCACGCGCTGAGAATTTCTACATTTGCACATCACTTAATCAGTGTTTCCCTGCCCCCCCCTTGAAGGTCAGGTTAATTTTATTTTCTATATAGCGCCAGATCACAACAGAAGTCATTTAAGGTTAGCTTTCCTACAGAACAGGTCTATACCTTGTCCTTTTATTAAACAAACTGAACAGCTTTGTTATTCATCTTATTTATTACACAACTGTCTCTACACTGTTGTGCGTTTGCATTTACAATTCTCATCTGCTCTCTGTATTAATGATGGGTCCGATCCGATACGTGGATCGGATATCAGTCCGATAACGACTCAAATAGCTGGATCGGGCATCGGTGTGATTGGGCTGATCTATGGAGCCGATCTGTAAATGCGAGCACGCTCAATTGGTTATGCATCAGAAGTGGCACTGCGGTAAAGCTGGTTTATTGTCATTTGTGCTAATTCCTACATATTGACATGCTAATGTGCAGAACGACACACTACAACCCCAAAAACAAATCGTGCAATTCTACTGTTTAATTTCCTTAACACCACCAGATCTCTGTGTTCCTGGTCAATTTAGCGCCACAGGTTTAGGCAGCGTTTAGAATTACAGAACTGTGTTTCAACAAATAATTTTTGAGATGTTATTTAATTCATTCATTCATTCATTCATTCATTCATTCATTATTCGAACCGCTGAATCCCAACTGGGGTCGCGGGGGTATCAGAGCCTATGTTATTTTATAATTAAATAATTAAGCATATACAAGATTCAATATTCTGTAATTACGGTTCTGTAATTTTGAGACGCTCCCTAAGCCTGTGGCCCTAAATTGATAAAGAGATTAAACAGTATAATCACATGATTTGCTTTTGGGGTTGTAGTGCGGTGCGTTGCTTAGGGACTGTCAGAAAATTACAGAACTGTGTGAATGTGTTTAAATGAATAATTTTTTAGATGTTATGGCAAATACATATGGGTGTGTAATTATTACATCGTTTTAGTTAGGAAAACAGTATTTCCTTAAGCATAACAGAATAATCTCAGTCATGTATTCAGACATTTTTAAAACATTATTTTCTGTTTTCTGTTTAACAAAGGCTCAGAGACTGTATCAGATTTGTATCATTTTACAATATCTTATTATTTTATGGTATTTGACATTTTGAAAGTGCTATCGTGACATCTTTACTCTTTACTGTGTATCGCGCACAGCAGAGTTGCACCCCGATGCGGACAGAGAACGCACGTCAGAAAGTATGTCACGTCAACCATATACAGTATATACAGTATACTGTATATATACCACCTGAAATAATTAGAATTATAATGTGGAGCACCAGACAAGTGTTATTTAAGTTATTTAACAAGCTGTAAAGTTACAACCAATGGAAGGAAACAGTTAACTAGTGCATTTGAAGTGAATGTGACAATAGCGTCACTATACCAGGATGTCTCTCGTGCACTGTTGCATACTTGTTTCATGTTATCAAGGAAACTAGTTTTATTTGACCTGTGTTCATTTATAGTTGTTCATTTAACAACTTCCCAATTCTTAACAAGAATGAATAATCCGCAATTTATGAAGTAAATGGGAAAGTGTGTGCAAACGTGGTGTGCAAAAACATTTGACTGGAGTGTAGAGAGACACTGAAAATACATTATTATTTAAGTCGCAGGTTCAAATCCAGGGCCAGTAAAGTTACCACTGAGGCGCTGCCCTTGTTAGCTGCCCACTGCTCCTTCACGGATGGGTCAAATGCAGAGGTCACATTTTGTTGTGGTGCACTGTGAGCTGTGCTGTGGTGTGTTCACAATGACAAATAATCACTCACTTTCACTTTCACTAAACGTGTCTGAAGTAGTTTGCTGAAATTGCTCTCAGATTAGGCATTTTCACCTGCTATTTACTCCTCTATTTCAGCCCCTTTCAGAACAGGCTGTTTCTCATTGTGATTCCTACAGTAGCGCTTGTGAGAAAACATGGCGGGTCAGGAAGCGCTAGCAGTTCTACCTGGTGGACGGAGCTTCTCAGATAGGAGGGTGGAGTTATTCAAATGTCCCCTACTGTGAAGTAGAAGTAGAGGAGAAATCTAAACGGCTCGTTTAAGCACACGGTTTCTGACATTCGTAAATTAATACTCACACAACTGACCATTTTTTATCAAACTTACAGTGTGGGTGGAGGCAGTACAGACCCAAATGGATGTCCAAAGAACAGAAAAAGTGAATTTTATAATAATATGGTACCTTTAAAATAAATTCCATTATTATTTTAGCATTTTGATTTCAAAAGAACATTTAAGTTCTTTTTGTCAGTTAATGTCATAAATACAGTAGATACCAAACAAGAAAAACAACAAAAATTAAAGTTCATTTATTGTAACCATGGTAAAATATTCAATTAATCATGATATTGATTAATTCGCCCAGCTCTAATAGGGAATATTAATATATTTATAGGACAGTTAAATGGTCAGATGAATCGACTAATCAATATTATTGATAGCTAAATTGATTTAAAAAATATTGATTAGTGGCAACTCAAATGAACACTCCTGCTCTCTCTATTATTACTGAATGTACTAACTGTGTTCAGTGTGTGACGGGAGGCCGTGGTGTGTGTTCCCTTGGTGTTACAATTTCCCAGGGCTGGCTACGTGTCTAGAAATATGAGTTGTGTCACCTAAAACATTTGTGCAGCATGACAAATTAATTCGTTATTATGTGAGAATGCATTCCATTTGCTCAGCCATTCTTATTGATGTCAGCGTTGTGTTTATCTTCCGTTCTGGAGTGTTGTGGGAGGGAAAGGCAGGGGGGTTTTTGTAGTTCACTCGGTGCTGTTTGTGCCCAGCCTAGAGTTTTCCTCTGGTTAACCATTCACAGGTTTGAATAAGCATTACAAAAGTCAGCAGAGGCCACGGCCAAAACCAAATTATTGATTAGCCCTGGTTAGTACCATCATGACAAAATCATGTCATGGGGGCAGGGGGTCTTGGCAGATTATTATGAAACACTTTACAGTCTTTCGGGTTTTATGGCAGCCAATTCAATGCTATTAATATACAGTATAGACTACATTAATATCACCAAAAGTGATAGTTTTCATTTTTCAGGTTCCCTTTTCATCAAAGCATATTTCCATTAACGTTAGGTGGAGGACACGTTCTTCTGTCAAGTGAGTCTTAGCTAGTGATAGTTAGACTCTTGCTGTATTTGTGCAAAGGTAGTCACTTTCAAGATGAACATCTGCTAAAAGCCGTCACCGTTAATATAAACTTGGACAGTTAACCACTTATGTTAATCTTCATGCTGGATAACTTTACTTTATACTAATAGCCAAAGATGATGTAACTCTGTTCACTTGCCATAACATTACACGACATCCAAATAATCTTAGACATATTTAATGTTTCAACCATCATCAACCCACCTGATTTTACTGGCAAGCAAATGGCGCTGTAGTAACTTGTGGTCAAATGCCGCTTTTTCTATATCTGTGTGTGTTAACATTTATTTTAAAATCACAAAGATATTTACTCTTTTATTAGAAAGAAATACCTTAGCTTTAATGGAGCATATTTACGTTTCAAACCTTGCCTTTGAACTATAAAGACAAAAAACACAAAAACCCTAAAACAAAATATTCATTAATCGTATTTGAGGTAACATCAGCTATTAATTGTCATAATGGTTTGAGGTCTTATCGACCAGCCCTAGTGGCAACAGTGGGGACCAAGCTTTGTCATTGCCACCACGTAGCTACACCTCTGATCAGAACAATAACAATGTAACAACAATGTAAAAGAGTTTTTTTGTTTGTTTTTCAATGAGAAGGTTCACACTCATTCAGCAACTTTCTCTCATTTGCCAGGTGTGAGGTGGACGGAGTGTGAGATCTGCTCATGGATTTTTTCACACACGTGTCTAAGATGTTTGGAGTTGAGGTCACAGGCTTCTCCGTATCTCTCAGCCTTTTTCTGCTCTTCCTGGCTCTCCTGTACTGGTAAGTTTTGGGTAGGGGTGGGCAAATAATCTGAACTAAATCAAAACCTATATTCGGAATCTCTAATCGTGATAATCTTGTTCATGATGGTTATTTAGATTATTTGTACAATTCTTTCAATACTTTCCCCATTGCATGTCCCCTTAAAATGTTTGTGCTTTGGTTATTTTAAAATCACAAAAGATATGCTCTCTTTCGTGAGGAAAAAAATATCCAGCTTTAATGGTGTATCATATTTACAGTACAAACCATGTCAGTGAACCTTAAGGGGTAGCAAAACAAGACCTCCAAAACAAAATTATTGTTCAATAATTGTTGTCAAGGTAAAATGTTTAATTAATTGTGATATTGATTTGCGGTCATATTTCATCCAGTTTTAGTGTTGGGTTTTGCAAAAAACTGAAATTGGGTCACAGAAAACTCTGGTGTGAGAGATTTACCTCCATAGGTTAACAATAGGTGTGATTAGAATGGCTTGGTGTCACATTGAGGCTTAGACACTATCTGATTATAGTTATTTAAAACCTGAGCTGCTCTCATGGACTTGGCTTAGTGAGATGATTGCAGCGCTAATACCTGCAGCAGTGAAGCGCTGACGTCCAATGATTCACTGACTTTAAGCTGGGAATATAGTAGGGCTGGGCAATGTGGCTCAAAAATTCAACTCACTGTTTTTTTAGGGGCCAAATGTCTAACATAGGATATACATTTCGACATACAGTATCAATAAACAAAATACACATTACACACTACATATACACATTAAACAAAGAACGGCGTCTAATCATTTTCGCATGAAAGCCAAGTATCTGACTGTATTTAGGTAGTGTAACAGTGGTGCGTTCAGTAGATCTGTCATACAATATAACAACGGATTTCACAAATTTCAAATTCCAGCAATTCCAAGAACAAGTCTGTCTACTGCTTTTGGCTTTAAAGTCAAAATAAAATCGGCTCTAAGTTCCTCATATCAAAGGGCACTAATCACCTTGTCAATGTTGAGTAAATATGAACATTGCTACAGAGGTAAAATTAAGTCTCAAAGTGAAAATACAGGCTGTACTTTCTATGCTCGGATGCGTATCGGCTCAAAGCGCTGAAGCACCGCCCACTACTACAGAGCCCCTACCCGTAGACTGTAAAACACACGCACATGCACTGTTAAAAAAAAGATCACTCTAAAGTCGTGCAGGAAAAACTTTCCCTTGTTGTGCCTTTGCAATATACGTTTCACTGGAAGGGATGAAGACAGTGACAGAATAGTGAGCACAGTCTGGCCTATACGGAATACAACACGGGATAACGACGGGAAACTATTTAAGCGGGAGGACAGCGGGGGAAAGTCTAAAATGACGAGAGAGTTGATAGATTAGAGCAGATAGTTTGCTAACTTACATTTTAGCTTGCATTACGCCACCGCTATAATTCACATCTGAGCTAGCTCGTACGGATTAGCCACATGTTCTCACGCGTTCGCTAATCATTTGGAGTTCTTTACTAAGGGTGCACCGATTGCAATTTTCTTGGCCGATTCCGATTACCGATTTTTTTGTAAGTGTGATCGGCCGATACCGTTTTTTCCGATACCGATTTTTTTTTTTCCCAGATAACAGAAAATTAGAGCTGCTGCGAGTAGTCAACGACATCGACACAAAAAATTGGGTTTCAACTTTTTTAATGTAACGTGGTAGTTACTTTCCCTGTTTACTAGTTACTTTTATAATAGTGACATGTAATAGTGGCAGCTCTACAGCAAATACAAACAAAAATCTAATTTTCTTTAATATAATGCTTTATTTTCATAACAAAGTTTCTTTACAAATTTAAATAAATAAAATGTAACTCGTAAAATGTAACACATCGAGAGGAAAAAAGACATTCGCAAGAGGAAAAATACAGTCCGCGCGCAATATTATCACAACCGCGCACTCGATCCTTAATTTTGTGCTCTCGAGTTTCACATTTGCGCGCGCGACTTTGAAATTTACACCCGCAAATTTTTTGCGGCAAGCCATTTTGCGCGCTCTAGTTTTGGCATTGATGTGACGCCGTACTCACGCACCCAAAATTCATTTCGTCGCCGCACGATGTCACCCCATTCAAAGTGAATGAGAAACGCCTCTGTTGAGCGCACATGTGAGCGCTCCCTGAATGCGCGCGTGGCTGTGCTGCAAGTAATGCACGTGCGCAAGATCGGTTTGAAATCGGCAATACATCCGATTCCGATCGCTGGCCGATCGATCGGTGCATCCCTATTCTTTACAACAGGTTAAACATGCACATGTCATATTTTACACTTTATGACAACACAAAATAGGTAATAGGTAAACAGTTGCCGGTTCATCCGCAGCCGCCAGCAGTGAGGGAATGGAGATATTAGGAACCATTTCGGACTTAGCATATGGCAGACTCTCTTAGGGAACTTGCCCAGACTAGCAGGTAGGCTACTGACGCTATGCAGGTGGGCAGGCACAGAGTAGTAAATCTGGGCAGGGCTATGCTAAACATAACCCTCTCCACGTAAGCAGGTTGCGCTTTAGTCCCGCCCTACCAAGACCTGCCGTGAAACGCCATGAAAAGCTGTTAAACTGCATAACTCCACAACGTCGTAAAACTGAATTCAGGGATTTCCCACATCTTTTCCGATACATTTCACATGTCACCAAACCAAGGACGGTTTTCACCTTGCTGGGTCTTTAAAGATATTAGACAGGAGGCAGGGCTTTAGTAACAATGATGAGGACTGTCTTAGGCTGTTCAGTATAGATCTAGATTGGGGGCCAACATTAGATTTTAAGTTTGCAGATACAGTCAGTGTGCGGTAAACGATGGGGTTGCAAGCTTTGTCATTTTGCCCTGTGCAATCAGCTGTTGTAAGCCCTGTAATAGACCGCCTGAATCAGACTCCAGTATCAAGCTTATAAATAGTGTTTTCTGTTGCGTGAGCTCACTAATGAGTCACAGTAATGATGCCTGTGCTAATGTGAAATCTTCTCCATACAGATGTTCTTTCACACGGTCAGGTGAATTACCAGCCTTCCTGCCTGGGCTCTGAATAGGAAATATGGGAATAAATAAATGAATGAACAGGAAGACAGGATATTAGATGGAAATAATGTTTAATGGGTTGCTGATTATAAGTAGGAAGTGTGTTTTTTACTAAGGGTCGACCGATTATCGGCTGGGCCGATTTTGTTGATTATCTGTGTCGTTATTTAAATTTGAACATCACCAATATTAAGTACCGATTGGGCGGTGCTTGAGGGGTAGTTGTCCAGTGGGCCCACACTATGTTAATCCGGCCCTGATCGGTGATGGCTAGTAGGGGTGTTACATCGTGTACACCGATCCACATCAGTACATAAGTGCAATGTTAAACAAAGCCCATAGCCTCAAACCAAGATCAAAACATTGATCAGACATCATTCATATTGTAATTTCCTTAACAACGCCAGCTCTCACTTGCAATCTCTGTGTTACTGATGGTTTTAGTGCCGCAGGATTAGGGACTGTCACAAAATCACAACTGTGTTTAGACGAATAATTTTTGAGATGTTATTTTAATAATAAATAATGTAGCATATGCATATGGGTGTGTAATTATTACTTTCTTTTAGTTAGGAAAACACTATATGTGACTCTACAAGGCAAAACCAGTCGCTTGTCACAACGGAGGTTTCTGAGAAAATGACCGTTTATGTTGCGTGGGGTAAAATTTTGGATTTTTTGTTTTTAGTGTTTTGAAAGGTCTATACTGTACTGTTGTGAATAAATTTTGCTGAAAAACTTACCCTTTCCATCCTAAAAATGTGACTTTCTTGAGGTGAGGAATTCAATTCCAGCAGAATGTTAAAAGTTTCTGTTTTGACCGCTCTACTTCAACATTTACGGTAAATCCACTCGTTGATTAGCGTGAAGATATTTCTCGGCAATCCATCTTCGTCTCCCGAGTTCAGTTAACCTAACGCAGGTAGGCTATCCGTGTGGCTGTGAATGCAGCGTAGGCTACCGTAAATGCAAACATAGCCGCGACCGCACCAAGCGTCTGTGAGTGCTACGTCGATAGTCAACTTCAAAGGCAGATTTCTCTGTTTCTCACTTGCCGTGACAGGAGAAACCCGACTCCTTTGAATGTTGATATCTCAGTCATATGTCGTCCGATTCATTCGATATAGGTATCGTTTTGAAGGTTGATTTATGACCTTTCATAATAACATCATAACACAATTTTGAAAATTTGCGACAAGCGACTGGTTTTGCCTATACTTTAACTATATTGTCTATAGAGTATTTAACTATATGTCAGATACTGGGTCCTTAATAAAATAGAACTGAAATCATGATGTAGCAGACTGTGTGATACCAGCCGACATTGACTTTTACTCCATCGAATCGATAGACAATTTTATTGATATGAAACATGATTTACAGCTGTAGATCTAAATAATTAAATAGATCATAAATGAGTAATACATTTAAAGAAGTGACTTTTTTTGATTAAAATTGGATAGGAAAAAACAAGCACCATACTTTGTCCAAAAATATTCATTCATTCATTTATAATCCGAACCACTTAATCACAACTGGGGTCACGGGGGGACCGGAATCTATCCCTGGAACTATAGGCACAAGGCGGGAAACAATCGTGGGCAGGCGCCAACACCGCAGGGCATCCAAAAATATTGTGGTATGAATTTTGGGGTCATATCTCCCAGCCCTAACTAGTATTCATGCATTTTCTATCCTATGATGCGTAAGTGCTCCTGTTCCAGCTTTCAGCCGCCTTTCAAGCACTCGGTCGTTCCGAACAAGTAAATTCCTGCCCACTGGTAAAGGCAGGGCTCCCATTCACGCTGGAGTGCTTATGTAAGAGCCTCTTGCACTGTCATATTGCAAATGAAGATTTATATCCAAGGATGAAACCTGCTCGCATGAGGACAAGCGTGACACAGAGGTTAAAAAAGACAAGATTTAAGGAGAGGCAGTGTCGATGGGCTTTTTTGGCACGTCTCCAGGGCAGAAATAAGCCACATTAGAGGATTAGTCTCCGGGGTTTGAAACTTCACTGCACTGTAAAATATAAGCCCCAGTGTCCTTGAAACGCTGCTTGTCAAACATGTTTCATGCTGCGCACTCCTAAAACTACAAACCGCAGAGGCTGTTCTGGATGAGAACTTTCTGAGTGACGGCAGAGTTGCCATGCCTCCAACAACTTCACTTCTACTCAACTCGTCTCGAGTGAAAACACGTCGGCCTTCTAACTCTTCAAATGAATTGATTCCGGGGACGAGGGTTCTTGAAATAAAAAGGAAGTACTGTGATCGTAATTTGTGTTAAACAAGGCTGCTTATCTCCTATGTAGGCCCCTAAATGTGAACAGTGAGGACAGACTGTAGACTGCCACCTGCTGGTCATTCACCTTTAATTTGTGTATTACCACAAGATGTGTGTGTTATGCTTTCTTCATATTTTACTTCCAAAGTGTCACACTTTCTTGTGATTATTTTTTTAAACCTTCAAAATGGGGACTTCTGCCAATAACTTTGGCAAATGTTTGAAAGATTCTTTGGTTACGTTCAAAATTATATTTTTGGGGCAGTTGGTAGCATAACAGTTGGGCGTTTGCCCCATGATCAGAAGGTCGCCGGTTTGAATCCCAGGACTGGTAAAGTTACCACTGAGGTACTCAAGAGCAAGGTACCGCCCCAAGCACTGCTCCCCGGGTGCTGCCCCCTGTCAAATGCAGAGGTCACATTTCGTTGTGGTGCACTGTGTGCTGTGCTGTGGTGTGTTCATAATGACAAATAATCTCTCACTTTCACTATTTGCAACAAATATTAGTATATTTCCCACAACGTCGTAAATGTGTGGCCACAATATCATAGGAAATGGCACCGATCACAATTAATGAGACTTAAATATGTATGATATTACAAGTTTAACAGTGAACAATGTCAATTTATGACAAATTTCCACAAAAATGATTGTGCCTGTGTCCATGGGTAAGGATGACGTTTTGAACATTCTTTTTAACTTTAAGCAAAAACATAGTTGTTAAATTTTATCATAAATTGTCATTTTAATATGAAAATATTGCTGTTTATGATGTGTGTCATTGCACAAGACATTGTAGCTGCATTTTTGGACGTACAGTCTTTGTACAGTTTGTTGCTTCCCTTTATAAATCCGGTGCTCCCACTGCCTAAATGGTCAAATTTTCAGTCTCCCAGATCAAAAAGCATAACGCACGATTGAAGGGACGGAGCAGACGGGAGAACATATGGGTTAGTTGATAATGAAAAACGAGCTCTTAAATATGATCAGCTCATCTGAAGCTCTGATACGATAAGCTGCAATTTAGCATGGTGTGCGTGAGATTTGGCTCGTCTGAGAGGAGAGAGATGCGCTCGCTCTGAAGGGCTCTGGTGGGTCTGAGCTGACATGAGGCGTTGAGAACGTACGTGTCTGGACCTCGGTATAATCTCAGTTGTGTCATTTCCTGTGCTGCTCGCTGGTTTCCGTGCTGCTGGTGTTCACAAATTTGCAAACGCCCCTTCTGAGAAAAGTGAGTTTTATTCCCCCCTGTTGAGTATGTGCTAATCTTACAGAGCCCCTAAAATCCCATAAAGTGGTTTTTTTGTCTTGTGCATGTATCTCATGCACCATTTAATTTGTGTTATTAACTAATTCTCTGTCTGAATGTGCAGGAAATGAGTCCCATTAATGACATTCGCTTGTCTATGTGTAGGAGCAACAAGAATTTCATTGTATGTAGAGCTGAAGCGATTATTCAAATAACTCAAATAATTCGATTACCAAAAAAATTTAATTCATTTCACTCGCTGGAGCATGCTCCACTTGTGTTTCACACGGATGCTTTTTAGTGACGCACAACGTTTTCAGTGGCGCGATCAAGGCAAGACCTGATTCCTCTCTATGTGAAAGTATTTGTGAGATATTCCGTGCACAAAAACAGAAGTAAACGTGCAAAAAACGCATAAACGACATTTTTTAAAATGTGAACACGTGTTTTGTGTATGTGAGGGAGCGAGCGAGCGCCATTACCCGCTAAAAATCTACAATTCAGTCAAATCTCCCCCTTTATTACAGACTCATATTTTAGCTGATGACAAAAACAACCTGAGATTGAGTTTATTCATCTCTTTATTGTGACACGGATCTGATTGGTGCATTGTGGGGCATGTAGTTCTCTCCCAGGAAGGTCAAAAGCAGCTCATTTTATAGGCCAGATTGGTTCAAAATGACCCAAATTTAAGTAGTGCAGGACGTCCTGAGCACAACAACATAAGGCATGTATGGCTAATATCTACACACACACTAGAATAAGCCTAAAAACAAAGGTATAGAAAAACACCCCAAATTCTCTGAGGGGTGTACAGGTTAATTTAGATTTTTTAATTTGGTTGTACATTTTCAGACAAAAAGAATTTATCCGATTACTTGATTGATCAATGAAACAATAGATGGAATTCTTGATTACAAAAAGAATCGATAGCTGCAGCTCTAATTGTATGGCATTCCAAAAATACAACCTGCGGTAAAGCTGATTTGATATTGTTTGTCCGTGGATATTCTTAATTGAGTTTTTACGACTGAAACAAAAAACGTAAGCTTATTAATAGACATAATATTAAGCAGAACAAACAACACACTACAACCCCAGAAATTTAGCGAACCATGTGATTTTACTGTTTCTTGATCTGTTTAGCGTTGCAGTCTTAGGGTGCATCACAAAATAACAGAAATGTTTTTACACGAAGCAAATAAACACTGTTATCATATAATTTGCTAAACTCCTGTGCTTTTGATGCTTTGCCTTGTTTTCTCTTGATCACAAATATTAAACAAATGACCAATGTTAAACCAACTTAACCACAGTAAACTAATTCTCCATTATATGGTATGTGTGAGTATCTGGCTTACCATAGAGACTTATATACATAGAGACGGATCCATAACTTGTGTGCACAAGATAAAAATCTCTTTACTGGACTTTAGGGGCTACGTGCTAATCTACGGGGTGGAGCTTAGCTTTTAGAGTGGACCCAAAAGGCAAATGAATGACACTGAAAATGAACTAAGAGAATCTCACAGCTGCAACTCCGATTTGACATGTTCAAGTTTTACGTTCGCTCTCTCAGGGAGCTGGTTAAGTTTTAAAGTTTTTGTGCCAAGAGGCAATTTAGAAGAAAATAAGTTGAAAGTAGGACTGGACACATTAACGCATTGACGCACGTGATTAAGCTGGAAAGTATGGCTTTCTTTTTAAATGCAAATTAATCAAGTTTGGCCCAAACTTCAACCGATACCTCCAGCGCAGATGTTTATCTGACTGAAACCGCTTGTGAACTGAACTCAAGAAGCTGTTCAAATGAGAGGTGAAACCGCTTTAAGAATTTTAAAGAGAAGTCCATTTGCCTTTTGAGTGATTCGTGCTCTCAGGAGAAACACACGAAGTTTGTTTTTAAAGGGACAGAACATGAACACACATTGACAAATAAAAAAAAAAAATCAAAATAATCATCATGTGCAAGATTCTGAATGTTGGTTTGGTATCATTTTTGATGAATTGTCCAGCCCTAGTGGAGAGAATGACATATTTGCACAGATCTGCTCATAAAATCTGAAAAAAAGGACGGGAGTGAGAGTCCATCTGTCTCTCCACTTTAGCAGTTTAAGCAACTGGCAGCACGTCAGAAGGTCATGCACTTATATGATATCATGTGGTCAAGCACAGCACAGACTCTCTCTCTCTCCCAGCCTTTTTTCCCCGTTCACTCTCGACCTCAGCCTCTCGCTTTTTCAGTTCAACAAATGTTGTTCCTTCTCCATCCTTTAGAAAGACAATAAAACTCAATCATCATAAATTACGAAATGAAACTGCTTTCATCAAATGCAGGCTTTGGCTCCAGGAAGGTCCATAAGTTATGATCCGCATAGGATTAAACGGCACCTCATCTGATTTTTATTCCCGGCCTGGCGTGACTGGACAGATGGGTTTACTTTTTTTCATGACATCACAGATAACCTTTTCCCAGCTCCTGAATCAGTTCAGCTTCACTTTCATTCCTTTCACATTTTATTCTTGCATCTTGCCTCCGGAGATAAGATCCATATCTAAGTGTGCAGTGCCAATATGATGGCTAATTTTATGATGGTAAGCAATCAAGATGTAGTTTCTTTGTGATTAAACTTGACAAAAAACACAGCAAAGTTTAATCATAAACCTTTACAGCAACTACACAACAAACATTGCAAACTACAAACCATCACTGACCTCCCTTATAATTTCTACTTTGCTTAAATCACCTCCTGAAGATTTTGGCGTTGTCTTATGTCGCCTTGTGTTTTTTAAAAATGACTAAACGCTACTCTAACCTGGGGAAAAACAAACAATACAGCTCTTATTCCACAACCGACTACAAACTTTTGCTTATATGTGACCCTCAATGGGAAAACCAGTCGCTTCTCTCAAATTTTCAAAAAATTGAGTTATGTTTTAATGAAAGGGCATAAATCAAGCTTCAAAACGATACCTATATCGAATGAATCGGACGTCAATTGACTGAGATATCAACGTTCAAAGGAGTCGGGTTTCTCCTGTCACGCCAAGTGAGAAACGAAGAAATCTGCCTTTGAAGTTGACTATCGACGTAGCACTCACAGACGCTTGGTGCGGTCGCGGCTACGTTTGTATTTACGGTAGCCTATGCTGCATTCACAGCCACACGGATAGCCTACCTGCGTTAGGTTAACTGAACTCGGGAGACGAAGATGGATTCCAGAGAAATATCTTCACGCTAGTCAACCAGTGGATTTACCGTAAAAATCGTATTGAAGTAGAGCGGTCAAAACAGAAACTTTTAACATTCTGTTGGAATTGAATTCCTCACCTCAAGAAAGTCATGTTTTTAGGATGGAAAGGGTACGTTTTTCAGCTAAATTTATTCACAACAGTACAGTATAGACCTTCCACTGTTTCAAAACACTAAAAACAAAAAATCCAAAATTTTACCCCACGCAGCATAAACGCTCGTTTTTCTCGGAAACCTCCGTTGCGACAAGCGACTGGTTTCGCCGTGCAGAGTCACATATTAGTAATAAACTTGTTTTTTAAAAATTTGCTAACAGTTTCTCCTCAGTAAAGTTGGCTGACTAATAGCAGCATTAGCATAGTAACGTGTCACTTCACACGAGATGAAAGTTACCTATAATTATTACACAGCTCTTATTAAACTAAAAATGATGTTAAATTTGTTATAAAAATCACAAAACCAAATTCTCCCTCAGTTTACAGATGTTGGCGTTTAGCATTAGCCACCTCAGTATGCTAGCCAGCTAGTTTCACTAAGCTGATGGGCTTTAGCTGTCCATCGTCAACGACGTTATTCCATTGTTAAAGATTATTGATTTTCATATTACTTTTAACGTCACGTTTCAGGGGTCTCCCGCATTTGTTCTTGTTTTAACGTGTTTCTTTGAGATCGCTAGTTTAGCCGACGTTATAGGCACCGTTTGATATAGATTCTCACATGTCTTCGAGACGAGATTGGGTGCATGAAATCTTCTCCAGCTGCTCCAGATACGCCACCATTTAGTGCGTTCTTGACAGTGGATGCCCCACCCCTTCCTCAATTTTGGTTGGCTTGCAAGAGACAAGTGACATTGATGATCGCATTGCTGTTTTAAAAGTTGAACACATTGCAACTTGATGCGCTCTGAGCGCTGCGACAGAAAACATTTCCGTCTGCGTTTCTTGTTGAAGGCACTTAGCGCTCTGAATGCTAAAGCTCATAGGATTTGTATTAAACATAGGTACTGCCAGCCAAAAAAACACATTTGGTGGACAGAGGCTAAAGTGACTTCCGCAACATTGGTAATACATATTCTAAAGAAGTAGGGTGCTGGTGCTGTAATGGTTAGAATACTCGCCTCTGAAAGAGATTTTGGGTTTGAATCCTGCCTATCGCTACCACCACCGGGCCCCTGTGGAAGACCCTTAACCCTAAGCTGCTCCAGGGAAACTGTCCCTGAAATTAGGAAAATGGAAGTCGCTCTGGATAAGTGTGTCTACTAAATGCTGCAAATGTAATGTAACGTAAATTATCGGTGTTGCACATTTGTAGCCAATGTGTTGGGCATTGACCCTTTGTCCCTTGCAAGCCAAGGTCACTCTCAAACAGCCAGCGTAAATCAAGATCCCGAACAGTGTAATATTCACACATCTTGGCTAATCGTCAACATTTGAGAGAAGAGCGACGTTTGTGTGAATGAGATTTTTTTTTCGTCTCACCACATCATTACGATAAGTGACTTTCCCTGCCCTCCAGTGCGTCCAGATTGCATCAAAACTGCGAACAGCTGACTCGACTGCCCGCCGGTCGCACGATTGACTTTCTTTGTCATTGAAGTAGTTATTGTTTAATTGAGGGCCCTCGGACAGCCCATCCATCACGCACGTTAATCACATCAAGTTCTCACACCTCCCCGAGAACCTGCTTCTCTCAGCCGTTTCCACAGCAGTGGGCTCCTAATAAATCTAAATATTCGAATCTGCTCTAATTTTCTCGCAGATCCGCCCAGCGTTTTGTAAATGAGCTTCGAGAGGCTGCACGCAGACGGGGACAGAAGCGGCCCGACTGCCTTCACACCTCTCGTGTTGCTGATGAGCTGACGAGGAGCTAGCTGTTGATTGAATCTCACGTCGCATGATAGGAAATGCAAAAAAAATGAAAATTATCCTCACGTAGTCCCCCACTTTCCCCACACAATATCCCCTGGCGGTGCTGCCAAGGCTGCTATTGTGCCTGTAAGACCAGGAGTCGATAAAACGACCTCGATGGCAATCGATAAATTAACGTTTCCGATGACTGTGATTTGCCTGCGGCTGAGCAGATGTAGCATTCAGTCAGCAGCCAATCACTGTTGAAGCCAATCATTGTTAAAGGTACCACTGAGGTTCTCATAAGCAAGGTGCCGTCTCCAAGCACTGCTCCCTGGACGCAGCCCACTGCAGTCATAATTTCTGCCATTTCCTCTGTTGGTGAAATTGGGGCGTGTGCTTGATGACTTCTTGATTACTGGTGGTCTAGTGGTCAGGATACTCGCCTCTGGACCAAGAGGTTGTGGGTTCGAGTCCTACCTCCAGCCCTATCTTATCAATGGTTTCCTAAACAACACCATTAATCCCAAGTTTAGTAGACCGTCCCTGAATTTAGGAAAACAGAAGTCCCTCCAGATAAGTGTGTCTTTTAAATGCTGTAAATGTTGTGGTGCTATGTGTGCTGTGCTGTGTTCACAATGACAAATAATCACTTTACCAGATCGTAACGCACAGACTGACTTGTGAACTCTTCCTGTTCGTCACTCATCCGCTATAAGCCACACATACGTACATACATAGACATACGTCTACCCTGCCATCCGATCGCAACAATTTTCCAATGTTGCAAATTCACTACTACTGTGCAATTTTGACCAATTACAGCAACTTTTCTGTCATTTTTGACCAATTGTTGTTTCCCGCAAAATGTTGAGCCATACGTCAGCAAACTCACTTCCTTGTTACGTTTACAAGATGCAGGAAATGTGTGATAAAACCAGATCAAATTTACCTTCAAAAATAACAATGATTAATGGTTAATAAAAAATAATAGTGATTTTGTTCCTTTCATCTAAAGTAATTGTTAAAGCCTCATTAGAAAGAAAGACAAAATAACATATTTTTATGCAGCTTTGACTTGCTCCTGCAAATTGCAACAAAACTCCTAAAAACACAGCAACTTTCATCACAGTGAAAGCTACAATGCAATATTATTGCATCACAATAACCCTGTTTCACACTATTGTCTGTAATCAGTGTATAGTTTAGTTGGTGGCGTAACGGTAGGGTGTTCACCCCGTGGTCAGATGGTCACAGGTTCGAATCCAGGGCCGGTAAAGTTACCATTGAGGTACTCATGAGCAGGGTACCGTCCCCAAGCACTGCTCCTCTGGTGCTTGTTAGCTGCCCGCTGCTCCTTCACGGATGGGTTAAATGCAGAGGTCACATTTCGTTGTGGTGCACTGTGTGCTGTGCTGTGGTGTGTTCACAATGACAAATAATCACTTTCACTAGAAGGGGACGGCTTTTCTGTCGTTTGGGTGAACTGTCTTACGGCTTTTTACAGTGTACTGCGTCAGTGCTGTTCCATTCATGTCTAATTGCTTCCCACAACTAGTCAGTGCCCCTAAATGATCTGCCATTAAGTGTGGCCTTGATGTGTGCCAATGTGGAACTTAATTGGACATTAATTAAATTGAGGTTAATGACTCTACAACTAGTCAACTAGTCTACAACTGCCTGCTCTCATCAGTGCCTGAAGTGTTTGTATTACGCACAGTGTTCACTATTCTTGGACTGGAAACTTGTAGTGTTTAAAGATTAAAGAAGCATTGTGCTTGTTTCTGTCGTGTGATTCTCCTGAAAATATGCCGTATTCCGACGTTTGTGGTGTAAATTCCATTCTAAGTGATAAAAAAATATTGTGATAATATTGCTGACTATCATCCAGCTCAGTGTTCACCTCTTTGGAAATTCCTCTGTTGTGGATCCGATCCATTCAGTTTTAATGGGATCAGGTTGGACAGTGTACTTTCCTGTGGAAAATTTCCTCTCGTTATCTCTGAAGAAGCTTTTCACATGAGAGGTGAAGTGCCTTCAAGATATTTTGAAAAGAAGCCCAGTTGTCTTTGATTCAAGCTCTCAAGATCACGTTACCTCACCATTACCGACCAACCGCCATACCCATCCACGCAGTCTATTTTAAAGAACTAAATCCAGTTTCTCTCTCTCTGTTCTCCTCTCGTTCTACGTTAACCGTCTTTAGTGTGTCGGTGGAGTGAGACAGACAGTTCTGTGTGGTCCCTGCTGAGCGCTGGAAATAGCAGAGTGTTTTTCGCTGCGCTGAGGCCCAGGAGAGCCGGCCGGGGATTTGGAGAGGTGTTATAGAACTAGAGGGACTCGTCTGACTAACGCAGACTTGCCAGGATGTCACAGCGTGGCCATTCACACATCTGTTTCACCTCTATTTTTGGTTATTGTTGTCTTACAGCTGGCTACGTGCATGCACCTGCACGCTCGTCGCACTCCGCCGGTGACGGAACACACTGTTCTTCTTGTGAGACGTCTCTCTTTCTTTCTATCGCTATTTGCATGTAAAAAGGAACACTTGTGAGAGAAAGTTCACGTTAAAGACGTTGCTAAAATGTAACCAGGCATCTCATCCTCTCTGTCTCCTTCTTCCTTTACTCTCTTGCTCTTTGTCTGTCTTTCTCTCTTCACTTCTCTCTGTCTTTATCTCTCAAGTTTCTTCTTTCTTTCTCTCCACTTCTGTCCCCACTCTCTCTCTCTCTCTCTCTCTCTCTCTCTCTCTTGTTTTTAGCCATCTCTTTCTTTATTCATCCATTTCTCTCTCTCTCTCTCTCTCTTTATCTATTTATCTGTCTTTATCTATCTATCTATCTATCTATCTATCTATCCGTCTGTCTGTCTGTCTGTCTGTCTTTATCTCTTTCTTTCTTTCTTTCTTTCTTTCTCTCTCTGTTATTCTCTCTCTCCACTTCTCTTTCTCTCTCTCTCTTTCTCTCTCTCTCTCTCTCTCTCTCTCTCTCTGTTTTTGCCATCTCTTTCTTTATTCATCCATATCTCTCTCTCTCTCTCTCTCTCTCTCTCCCGCTCTCTCTCTCTCTCTCTCTCTCTCTCTCTCTCTCTCTGTTTTTGCCATCTTTCTTTATTCATCCATATCTCTCTCTCTCTCTCTCTCTCTCTCTCTCTCTCTCTCTCTCTCTATTTATGTGTTTTATCTCTCTCTCTCTCTCTCTCTCTCTCTCTCTCTCTCTCTCTCTCTCTCTCTCTCTCTCTCTATCTTTCTATCTTTCTGTCTTTCTCTCTCTCTCCCTCTCCCTGTCTCTCTCTCTCTTTCTCTCTCTCCCTTTCTCTCCCTCTCCCTCCCTCCCTCTCTCGCTCTCTTTCTCTCTCACTTTCTCTCTCTATCCTTCTTTCTCTCTTTCTGTCCTCTCTTTGTCTCTCTCGCTCTCGCTCTCGCTCTCCATCAGTGCCCTAAAGAGTTGGCATATCCTGGTGCACGTGACTGGAACGGCACACAGCTCCGCTCTCCTCAGGGATCTGTGTGTGTGTGTGTGTGTGGAGAAGATCCATTTTAAAAAGGCCAACTGTACAGTTTTCGAGCATCAGCTTATCAGTGCTGATAGAAGTTTGCATGCTTTCTGAGCAGTGTAGTTTTTGAGAAGAGGGATTTGTACTTCTGTATTCCTGTACTTTTTAACACCAGTACTTTTACTTGTAGTTGCGTTTTATTGCAGCAGTTGTATGTTTTTCCAAATTAAACCAAAACCCAAAAACATTTCAACCTGTTAAGAATACTGCATCCTGACTTGACCAAATGTTTTTACCTCTATGTCTATTTCTAGCCTCTAATTATATATAAAACTCCTGTCTGGTTTTAAAATGTATGTGCATATTATCTGGTTTAAAATGTATATTGTTTAATAATATATTTTAGTATTTCTACTTATTTATTGTCTATCCCATGTGCCTAATCGTGCCACTGCCTATTTATTCTCTGTTCTACTGTTCTTTGTTTGTTTGCACTGGAAATAACCTGGAGCCACGTCGTCTGCGTCTCTATGTATCTGTACAGTATATAGCAGAGATGACAATAAAGTTGACTTTGACTTTGACAATACGTTCATGTACGTTTTAGCTTATATCTCTGGAGCCATGCGGAACGACATGCAGTGATTGGACCCCATTCATAACTGCTCTCAGTTTTAGTAATCACTTGTCATTCTGAATGCAACAGTGAGGATGTGGTCTACGTTTACCTGAGTAATGAAAAAGACTTTACTTCTTTGACTGTGTTTTTTTTGTTGGTGTGCACTTTATGGCCGGACTAAAACTCAAGTCATGTTAATTCTTTTTGAATCATTGTGCTCTCACTGATGTCGATTTTTATTGGGCACTTAACAATGGAAAAGTGCTAAATGTGTCACAGATGACACACACACGCACTAAAACTGTTCTCTTTCAGAAGCTGCAGCAAGCGTCACGGATAGCTGAGGGCTCGAGGCTCGAGGGCTTTTGACTAATATGTGGAATGCTGCTTTCCTGGGCTCACGGTGGCGCAGTGATTAGAACTGTCCCCTTACAGCAAGACGTTCCTGGGTTCGAAACCCGGGTTGGCCGTGGGGCGTTTGGAGTTTGCGTGCTCTCCCCCGTGTTCATGTGCCGAGGTTTCCTCCGGGTGCTCCGGTTTCCTCCCACAGTCCAAGCATGCAATATAGGTTAACTGCCGACTCTAAATTGGCCCGTAAGGTGTGAGTGTGTGTGCCGGTTTGATTGCGGAGCTCAGGCTATGTTTAGGTAGGATTGACTATAGCTGCTTGGATGTTGTCCTGTATGTAATGCGCATGTGATGTATTCATGGCCTCGGGTCCTCACAAAGAAAATGTAAAATCAAAATGTGAGGGAGATTTCATATTTTCATTTCATTGCTTGTGAAAGCTTATATATGTTGTGCGCGTGTGTATGTGCCGGCGTGTGTGTGTGGCTGTGTTTTGTGCATATAGACTCATGTCTGACTTGTAGCAGGCATCCTGCCAGCCTCTTCCTGTATTATTTATGAAGCTTAAACTGCATCAAAGCTGAGAATCCAGGAAGGCAATACACGATGAGAAGTCTTCCCCACGGGAAGTTAGACATTCTCTCGCGCAGAGACTAGAGCAGGTAGTGCCGTGTCCTCCCTGACTTTGGAAAATAGTGCTTAGTAGACAGAGGATATATGGTAATATTAAAACAAACACTTCCCTGTGCTGGTACTAAAAGACTTGCATTTAAAGGAATGCTACGTTCGATCGATGATCATCCTGGCCAATTACTGGCACCGATATTTTGCATTTTTATGAGTATTGGAATATTTTTTCAAACATTTTTACAATGATAATAAATTAATTAAAATATGTGCTGCCTTGCCTCTGGTGCAGCCAATTCTGCATCTTATTTGTTGGTATTGACAAATTTAGTGAACACTGAAGGCTCCTGTTCTTTAGAACATTATAAAAAGTTCTCATTAAACTTGAAAAGAATTTAGTTTTGTAAAGGAGCATTTGTTCTTCTACGTTTTGACACCAGTTTTCATATATAGCATGCATGCTTCACTCTGCAACAAAAGGCACATTGCACCTTACCTACATACAGTTAAGCCCAAAATGTATTCATACCCTACCAGATTTTGATTTATAGTAAACATTTTATTGCACCAATAGGCTTCCTCTGGCTGGAAATGACATATACTTGTCACAGAAAGGGCCTTATGTGCAACAGTAGTTCCGTATTTGTTAAACAGATGACTTCTCTTCCGGTGTGACGTCACCATTTGAAATAGTAACTTTTCCGATACACAAATGCTTTCAACATATGGCATTTTACAGTAGATGTCTGCAGGAGCTACCCCACATCTCTGCATCCGATGTCCACTGCAAGAGTGGATTAACAACGCAGACAGCAGACTGGACAAGGTTTTTCAGGTTAGTTCATCTCCTCTTCATTGACAACTATGAGGTTTACAGTAGTTGTTATCAGCTTGCTAAGTTACCTCAGCTAATGTTACCTAATTTCTGTGGGTTGATAGAAAAACATATCTCTGGTAACTTGTTTGGTATTGTTTTCTGATTTACATCAATTATGTAAATTATATAAACTAACTAATCCTATATAAACCTTAACTAATCCTAGCTGGCAGACAGTTTTTTCCACCGTAAAAGTACGTTTGAGCTGACATAAGTGTAGCGATATAGTAAGTTTACCTCATCAAGTTAGCCCGCTAATGCTAACTAATCGTAACGCCAGCTGGCAGAGTCTGGTGTTACTGAGCATTTGTTTCATCTGGTTTGGACCTTGTTGTCCTCATTTTCACCAGTATCTCAAACAAAGACAGGATTGCTGTTATTTCAGCATTCTCCCATGATTATAATTTTGAAAAAAATAAAAATACAAAAAAAAAATCATACATAGACACTAATACAATTATTGACTTCTTTTTCATTTTTTTTACCTATTATATTTATTATATTATTACCTCAGACTAACTGGAAATCACCATTCACAGATGCGTGCCGTAGGGCTGTGAGTGAAGCGCTCAGTTTTCGGTTCCGTGTTGGGCGTTCCGTGTATGGCCCATAGTCTTAGGTCATGGTCAGTCATAGCAGGCAGTGATTGGCAGTAGTCATCATGTAGACACACCACAGCATCACAACAAAATGTGACCTGCATTTGACCCATCCCATCCATATCATGATATGCATATGTACAATTACTGTCAATAGTATGAAAATCTTTTAGGAACATTTTTCACTCATCTCATTTATTAACTTTTCAATGTTATCGTTCAGGGCACATTTCACTACACGTAATTGTACAACTATATGTGATAAATAAAGTATCTTGAATCTCGTTTAGGACCCTGAATCAGACACTCCGGTTCAAAAATATAGATTATCGGCCTCACTGATTAGCTAACCTGTGTATGATCACCTATGCATACAGGCCTGTTTGATTTCAGCAGACGTTGAATCTTTATCCTCTGTATCAATATAATCTTGTATTTTGCCTTCTTCTGCCTTTTCCTTCATGTTTAACCAATTAGTGACTATTCCTTTAACCCTTAAAGCCCCTTCATTACAGCTGTGTTCTGTACGTGGTGTGTGTTCCTCATACCTGTCTGTTTTAGCTTCCTTATCACAACCCTCCACGTCCTACATCTTTGTTGGCGACGCAGCTATTTCTGAGGGTTTGTCTCACTACTTCAGTTTCAAAATTGGTTTTCCCCGAACACACAGGGGCCGTTTACGTGCGGTGAAGGCACGGGAGAATGCCGCTGCTGAGAGATCACAGTGTTTGTGTGTGTAATGGCAGTGCAGCTGAAGGTGAGATGCTTTGAGATGCTGCTGTTGTTACGCAGGAGTCTGTCATTACAGTAGCGGCTTCAGCTCCCTGACGACCAACATCCTTCTGCTTCCTTTTCTCTCTTTCCTCTCTGCTCTTTGTCCTGTCTGTCGGTCCGTCTGTCTGGTTTCTAACAATCTCTACTGCTTTACCTGAGCGTTCCCCTCATTCTGCTCTCTGGAGTTTGTGGGCTTTGTGCTGCTCTACCTACCAATTACAGATCTCTTTCCCTCTCTCTGGGTCTTTCATACTTCTCTCTTTCTCTCTATCTCTATCTTCCTTACTCTTTCTCTCACTTGCTCTCACTCTCATCCTTCTCTTTCTCTCAGTCTCTCCCTCCCTCTCTCACTGTCTCTCTCTCTAATTAGCAGGGTCTCTTACTGATTCCCTTATGGTTTACTCACACACTCACTTTATTATTCACTCACTCATTCACTCAGTCACCCAGTTTAGTATTCACTCACTTAGTCCATTCTGCTGTCACTCAGTCACTTTCACTCACCCAGTTTTATTATTCACTCACTCATTTACTCGATCCATTGCCCACTTACTCAGTTTTCATTCTCTTACCAGTCAAGTATTTGCCTCTCTCCTCCTCCCTCACTTTGTATTCACTCCTCACTTTATTATTCACTCACTCAGTCCATTTACTCCCTTACTCAGTTTATCATTCATTCACTCACTCAATCCATTACTTACTCACTCACTCAGTCCATTACTGTCTCACTTACCTCTCACTCACTCACTCTCACTCACTCACTCTCACTCACTCAGTCTCACTCACTCACTCTCTCACTCACTCTCACTCACACTCTCACTCTCACTCACACTCTCACTCAGTCTCACTCACTCACTCACACTCTCACTCACTCACTCACACTCTCACACTCTCACTCACTCTCACTCACACTCTCACTCACACTCTCACACTCTCACTCACTCAGTCTCACTCACTGTCTCACTCACTCACTCTCACTCACACTCTCACACACTCACTCACTCTTACTCACACTCTCTCTCACTCACTCACTCACTCTCGCTCTCTCACTCACACTCTCACACTGTCACTCACTCACTCACTCTCACTCACTCACTCTCACTCACACTCTCACACTGTCACTCACTCACTCACTCACTCACTCACTCACTCACTCACTCACTCACTCAGTAACAACAGTGTGACTCAGTGTCAGTCAGTTAGTTAGAAGTGAAGATCTCAGTCTCTCACTCACACTGAGCAGAATTGGCTTCACACATACACGCACACACACGCACACACACACACTGCTGCTTCTGCTTCAGGCTGGACAGTCCAAACGCACAGAGCCTTCACTCAGCACACGCTAATCACAGAAAAAAGCTTGAGCTGGCTTCATGCTGCTGCTGAGGCTGGGTTTAAGGCAGATTTAACCCCACTCTCCCAGAAGCATAACGCAGCCGTTTTATTACTACTGCAAATTAGAAGTCAAGCCTAATATTTAATGATATCATGCTTGACTTCTTGCAGCAGTAATAAATGGGAATAAATCTGTGTTAATTAATTGAACAGTTTTTTTCTGTAAGTATCTGGACTGATTACTGGCCTGAACGATTACCTGTGCATTTTTGTGGTTTTCTGTATCAGTCATCAGTCCTGCTTTACGTTTGATGAATTGAAACGTTAAATTAGGAATAAATCTCTGTTAATGAATTAATCAGTTAATCATTGTGTATGGTATCGACATTATAGTGTTAAGAACATTATGAAGTTCATGTTCTTTAAAAACATTTGGTAAAAGGCATTTAAATTAAATTAGGCCGATTTGTTTGGATGGCACGTTGGGCGGAATCTGGATTCCGGCTTTGTGTGCTTTGTGTGGAGGTTTTCGTTCCTCTGGTTTCCTCTCACTGTCCAAAAACCTGCTTGTTAGGTTGATTGGCGTGTCTAAATTGCCTGTAGATGTGTGTGGGCTTGTGATTATGTGTGTTCCCTGTGGTGAGTTGGCTCCTGTCCACGGTTTGTAACTGCCTTGTGCCCTGTTGTTCCAGGATAAACTCCAGTACCTGTGACCCTAAGTATGTTTTGGAAAATGAATGAATAAATAAAATGAATCAAGTAAGTTTTTTAAAATTGAGACACCAATTTTCATTTTTACAGCAGGCATACAATATGTCATTTCAAAATATTAGTTATTGGTCTCATCGTTTATTAATAGTCAGTAATCGGCCCTGAAAGAATCCATATCAGTCGACCTTTACTCCCTCTGTGCAAAAAATGACTCTAGACTTCTAGACCTGTGAGAGCTGTGCAAAAATCCACATTTCTATGTAACTAAAGCATTAAAACGTCTGAAATCCTGCCTACTGTTACTCAAAATGACTATGGCTTCAAGGTCTGCAGCAGAACAAGTGTCAAAGCAGCGTTTTTCGTTTCGTGAATGTCTTTGAGCTTTCCGCTTGTGAAGGCAGACGTGTTTTCCTGGACCACCTGCTGCTCAAGGCGGTGTCAGAGTTCAGACAGTTTTGTGGCTCAGCGTTCCTCTTTCAGTAGCAAACCAACTCTCACGTTTCCTAAAGCGATCTTTAACGGATGCTTGAAATAGTCGGAGTAAGCGTTTTCTGCTCTCCAAAGACAATGTCTACGATCCCGAAGCAACTCTGTCCCCGTTTTGCTGACAGACCTTTATAACTACAGACGGCCTTTCAGTTTCCCCTGCTGGGTTGTGACGGCCGGGTGAGGAAGGGTGTAACGCAGTTCTGTCAGAATTCCAGCGTTGTCTCGAGTGCAATTAAAAGCTGAATGAATGCAGCCGTCTCTTGTTGGTGTGTGTAATCATTTAATGCATTCATTTACAAAGTACATTCAAATCAAAGTGCATAATAAGAGGCACAAAAAGTGGCAAAACAATCAAAAACCAGCATAAAACAGAACTTCAGAAAACTACACAAATACTCGTGACTCATAAAATAGAAGACAAACAGCATCACAATTTATGCATGACAGAACACGAGTGGGTCTTAAGATTTGAATTAAATACCTCAACTGAATGAGCCTGTCTGATCTCTTTGCAAAGACTGTTCCACACTCAGAAAAATTACTCTCGCTTACTGGTGTTCTTTTTGAACGCATTTATGACTAAAATGCCAGTATCCTAGGAGTGCAGTGCTCGTGCTGGCACACACAGCTCAATCTAATCAACTAAATTATATGAAGGTGAACTGCCATTCAGGATTTTTCATATGAATGGGGAGACCATGAGGAGAGGATAGCACTGGAGTAATATGATCAGAATTTTATGATCCAGTCAAAATGTGAGCTGCAGCATTCCAAACCATCTGCACACCTCGAAGAATGATGTTTAAATAGCCCGGTCTAGAAGCCTAAGCTTTTGAAGACGTGTGTATGTGAGTAGGGTGGCACGGTGGCACGCTGGTTAGTGCTGCCGCCTCAGCAAGGCCGGATTATCCATAGACTCAATTGGGCGAGTGGCCGGGGCTTCGGCCAATGGGGGCCCCCCATCATTTGCCACAAGCAGACCTTTAAATATCTTTTCATATTTTTTATATTATTCGCTGGAAATGATGCACACAGATCATACATTAATTGCTTAAAAAAGAATTTTTGAAAGAGAGAACACACAAACATTTTTTAAAAATCACAATTGCATACCTCTTCCCCAATCGCAATGAGCTCAACCACAGGTTTGTCTCCGCTTCGCACCGGTAAAATTTCCAGGATAGGCTCCGGTCCTCCCCGTAACCCAGCAGTTCGGATAATGAATAAATGAATGAATGATCTAATTTCAAACATCGTTTAATGAACAAAATTAAAATGAAAAATTTTGTTGTGGTGCATGGTGTGCTGAGCTGTGCTGTGTTCACAATGACAAATAATCACTCAATTAGCACTTTGTTGCATATTTTATTTGGAATGCACCAGTGAAAGTTCCTGTTTGACTCACAGTGTAGAGGCATTGGCGTCAGATGGAGGCTGAAGATGGCGTCTATATATCTGTCATGTGAAGAACAGTCTGATTTCCAAACACGGGCATCTTGAACCAGTAATTCATCCCTGTGCGTTAGCGGGCTAGTGTGTTACAACGCCGCGTGCCGCAGAGTAATTAAGGAGGTGTCATAAAATGAGTTACTGTCTCAGCTTTTTTACGCCATGGATAAAAGCCTCTCCCCTAAATCTGACAATTAATATGGTAATGAACTCCTACGGAGGTGAAGATTGAGAGAGTGATAGAGTGATTTTTTTTCGTAGTAGATTTCACTACTCGTCTGATCAAAATCCCAGTTTCTACAGTTTATCCCTAGAACTGGATGTATGGTTACCTGTAAGTAAACACATTACAGGAGCGAGGATATAAAGTGTGCTGATGTGACTCTCTTAATGCAGTTTCTCCCACTACGTTAAAGGTGCAGTCTACCTGAGGATGCTAATAAGGTCAACCTAATGAACAAAAACTAAATTTAAACCATTACCTTTAATTATTTAGTGAAACTGATGTGGTAAAAATAAAAACACAGAGAGAAGATGAGACGAGGCAGTATAATTTAATTTTAATGTCATTAAACATGAGCTACTTCATTGCTGCTCAGACAGTATTGTTGTTCTGCAGAATGTATGAATATTTGGATTTAATATTTCATAACTATTTGCAATAGAAAGTAGAGAGATAATGTTTCTGGAACTTTCCTTAACTTTTCATGTACAGTGTTACGCAATAGAATTATATTAATACGTATACACGTTAAATGTACTAGCATGTAACAATAGAAGTAACACGTGCCTTACGTGCCGTAATCTGATTGGATCCTGAAATACACCAGCAGTCAAAAGTTTGGACACACCTTCCCATTCAATGTTTTCTTCTTTATTTTCATGACTATTTACATTGTAGATTCTCACTGAAGGCATCAAAACTATGAATGAACTGTGTAAGGGCTATTTGACCCAGAAGGAGAGTGATGGAGTGCTGCGCCAGATGGCCTGGCCTCCACGGTCACCTGACCAAACCCAATCGAGATGGTTCAGGATGAGATGGACCGCAGAGTGAAGGCAAAAGGGCCACCTGTTGCCTTCACTGGACTGTTGGAAAACCATTTCAGGTGACTACCTCATGAAGCTCATCGAGAGAATGCCAAGAGTGCGCAAAGCAGTGATCAAAGCAAAGGGTGGTTATTTTCAAGAATCTAAGATATAAAACATGTTCTGGGTTATTTCACACTTTTTGTTTACTACATAATTCCATATGTGTTCATTCATAGTGCCTTCAGTGAGAATCTACAACGTAAATAGTAATGATAATAAAGAATAAAACGTTGAATGGGAAGGTGTGTCCAAACTTTTGACTGGTAGTGTTATATATGAAGATGCAAGAACGTATAGAACTAGAATTGTGTTAGAGCTGAGAACTCGGGAGCGTTACAGTCTTTTGACCGTAACATAAAGTATCTTTGTAGTCTTAGGAACTCATCTTTTGCTTGTAAAACTCTAAGTTGTAGTAAAGAAACAAAACAACAAAAGAAAAGACTGGTTTCAAGACTCTTTTTTGGATATGTGTCGCGTGCAGCGAATCTTCGGACTTCGGGGCTAGTGAGACAGCGAAAGCTGCACCCACAAGTATTGTTAGGTTTTATAGTACTCTCTCTATATTAGGCGTGTGAACCATCACTGGTCTCACGATTCGATTCGATTATTTTGTTAATGATTTGATACGATATCACGATGCATCACGATGCATTCCATCATTTTTTCTACATTACTTCACATTGGGCAGCCACAGATGCTACCGGGATGTTGAATTTGAACCTTCACCGGTCTCACGATTCGATTACGATTATCAGGTCGACGATTTGATTTGATACGGTATCTTGATGTGTCACAATGCAGCCCATCAATTTTACTACATTACTTCACCTTGCACGCAGATTGGGCATGGACCCCAGATTGGGCAGCCATAGTTACTACCGTGATGTTCGTTTTTACTAGAATTTTGATGCTGCAGCCAGAAAATCATCAAGCAATGGCATTATGATATAATCCAGGGGTTTTCAACAGCTTCTGTCCCAGGCACTACCACTCAGACTAAGCATTTTTAGTATTACTTTTTAGATATTTGCATTAAATTTGTTATGTTCATGCCCAAATCACCTGGAAATGTTTTTGAAAAATGAAAAAAGGTTTTAAAAAGTGATTTCAGTAGTCACGAAGTGGAATTTCATGTCACAGAGCACCTGCAATGCCGCCGCGGACCTCAAGGGGACAGTGGACCGCCGGTTGAAAACCTCCGATATAATTGATTATGTTCTGCCACTTTATCAATGCAGAATCGTCCACGTCTACACCGCGATGCATCGATTATGCAATTAATTTCAACACCCCTACTCTATATATGTTCTGTATATTTTCTAAACTTGATAAATGATTTTTATTTCTATTTTGTATATCAACCTTGATTCTTGTGTGTGTGAGAGAGAATGCAGTTTTCTGTTGATGAGAGAAATTTTGTTGTATATGAACCATGCAATGGCAATTATAAGGTAACTATATATGATGAAGTAAAATTAAAATGTAACACACATCCTGTTTATTATATACCACCTGTCATATTAATATGATATGTTCTAAACCTTTGGTTTCCTAATCAACCCCCTCCAAAAATAACAAAACAAAAACGAGGTAACAGTACCACGGACTTGGAGAGAACCATTACACTCGTTTCACACGTGCTGTTCATTTCTGCTGATCAACTAGCTAATAAAGCTGACACTAAGTCTGTCTGGGGACCAGCCAATGACTCTATTACATTTAAAGGGACAACACCACCAGTCTGGCCGCTTATGGCCACACCCCTCCTAAAGACGTCATGAGACCAGCGGCGGTAGGGCACGGCGTGTGGGCTGCGGGTGTTGCTACTGGCAACCTATAAGGCTTGTGAATAAGTGAAGCCTTCACCTAGCTGCAGGAACTGAGTGAAACTTTACTCTTGTGGAACTTGTGGATTTGGAACACAGCCGTATGTCTGACCGGTGTCTCTTGAAAATCCACTTCAAAACCTCGCTGTAGAACTGTGGGGATTCCAGCAGTGTTGTGTCAGCAGATTCACCACTCATGCATAATGCAGTCCGTCTCCGATAAACGCAGCGGAGATTCGCCGTTCCGGTGCGCTCGCGTGTGTCACAGCGTTGATGTGTGTGTATGTGTGTGAGAGATGCTTATGCAGAGATTAGGGCCTGCAGTGCCACTGTAGGTTCACGTTGTTCAGCGCGTTTGCTTGTTCTCTGGGATGGGACGCCTTAGTCGCTCTCTGTCTCTGTGTCTTACTTGCTCTCTCTGTCTTTCTCATTCTCAGACCCTCTCTCTCTTTCTCACACTGTCTTTCTTACTGTCTCTTTCTTTTTCATCCTCGGACCCTCTCTGTCTTTCTCACAGTCTTTCTTGCTCTCTCTGTCTTTGTCATTCTCAGACCCTCTCTCTCTCTCTTACGCTTTCTTTCTTTCGCTCTCTCTCTCTCTCACTCTCAAATCTCTCTCTTTCTCTCTCTCTCACTACCTTTCTCTCACCCTGTCTTGCTCATTCTAACACTTGTGATCTCCCTCTTAGTGTGCTTTATATTTTTTACTGTATCTGTCTTTCTCATTCTCAGACTTTTGCTGTTTTCTCTCTCCCTCTCTCTCTCTCTCTTTCTGTCTTTCTCCCTCTCAGCCTCTCTGACTTTCTTGCTCGGGGTGCGGGATGGTCTAAGAGGCAGAAATGCTGTTTTGGTGACCATAAAGTATGGTGGTTGAAATCCTGGAAGAAGCTAAAACCACCGCTGAAATGGAAATGCAAGTCCAATAATTGCCTCTATTCCTACGCTTTTCTTCTGTCTTTCTCATTTTCACACTCTGTATCTCTCTCTAGAAACGTCTTTTGTGCTTTCTCTGTCTCCTTCTTCTTTCTCCACCTCAGATGATATCTGTCTGCACATCTCTCTCCCTCTTCTGCTTATCTCCCGGTCTTATCTACACACAGCACAGACAAGCACACACACCAACCCATTTTACACACATGCTCATATTCTCTCTCTCTCTTTGTCTCTCTCTCTCACAGGTATTCCATCTACCCGTACTCAGTCCTGCAGCGCTGTGGGATCCCGCACCCCAAACCTGCTCCCTTCTTTGGAAACATGATGCTTTTCCGGAATGTAAGACAATCCGTGTAACATTTTTCCCATCATGCAACACATACAGCATGAGAATCCCTGATTTCTGTGTTGTTACATTGACATGTTTCTTTTGAGCTATAATCACTAGTCTATACCTCTCTCACTCCCTCTCTCTCTCTCCCCCACCCTCCCTCTTCCCAGCGCACACAGGCTTTAAAAAAAAAACTCATGTTTCTCAAATCTACAATAGCTGCACTTCATTAAATTTGTTCATTAAAGATGACTCAAAAGTAATGAGTTCTAATACCGTGCGATTCCCAAATAGATTACCCTTCGCTTAATTGCTTTATTTCTAGGATGAATATGTAAAAGGCGGCCGGCGAGTGGGTGGGTTTAATATTACTGAATTAATACTTCAGCTTCATGCCGTCCTTGCTGCTTTTGTTCTCTAGCGCTGTTTGCATAATAAAGAGGCAGCTCTGATGATCCCGTCCCTAAACGCGTTTCTGCCACGTCGCATGCACGCTCATCATGATGTCAAATTGCGAACAACTTGGTTAGCATTACAGATAGGGATGCACCGATCCGATACGCGACTCAGATATCGGTCCGATAACGACTCAAATGACTAGATCGGGTATGGGTGGCATGGAGCCGATCTGTAAATTGTAGGTTTTTCTACGTTTGCGTATGTGTGCACGCTCAATTCGTTCGACATTCGCATTAATGCCTACATGTAGAAATGACAATGATTATACACGATTATGCTATTTAATTTCCCTAACACCACGCCAGCTCTCCCTTGCAATCTCTGTGTTTCTCGCTGTGATTATTACCGCAGGCGTCTCTTACCGGGAAGTCCGACGTTCACTAAAGCTTTCCAGTCAGTCAATTGTCTCCTTTATTACTGACAAAGCGTATAATTTAGCTGATAAACCAGCGTTTCTACTCACAATACAGCCATTTACTCGATGCTTTCATTGTTTATTCCAAGACGCGAGTTCGCTGCTTTATCACGCCATCATGTCAAACGATTCTCATGTGGAACGCCATCATGTCAAAAATGAGTCCAAGTTAATGTGTAGGCCAAAATGAGTCAATTAATCAGAAATACATTTTTTACATTCTATAGTGTTAGAGAGTAAAAAATAAATTTAGAAAGATGCAGTATTTGTTACCAAATAGTTTTATTCTATATGCAGATAGAATCCAAAGTCTTTCCGCCTGCCACTACCCTGATTTTTCTGCAATCCAATAAAACAGACACTGTCCTTATGTCCTAAACACAACAACATAAGGCATGTATGACTAACTTCCACACAAACACTATAATAAGCCTAAAAACTAAGGTATAGACAAATGCCCCAAATTCTCCTAGGACTGTAAAAGAAAACAAATGATATTGGATGGGTACTCGAAAAAAATTGGCCAAACGCCTGTATAGTCACAGACTGCAACTCATCTGCTGTTCTTCGCTCTACAGCCTCATCACTTCTATTCAGTTTCTGAACACAGAACCCCGGTTGTCCTGCTGTTGTTTAGATAGCGGGTCATTTTCACCCCTGCAGTTGCACTGATGTGGTAGTGTGAGTAGGAGTGTGTGAGTCACAGCATCAACGCTGTGAGGTTTTACATGTATGTATGTATGTATGTATGTATGTATGTGTACGGGGTGGTGACAAGCATGACGGTGAAGGAGTTGCTTCTGTGATCAGAAGGACGGTGTTTCGAGTCCTGGACTGGTAAAAGTATCACTGATCAAGGCCAGGTCCTTGAGCGCTGCCCACTGCTCCTATGCGAATGAGTTAGGCCTCGTTTACACTGTCAGTTAAATGTGACCCAATTCCGATTTTTTGCTCATATGCGACACAGATCGGATCTGTTCCATGACAGTGTAAACAGGAAAAATCTGCATGCATTCGGATATTTTGAGATCGGTTTCAGGCCTCGTTCATATGTGGAAATAAATCAGATATAAATCAGATATGTGCCAATGCAACTGTCATGTAAACAGGCAGATCGGATTTTCCTAGGCATTGCGTTCTGTACGTCATTAAAACTGCGACAATTTAGTACTTCATCGCGGTTTAATGACGACGTGTAACAAGCGAATCGGATATGGGTCACAATTTAAAAAAACGTGTAAACAGAATGTCAAAAAAATCGGATATAGGCAACCAATCAGAATTGAGCATCAAGACCTGCAGTGTAAACAAGGCCTTAAATGCAGAGATGTGTAGACTCTAAACTTTATTCAACAAGATAAACACTCATGATAAAATGTCTTCCGAGGCTAAATCTGACCTTTTTACTAGCGATGCACCGATCCAACAATTTAAGTTCCGATACCAATGCTGATACTTGGGCTTGGGGTACGGACAGATCCCGAGTACAGATCCGATACCAGTTTTCAAATTAAAAAGTGTATTTCTCTGTGAGGAGGAAACTGAGAGCCTGTTTACACATATGCGGATATTTTTATAAACACACTTTTAATACGTTTGGGCCTTTTGTTTACACGTAAACTGAGTTTTAGCCACCTCAAAATGCATATTTTCTAAAACGCCCTGCAAAGTGAAGATTCTTCAAAACACTGGATTTTGTGAATATGTTTAAAGAAAAGGCCCAAATGTATATTTGAAAAATGTGTTATCTGTATATGTGTAAACAGGTCCTGAGATTCCTCTGTTAGGCTTAAGGAAAATACTCGACTTAAATACAGTTTTCCTAACTAAACACAATGTAATAATTACACGTCCATATGTATATGCTAAATTATTGATTATTAAAATAACATCTCAAAAATTATTCGTTTAAACACAGTTGTGTAATTTTGTGATGGTCCCTAATCCTGCGGCGCTAAAACCATCAGGAACACAGAGATTGCGAGCGAGAGCTGATGTTGTTTAGGAAGTTAAACAGTATAATCGTGTGGTTTGCTTTTGGAGTTGTAATGTAACAAATTAAGCGTGCATGCATACGCAAACATCGAAAAACGTACAATTTACAGATCGGCTCCATAGATCGGCACAGTGCCACCGATACCTGATCCAGCTGTTTGAGTCGTTATCGGACCGGCATCCGATCCACATATTATCCCTATTTTTTACGAAGAAGGCCCACTGCAGCCTAAGCCAGTGTGCATGGGAACTGGCTCCTCTTCAACTGATATGTTTACTACCAAAGTAAGTTGTCTCTTAGGAATGATTTGTGAAAGCTGTACGTGTGTAGCAATATCCCACCTATTAGCCAGCTATAACAGTGCTTTAAACCTGGCCTTTTCTCTCAAAACCTAAACCTTTATTTGTAGCCCAAATCTGTAGTGGCAGTTGCTTTACAGGCTGAGAGGGGAGACGTTCTGGTAGTTCAGCTCTAACGCGGCCCTGTACATGCCTGGTTCAGATTGCATTTACAGATCAATACATTTCTGTCAGGCAGCCATGGTGGGCTGGACGGCTTGTCGTTTACAGCACTCGTGTCTTTGTATCTTACTATCGCTCTGTTATGACAGCGCTGCCTTTTAGCGCTCTGTTTCTTCTCATCCTTCTCCCTTACAGCCCTCTGTCAGCTTGGTTCAGAGGAGCCTTTATTGGCCTTTATGTGTCAGAGCAGTTATGTAGATGTAACAAGAATTATAAAATATTAAGTTTTGTATTTTTATTAGCGTTTGTATTAATCGTAAACTTAATCTTAATTTAGTAGCATGGTTATTCAGAGCGACGAACAACAGTGCTTTGTAGTAAAGCTGGACTTAAATCAACAGCTGTTCTTAAGCCTGTTTACACTTATGCGAATATTTTTATAAGCGCATATTTTTAAATATGTTTCTTTTTTAAATTGCGTTTACACAACAACAATTCGGTTAAAAAAATATCTGAACATACTAGAACTCTGTGTCATCACCCGCTGTTGTTGTTGACCCGCAGCTGATTATTGTTGTCATGGTTATCGTTGTCATTTGTGGTATTTAAGGAATTTAAGGTATTTAAAGCACACGCACAATAGAACTAAACATGGCATCGTTTTAAGAAAACTTATTCGTTTACACGTATCCACAGAATCCAGTGTTTTTTTAAATCTCTGTGTTTTAAAAAATATGCGTTTGACGTGCCCCAAAGGTATAAATAAAATTTGCATTTATAAAAAATATCTGCATACGTGTAAGCCCTAAGTTACATACTTAAACAAAACCTGTTAGAAAAAACAAAACAAAAGTAACAAAACAAGTTAAACCATTGTGGACTGAAATCCCAAACTCTGCATGCTCTTTTATTTGGCTGTAAGAACGACCTCCACAAAATCTGCTTGTGAACACAACACAAATGCTATGCATTTGACTGAGATGAGAAAGTGGTGTTCAGTCAAATGTGGGTGGTAGCGTAACGGTTAGGGAGTTCTCCCTGTGATTGAAAGGTTGCCGCTTCGAATCCCAGACCGGTAAAGGTACTACTGAGGTACTCATGAGCAAGGTACTGCCCCTAAGCACTGCTGTCTAGAGGCGTCGTCCATGCCACCTGCCCACTGCTCCTTCACGGATGGGTCAAATGCAGAGGTCACGTTTCATTGTGGTGCACTATGTGCTTGTGCTGTGGTGTGTTCACACTGACAAATAATCACTCACTTTTAGTACACTGATCAGCTGTAATATAAATATACAGGTATATTTAGGTGGGTTGAAGCCGTTCCTGAAGCAACTTTTCAAGTCGGTTATCTTGAGCACACTTCCTGCCCTCACATCCCCCCCCCATACACCCGGACTGTGAACTGACTCTGCTGCACCTCTGCACTTTACACAGCACCGTTGCTGTGATGCACATGCTGCTATACGGACTCTCTCATTCGTGTTGCACTGAAACTGTCTCCGGAAAGATGTTTAAGAAAACCGTTTATGTCTACAAACTGTACAGTATTGTCACTCCAAACTGCTGCTGATCTGGCACACATTCAATACCAGACGATTGAAATAGTAATCCTCCGCAAATGACTGTTACTACAACATTGCTATAATAATTGCACTGCCGCTACTTATTTGCATTGAACTGGTCACTTTCTAACTAACTGTATCTGCACAAATTATTGAAAAGTATTGCACAGACTCTAGTTGTCCACTGCTGTTATAATATCTGCACGAACTTCAATGTTAGTCAGACTTTTTAAGAGATACTGTTTTATTAATAGACTGGATATAGAAGTTTTATCTTGAAACTGTTACTAACCTCTTGCACATCCAGTGTAAAAGTCAATTTCCACTTTTGTAGGTAATACTGCATCCAAATTGTCTCTTTTTCTACTTCTATTTCTAGTTTAAAGTTATATTTAATATTCCATTTCTAGTTTAAAATGTATATTTTGTATTCTATTTATATATTGTTTATTCCATGTGCCTTATTTGTTTTTTGTTCTTTGTTCTTTGTACTGTAAAAACTGGAGCCACGTCGTCTCGTCTCTGTATATCTGTACAGTATATAGCAGAGATGACAATAAAGTTTACTCTGACGTCAAAGTCAAAGTAAACTCTGTCATCTCAGCTTAATACTAGTACACAGAGAGATGAGACGACATGGCTCCAGTTTTTACAGTACAAAGAACAAAGAAGGCATATAGAATATGCATATATAAATAGACTATAAAATCTAAGCTCTAGGCTAGAGGTAGAAATAAGAAAAATGTGCATGTTTAGTTACATGTAATGTTCAATAATATGTTTAAAATTGCAGCAGCGGTCATGTGGCGAAAAACTACAATTACAGACAAAATTGTCTTTACTGTGCATATGTTCTGCAGCAGTTTAAAATAAAAAATTCTAGACAAAATCTGTTAAGTCAGGAGTTTTCAAGCGTTGGTCAGCGGCGGCAATGCAGGTGGTCTGTGGCATGCAATCCAGTGTCACTACTGAAATCACTCTTAAAAAATTTTTCATTTTATTTATTTCTCAAAACATATGATTTGGACATCTTTATGAATAAAGAATTTAATGCAAATATCTAAAAAGTAATAGAAAAAATGCTACCCTCCCTGACACATAGACCGCTTAGTCTGAGTGGTGGTCCCTGAGACAGAAGCAGTGGAAAACCCCTGGATTATATCATAATGCCATTGCTTGATGATTTTCTGGCTGCAGCGTCAAAATTCTAGTAAAAACGAACATCACGGTAGTAACTATGGCTGCCCAATCTGGGGTCCATGCCCAAGCTGCGTGCAAGGTGAAGTAATGTAGTAAAATTGATGGGCTGCATTGTGACACATCAAGATACCGTATCAAATCAAATCGTCGACCTGATAATCGTGATCGAATCGTGAGACCAGTGAAGGTTCACACCTGTAGTAATCATGTTATGCTCTTCTCCAGTCATAATGTGGTGGCTGATTTGTATATGTCCATATAATGTTTGTGTTTACTCTGTTAGTCTGCACATATTTCTGTTTGTCTGGCTGTGCATCTGCGTTCTCCGCTCCAGTTTGTCACTTTTCGTTCACGTTTGTCATGTTTTCTCTTTTATCTTGACAAACCGCTTCCCAAAATGGCGAAGGAGTAAATGAATATTCACACAGCTTTGTTTTGCATAATTACTGCAGTCTACATGCAGCTCCCCAGGTGATCTGAAGGATGGGGGCTCTAAACGTGTGTGTTTTTGTGTGCACGTTTGTAAGTGTGTGTGTGCGCGCGTGTGTGTGTGTATTTGAGCATGTCAGCAGACTTCAACTCACGGTCTCGGGAGTATTTTTCTCACAAGGATTCTCTGACCCAATTCTAGAGGCCATCCTCCAAGCCAAATCTTATACTCGTGTGTGTGTGTGTGTGTGTGAAGGGAGGTGGGACTTTGTGTGTGTTATCATCACCAAGACACAACACAGTCCCACCCTGAGCATCAGGTGACAGTTTTGGGCATTAGCGTGGCGTGCAGGTGTGGTGGGCCGGGTAAGGAAGGAGTGCTTACATACACAAGGAGTCAGGAAAATACAGCAGGGAGAGAACTCGGTGGAAGTTACTGGTGGTCAGCAGTGGTCAGAGACTGAGGGTTTATAGAGGAGTTAATAAAACTACACACACACGCGCACACACACATATATATACTGTGTGCAGAGTGTGTGTGTGTGTGTGTGTGTGAGCAGTGTGCTAGTTGGGACACATTTGTACAACATTGTCAAGTAATAAGTCAAAGTTACTGAACGCAGGTGAGACAGATTTGAGAAATTTCGCTCTCTCTTTTCCTTTTGTTCTCACCCTCTTTCTCTCTCTCTCCTTCTTTCTCTCTCACTTTTCCTTTCTATCCCTCTCTTTCTCTCTCCCACTCTCCATCCTTTTCTCTCTCTCTCTCTCTCTCTCTCTCTCTCTCTCTCTCTCTCTCTCTCTCTCTCCTTTTGCCTTTGCTCTTCTTTTGTCTTTTTCTCTTACTGTCTCTCCCCCTCTCTCTTTCTCCGTCTCTCCCTCCCCCCTTTTTCCATTCTTCTCCCCTCTCTCCACCTTCTCTCCTCATCCTTTCTCTCTCTACTATCTCCTTATTTCCTCACATTAAATCTCTTTCTTCTCTTTATCACTCCCTCCCCCACTTCCCTCCTCTCTTTCACCCGCTTTCTGCCTCATTTTCCACCTTTCAGTCTCTCTCTTCCTCTCCCTCTTTCTTTCCTGCTCATATTCAGTCTCTTACGGTCTCTCTTTCTTCCTCATTTTCCTTGCTTTTCCAATCTTTCCCTCTCTCTCTCCTCACTTTCAATCCCAACTCTAACAGCACATTAGCAGGACCACGCACCATTCTGATACAACACTCATGGAAGATGTGGGTCCATTGGGGCTTAAACATGCTCCTGCAGTCTCTAAACCAGCACATGTCACACACACGTACCTACACTCACACACCCACACACACACACTCACTCACACCTTATCCCTCCTCCCTCCATCCTTGCTCTCCCGTTATGCGTCGTCCCATGTTTAATGCCGGATCGGGGCCTGGTGGCGTGCTTGGCGTCTTTCGAACCGTATGAAACCATTAAGCCAGACTAACAACATCAAAAAAACCTTTTCAGAGATTAAAACTGTTGAGTGTGAGCAGAACATCAAAGTGGCTAATCTTTTGGATTAAGAGAGAATTCGATAGGACAAACTTGCGAATGCGTCCTGTCTGCTGGAGTCAGCCGGCTTTCATTGATCGCAGCCGTGTGCGTGATGAATCCTCAATTAGGCCCGGGGTGGACTGGCGGAAAATATAAGCCCATTCATTTGAATTTGCTTACGTTCTACACTGGGTTTTGTCCACGTCTAACAGACACACGACACGAGGCACCGAGAGATTCACACTGGGGATGTATTGCACCAGCGGCGTGAATCTCAAGTTTCTTCATGATTCGTTTTTATATCGATTCATTGGACAAAAGGAGTGAGACGAGATCTCGTGCACAAGATCTCTCGATATTAAAACGTGATGATATTTACCATTTTTGATCTAAATGGTATATTATACACCTTTGGAATTAAAGAAAACTTGATAAGATAATAAGGCGGCACTACTTGTGCAGTGGTTAGTGCTGCTGCCGCCTCTAGCGAGAAGGTCTTGTTTCGATCCCCGGATCGGCCGTAGGGCCTTTCTGTGCGGAGTTTTCATGCTCTCCCCGTGTTCACGTGGGTTTCGTCCAGGTGCTCTGGTTTCCTCCCACAGTCCAAAAGCATGTACTATAGGTTGAGTGGCAACTCTAAATTGGCTCCGCCAAAAGGTGTGAGTGTGATTGTGTGAGCATGGGGAATTCCCCGCCTTGTGCCCATAAGTTCCGGAATAGGCTCTCTGGTTTATGATGTAGAACCTTTAAAAGAGTGTTTACAGTTTTTTAAATTTGATGTTAAAATGCCTTGATGACTACTGACCCTAACCTACTGATTTACTTGGCTGTGTATGGAATCTGATTTCTTTGTATCTTTAGATGATATCTGGCTTTTCACCCCTTTTAAAAGAATCAGTTATTGCGGACTATATAAATTGATAAATTGATTTTACCAAACACCACATTTGAACAAATTATTACATATTGCACATAACGAACACACGTGTTCATTAAAACTTCTTCATGATCACTTCTGTTAAATGGTTCTGCAAAGAAGCAATGGATAAAATAGTCTCTGTAGAACCAAAGAAGGTTCCTCAATGGCATCACTGTGAAGATTGTGCTACAGTATTTTGAGAGTGTACAGTGTATAGCAAGAATGACAATAAAGTTGACTTTGAAAACTGTTTTCACAGTTAGCATATGGTACGCTGTTTTCGACTCCTGTTTGGCAACAATTGACATTACAATATGTATGTCTTTTTTGGACCGATGCTATGGGCTCGTGGATCACTGAATTAATGTATCAATGTAGAATGATGTATCGTTCCTCCCCTAGTGAGGATACTCTCTTAAACAAACCGAGCATCTCCCGTGCACAATCTGCAGCCGGGCGGATGTAGACATGCTGGAGGCGTCAATAGCGATGATCCTCTCTTCAAGTGACCAGAACAGTAATAAAAGGCTTGGGAGAGGAGGTCAGGAAAGAAGAACAAGCCCACTGCTTAATGCTCACACACACACACATACACACGCACGTCACTGCCTAATGCCCACCAGGGAGACTGTAGGAATGGCATTGGCCAGGATGTCTGGCTAGAGAGGAGAGAGGCAGGAGGAGGGCACGATGCCAGCACTGCTCACTCCTTCATTAGCTCTGAGGGCAGGAGAGTCAAAGACATGAATAGCAAACCATCTCTCTCCCTCTCTTCATCTCTTCCTCTTTCTAGGTTACTTATTCTCTCTCTCTCTCTCTCTCTCTCTCACTCTCACTCTCTCATGCACACCAGACCCCCTCTGTCTATTTCTCTCTCTCTTTTAGTTAGTTATCTCTTAAAGTCTGGGGTTCATACCAAGAGTTATAATGAAACATATTTGGAGAGGCAGCTTTTTAATAATTTTTGCAGCTATTAAAAAAGTAAATCTTTTTTGTTCTGTAAATAATATTAATATTGCAGTGCTATCTCCATTTGCTTAGTTGTTAATGTCTGTTTCAGGCGTTGACTTTTTAATGTTAATACAGCTTTTTGAGCTGCATTTAATGTACAAAAGGTGCATAATATATCTAATCTAAATAAATAAGATTTATTATTATTATTATTATTATTATTATTATTATTGAAGTTAACCCACCCCCTCCATCACAAAAAACACATATTTGCACTTTTATCCCTCCAGCTCATCAAAATGGATCTTTTAGGTTGTTGTTATTTAGAAATCCTGTTTTAATTATGTGTTTGTCTGCTTTGTAGGTTTTTTAATCATTTTACACTATTAATTACTAATTAATTACCAATTACTTATTCTCCAATTTCTTAGTTGCATTTTCCCTGATTCTGTTCTTAATATGAAGCATTTTGGTTGCATTTTCACACAACACCTTTCCTTCAGTAGCAACCTTTTAGACTTTTATTCTTTCATTGTTCCATGCTATAGGACTTAAGGTTTGTTGATATTAATAAATGTTTAATTATGTCATTACTGTCCTCTCACTAGATCCTTGATGTGCATATTTTTCTTGTTTAAAATGACTTTTATTGAAGAAACAAAATCAGTCAAGCCTTCAACAACCCAAACAACCCTGCAAGAATGAAAACCCTTCTTTTTGGGAGTTGTGCGGCAGTTTGCCGTCTACTCTCTACTGAGCCCTAGTGGCTGAGCAGAGCTCTCCGGCTGCGTTCTGTTCTCTCATCACTGAGCTGCTTCATCTGCACTCCTCTGCATCAAACCGTCTCCTTTAACACCTGTCACACCCCGATTTAGTGCCGTGTTGTAATGGCAGCGTGCTGCTCTCAATGTGGCCTTGCAGATGTTCAAACGTTCACAGTCTCAGACAATGTTGGCCTTGTTGCTTTAACACTGAAATATTATTTCTAAAACCAGTTTTGAAAGCTAATTTTAAGCCACAGATTTTCTTAAGTTCTTAGTTTTGGCCTTTTACATTTTCTCATGTAGCTACGCTGCCGCCAGTATACAGTATTGTACAGGTCTTTAGCCACATTATCTTCACATTTTGTTTCCAAACCTCCAGAATTCCTTGTGTTTTTAAGTTAAGGGGAATAGTATTTCCATTTATGTTTGCCCATATTGTAAATCATTTGGGGCAGCTGATAGCGTATCGATTAGGGGTCAACTGCGCCAAATGATTTACAGTATGATTACATCCCCAAAATGATTTACAGTGTCCACTTAACTTAAAAAAACACAAGGAATCCTGGAGGTTTGGAAGCAACCTCAGTAGTAGCTTTACCAGTCCGGTACTTGAACTGCTGACCCCGTGTTGTGAGGTTCGCCGGTTCAAGTACCGGACTGGTAAAGCTACCACTGATGTACTCATATGCAAGGTACTGTAACACAAGCACTGCTTCCTGGGCACTGCCAAAAAATCTGCTCACTGCTTCTTCACGGATGGGTCAAATACAGAGGTTACATTTGGATGTGGTTTTGGATGTGTGTGCTGTGCTGCGGTGTGTTCACGGTGACAAATAATCACTCACTTTAATTCACTGTAGCTACTGTCTCAGTATCCTTGCAAATCTAAAGGGCTGGCATGGTATTATACTTTTAAAAGTTTAAGACTTAAATTTTGTTTCAGGTCAAAGCTAGTTTTATTGATATTATTTGAAGAGTAAACCAACTAAGCAAACATTGTCTCTGCAAATGTTGAGATTTTTTTTACTCCTCTATTTCAGTCCCTTTCAGAACAGACTGTTTCTCATTAGTATTCCTAAATGTGAATGAGCAACTGCTGCCCACACACGTCCCCCGCTCCGGAACTGGGGTGTAGACAGCACGGTGAGGGTTTACCTCACGTGAAAATGATCGACACGGCTGCTGCTAACAGACCATCCATACAGCCGTACATGTTCAACACAACACTCCGCCGCTAGACTTCTTCATTGTGATTCCTACACTAGCGCTTGTGAGAAAACATGGCAGATCAGGAAGCGCTACCAGTTCTACCTGGTGGGCGAAGGTTCTCAGATAGGAGGGTGGAGTTATTCAGATGTCCCCTACTGTGAAGTAGAAGTAGAGGAGAAATCTAAACGGCTTGTTTACGCACAAGGTTTCTGACATTCAGAAATTAATACTAACACAACTGACCATTTTTTATCAAACCTACAGTGTGTGTAGAGGCAGTACAGACCCAAATGGATGTCCAAAGAACAGAAAAAGTGAATTTTTTCATAATACGGTACCTTTAAAGAGTGAACACTAACCATATTGATGAAAAGTCAAGTGTTTTGTGTTGACAGATTGTGGAGAAACATTGATTACACAGTACGGCAGTGAAGGAGTAATTACTAGCGTTGAATATAATATGAATGTTTGTGAAGGTGCTAATCTTTGGGAAGTGCACACCCACTGACAGCAAAAATAATTAATGGTAATCAACACTTAATCTCCTCTAAATCTTTCTCCTTCTCTCTTTATTCCTTTCTCTTTTTCATTCTCCATTTTCCTTATCTTCCTTTTCTAAACTAATCAGTATGACTCTGAAGTCACTATTTATTTTACTGTTATTATAGACTGGGAAAATCACTAAATCAATCTACATATTAAAATTCTTTCAGACTAAGGCCTTGAGAAGAATATGTGTTGTTTGATATAACTCAGTGAAAGAGTTATTATTAGTGTTGAATATGAATGTTTGTAAATGAGCTCATCTTTGGGATGTATTAATGATAATCAACCCCCTCTTCCTCTCTCGATCCCCCCGCCTCTCTCTTTTCATACTTTCTCTCTCCTATATTCTACATTTTTATCCATCTCTCCCAGTCCCCAAATCAAGCTGCATATTCTGTTATTATTCCAGGGCAGGGATTAAGAACAAATACTCTTTCAGACCAAGGCCTTGAGAATAAGACACGTAGTTTGATTTTACTCGGCGCTAAAAGTAATTACTAGCATTGGATATGAATGCTTGGAAGTGTGCTAATCTTTATAAATGTGCCCACCCACTGACACCAAAAGGAATTAATCAAAGAGATCAAACCTCTCTCTCTCTCTCTCTCTCTCTCTCTCTCTCTCTTCCTCCATCACCCCCTCTTTCTTTATCATGTTCTCCATCTCTTATACTCTCATTTTCTCATCATCCTGTCACTTTTTACTTTTCTAAACTTGTAAGCGGGACTTGTAGCAAGTCACTATTTATTTCACAGACTGTGTAAAGTCACCGCAAATCAAAACTACATTCTGTTATTCCAGAGCAGGGTTTAAGAGCAAATATTCTTTCAGACCAAGGCCTTTGAAAAGAAGACATGTAGTTTTCAGGAAGAGAGATGGAGGAAGCAGTAAAGGAGAAAAAGCTCTCTCTTCTCTGTGTAGTTCTACATTATATATGTGCTCTAATGCAGGCCTCTTTAACTTCAAAACAGCAGCTTGTATTTTATACATCCACATGAGAATGGGATAGAGGCTACAGGGGACACGTACAAACTCTCTCTCTCTCTCCCTCTCTCTCTCTCTCACACACACACACGCACACACACAAACTCAGCTTTGTTTTTTCGGGGATTGTACTGCAAGAGTTATTAAGCTGTCAGTCAGCTGTCTGCTTCACATATTAGAAACAGCAGAGCCGGGCAGGATTTAACATTACTAACTCAGACAGCACCAGCACAACATAAACAAACTAATGCACATTCTCCAGCAGCTTTCACTCCACCGAAATGCATTTGCCGACTGAATGAGTGATTATTTGTCATTGCGAACACACCACAGCACAGCACACAGTGCACCACAACGAAATGTGACCTCTGCATTTGACCCATCCGTGAAGGAGCAGAGGGCAGCTAACAAGGGTTGTCCCAGGGAAGCCGTGCTTGGGGACAGTACCTTGCTCATGAATACCTCAGTGGTGCCTTTACCGGTCTGGGATTCGAACCCGTGATCTGATCATGGACCTTCTGATGACTGTGATGCATACACGTCTTTTCTTTTTTTAAAATGACCAAACCCTGTTGTGCAATGTGGTGGTTGTGTTGTAATTTTGTGTGTCCACTTCCTTTCAGGGCTTTTTCGATGCTCACGTGGATTTGATCAAGCAGCATGGAAGAGTGTGTGGGTAAGTAATCAATAAAATAAGATGTATAATGATAAACAAATCAGATATCAGTTATGAGGGTAAATCACAAGTTTCATCACAATACGATATTCATTCATTCATTATCCGAACCGCTGAATCCCAACTGGGGTCGCGGGGGACGGGAGCCTATCCCGGGAACTACAGGCGCAAGGCGGGGAACAGGCAGGCGCCAACACACCGCAGGGCACACACACTCACACAATCACACTCACAGTCACAGCTTACGGCACCAATTTAGAGTTGCCAATCAACCTGTAGTGCATGCCTTTGGACTGTGAGAGGAAACCGAAGGAAACCCACACGAACACGGGGAGAGCATGCAACCCACACAGAAAGGCACTACAGCTGACCACAGGGTCGAATCTAGGGCCTTCTCGCTGTGGGGTGGCAGCGCTAACCACTGCGCCACCGCGCCGCCCCAATATGATGTTATATCGATTCAATAGACAATGATTTGACGTCTGCCGATATCACAGAGTCTGCTACAATTTCAAATTAAATTCAATTCAAGTCAAAACTCAAATCAAATATAATTTGACATTTTTATTCCTTAGCTATGGCCCTCAGTAGCGGTTGTTATCGCACTTAATAATAGTTTTGACCAAACCAGCTGACGTGTCTGTGCTCGTATGGCAAGGGATGTTACAACATGTATGATGTCTGATCGGCCTTTCCATCTTAGATCAGTGCTACGGACTTGTTGATGGTTGATACCAGTTACAAAGCATATTAATGCCTATTAAAGCCTACTTAGTATTTTATGGAGTAGTGTGTTGAGTAGTGTGTCCCTGGAGACGTCCTGAGCTGACGCTTGACCATCTCAACCCTCCCGAGCTGATGCTGACCGACTGAGCCCACACCAGGATGGAGACATCATGAAACCAACTGGGATTTGGACCCTATGGACCTCAATTGAATTAGCAGTATAAGACTGCACTAATTTTAGCTTAATGTGGCTGATAGGGTCCTGCAAGTGGCCCAGTAACAACTCGGGATTCGAAAACATCCCTCGGACTATTTTTGTATCTTTGTTTCTTTAAATAACTAACTGTATATGAAATGTTTGTGTGCCCGGTTGCCCAGAGGAGGATGGGGTCCCCCTCCGAGTCTTGGTTCCTCTCAAGGTTTCTTCCTATTAGAGGGAGTTTTTCGCCTCGGGCTTGCTTGTTGGCGGTTTAGGCCGGTTATATGTAAAGTGCTTTGTGACAATGACTGTTGTTAAGAGCGCCATATAAATAAATTTTGAATTTGAATTTGTTAATAATTGTATTTGTAATTAAGTCAGTGATGAAGTAAAGATGGAGATTTTAGAGGCCTGAGATTGTTGCGTTTCTAGCAAATTCCCATCAAAAAGATATCCATCTTTATATCTTTACAGACTGTTTTAACAAACTCATAATTATTCCATTGCTTTCTTTTCTAGTCTTTCTTCTTCGTAGGGCTTTCAAACTAGTACCACCAGGCATAGCTTGGGGCCCATGGCCTATTTTCTCCAAACTGCTCTCCTTCTTACAGTCTTAAAGCCAAGGCACCAAACTTTATACAGAGCTTCAGGCTACTGGCCCTGAATATGGCACTGCTTGTCATGGTGATGACCTCGCTTCAATCCCTTCTCTCATTCTCCATTTCTTCCATCCCTACAAACCTTCATTCATTATTAAAATTATCCTCTTACTGTACTGAAGCTGGATCCACTATATATATATAAATACCATATAAAAACCGCACAAAGCTTCATTTATAATTAAAAGTTTCCTCTTACAGAAATGTTTAATATTTTTTTCCACCTATTTTATATACTACTGTATGTGTTTTTATTATTTATTTGAATTAATATAATTTTATTACAATTTAACATTAATTTATTTAATTTTGTTCAGTCTTTCATATTTGATAAGTCTGATCACCAGCTTTTGAGTTTAATTCTCAGCTCAGGCAGGACAGAACACTCTCTTCTCTCCTCTCTCTTTACACACACCGACAGGCCTTTATGTGCTCTGCTGGAGCTTTTTCGTAATCAGGCAGCGCTAGCCGCTCACAGAGCTTCCAGTGTGTTTTGATTAAGTTGAGTGCTGCGAGATGGCCAATGAGATTAGGCTCCTGTTTGATACCGAGCGCCCGCTCCGGGGAGATCAAAGGAGCGGAGGGAAGGAATAGGGCTCCCTGTGTTCAATACCAGCCCAGTGCAGGAACACGAAGAGGGGCGATGAGAGAGGGGGAGAGAGAGACGGAGGGACGGGAGGGGAAGGGAAGGGAAGGGAAGGGAGGGTTGGGGAGGTGAAGTGTGTGGAGGGAGGAGGTTGGATTTGGATTTAGGGCCCAGAGCGGGGGGGGGAAAGAGTGTGACTAAAAGTCAGAAATGTGTGGATATATGTCAGAAAACATTACTACACTTTCTAGTTAGAGTAATCCAACTGTCCGGGACGGCCCGCACTAAAATCAAAGGCTTTGAAATATATATCACTGTAGCGCACACTTAACTCCACACCTGTCAGCTTCCAGCACACAATTATCGGTCATCAGCACTCAGGAAAAGAGCTGATGTTAATAGAGGGACGTTTTTGTAGAAGTTTTCTGAAGCACTCAACCTGGCCGGGGCTGACAGGGGTTTTCTCTCATTTTTGATTTAGAGGTTTTTCTTTGCGCTTTTCTTTTTTCCCCCTCCTCTCCCCCTCCCGCATGCTATTTTTAAGAATCATCCTGAAAGGAGGTCTGGCTACAGACCAAAGGCTAGAAGCCTTATCGAAGTGTATTTTCCTGGCAAGTGAAAGCATTGCCACAGATTGCAGGGCTTCTGGCAGCGTGGCCATCGGGCATCTACTTACCCAAGGGATTTAGGATCTCTAAAGAACAACACTAAAGACTGGCGTTGTAAATCATAAATTTCATCACAATGTGATATTATATTGTATTAGTGGACAGCGATTCGATGTGAGCCAATATCACAAATACCACGATTTCAGTTCGATTCATTTAAGGAGCCAGTGATTGATATGAGACAATATAATGTGCTTATTTAACACAGTCCCTTCCCTTCCTGTCACAAAAAGCAGTGAAAACTTGACATTTTTAATCCTGATGTTTAAATGAAACTTAGTTTCGGGGCAGTTGATGGCGTAACGGTTGGGCGTTCACCCCGTGATCAGAAGGTTGTCGGTTTGAATCCCAGACTGGTAAAGTTACCACTGAGGTACTCATGAGCAAGTTAACGTCCCCAAGCACTGCTCCCCGGGCACTGCCCTTGTCAGCCGTTCTTCACAGATGGGTCAAATGCAGAGGTCATATTTCATTGTGGTGCACTGCGTGCTGTGCTGTGGTGTGTTCACAATGACAAATAATCACTCACTTTCACTATCAAATAGCCTTGCTATTCAATATAAAGTAGGGATGCACGATATGGGAATTACTGGCCAATGCCAATATCCGACGTTTTTCATGTTTATATCTGCCGATGCCGATAAATGAGGAAGGTAGACTTGAGCGCATAAAGATATTTTGCTCGTCCCACTGCGCACTCATAACACATGTGACCATGAAGTGACCATGAAGAAGGCTACTGTATCTTGATCCACACTAGGCATGTCGCCTGCTATTCACATGACGCAGACAAGTGGTAAACATTTGAGTTTTGAATCATTTTGTGTTCTAGTGTGTACGGAATTTTTTTTAACCAAATGTCATGTGAATGCAATTTTTTTTTTAAACATAAAAATTATGCATTAATTTAAATGTCCACACACGTCTTTACTTTAACGGAATGTCATGTTAACGCATTTAAAAAAATTAACATATAAAAAATGTTTATAAAAATATCTGCATATGTGTAAACAGGCCCTCAATGCATCATAAAAAATCCGCTGAAGATATCGGGAAAATCTAAGCATTAATCCGATGCCGATGACTTAAAAAAGGAATTATCAGCCGATTCCGATTTGATTCCGATATTATCGTGCTTCCCTAATAAACTAACAATATGTATGACGTCTGTATCGATGTTTTCATTGTGGATTGATGCTATGGACTCATTGATCTTTGAACTGACGTATTTGTGTAGATTGATGTATTGTTACACCTGTAGTAAGGCCCTCCTCGCAGACCATAAGAACAAGAGCACGAATAGAAAAAAGTGGTAATGACTTCATGTCCTTCTGGATTAATCAGGCCTGCGGGGTTAAAAAGTTTGCACAGTGAAGGTCTGTTCACTACTGATGTAAACTACACCCCGCTCCTATAAAAAGAAGCTCTTGGAGATTGTCAGGGTTTTAGGATTTAATTGTGGCAGTTTTCTGCCTGTAAGGTTTGTATCCAATTATCACGGCTTAATAAAGCCACTCAATTATCTGCTTTTTTTTTTGACTGTGAAACCGATCCTCATTAATCAGCCAGTTCCTGTATGAGGAGAAAAGGATGGCACAAAACACACACTCAGCCCTTTGTCTGGTAAATGCTGACAAACAATGAATAAATTAGTTTCTAATGTGTATGTGCCACACGTTTTTGTCACTAGTTATTATCTGGCCAGACGACCGGTGGTGATTGTAGCCGAGCCGGACATACTGAGGCAGATTATGGTGAAGGACTTCCATAAGTTTCCAAACAGAATGGTGAGTGTGAACTCTGCATAAACACACACACACACACACACACAGAGTCGTACATTACTATCTTTGTGATAGACTCCCATAATGACTAGATGTATATAATTTTACACCTACACCTAACCCTAAAACATGTACATTTTCTATAAAGTCATTTTTCTTCATCGGGACCTCTCAGATGTCCCCACAAAGCCCAAAAAACAAATAAAAGTGATTTTAGGGGACAAAAAGGTCCCCACAACACCATAAATACCCCCCCCCACACACACACACACACACAGTTACTTCACTAGATTCAGTGTTCAGCATCATGTATCAGTCTTAAACCCTTTTCAGTCTTAGCAAAAGCCAGTTTTCATCCCGAAAGCTAGGTTTATCCCAAATCTGTAGAGTCCAATCTGTTGATGAAGAGCCTGAAATTTGTTCCTGAAATAAGTCTAGGTCAGGGGTCCCAACCAGTGGTCTGTGACATGCAGTCCAGTTTCACTACTGAAATTAACCTTTATGAAAAATGTGAACACAGCACAGCAAGCCACACAGTGCACTACAACAGAATGTGACCTCTGCGTTTGACCCATCTGTGAAGGAGCAGTGGGCGGGATTATGGCATCCAAATTTGTTCGCAAACGTTCCACTGCGTTCAGATTTTGCCACAAAATAAGGCCATACATTTTACAGGTATTAAAGTTCTCAGTTGCTACGACAGATTTCCATCAATTGAACTCAAAGGCATATTAGAGATAAATGCTGATACAATGAGAAAAAAATGCAAGGGGGAGGGGGGTGCACATTGCGAACTCAATGTTTACCAAGTATGCAAGGAAAGGTTTATACATTTTGGATAGCCCTCTTCAATAGCTTTCTTATTAGAATGTTGATTTTGCGGCTCGCCGATCAGCTGTGTAAACATGTGCCATGAGTTTGAGCGCTCGCAACTCTCACATGGAACTGTTTAGTCAAATCTTCCAATTATCACAGACAAAAGTCTTATTTAAGCAGATAAATAACAACAACAACTTACAGTACAACCATTTATTGAGATTTCGTAGTGTGTATTCGTGAAGCGCATCATTGCATTACTGTGATGCTGCGCTGAGTCACGCGGGGGCCAAAATGAGTCCAAACTGGCTCAGAATTACCCAAAACCTAAGTATTTCTTCATATACCATCCCTCGGTCCACCAGTTTTTTTTTTAATCCCTGATTTTAAGACAGAAGGCGTGGGCTGTATAAAATCCCACCTTGAACTTTGGACATGCCTTGGACAAGCGTTACCTTTCTGATGTAGAATAAATACCTCGGTGGAAAATATCGGGCAAATCTAAGCGATGCTGATGACTTGTAAAATAACAATTATCAGCTGATCCCGATATAATTCTATATTATCGTGCAACTCTAGTCAGAAACACACACAAACCACACACAAGCATCCACAATATGTTTGGGTAGCATATGATTGTTCACACAAAACCCTGTTTTTCTGTAAGGCTTCATATCACTGTGTGCTCATCGCTTGAAGAAGAGGCAGCAGCTTGGGCTGCAAGTGCAATGTGAAACTGAGTATGGCGTCAGTGTGTCCGAAGGTGGAGAAGTGAATGGCTTTGAAGCACAGCGGTCACTTCTGACCATCACATCACTTATTTATCAAAGCCCAGGGGCAGATATAGTGCCGGCCTGCTCTCTGAACGCCGCTCGGCTGGCTAATGTCAGAGGGGAATAATGACGACAGCACGACTGATATTTCTGCAGTGCTGAATCTGGAGTAATGATATTTTTAAGTTTAAAAGCTAGTAGTTAATAAATACCCAGTCGCTGCCACTAAACTAGAGAGAGCTAGGCTGTGTGACATGGGATTTGTGGGGTGAAATGACTGTGTGTGTGTGTGTGTGAGTTTAACTGAGCAGCTCGCAATACGTCCACCATCTGTGACAGACAGCAGGAGAAAACTCATAAAGAGGATCACCATGGCAGCCTAGAAACAAACACAGTGTGTTGACTTCTGTTCGCACAAATAAATACTGTGCATTCCCACCTACACACACACACACACACACACACACACACACACACACACACACAAACACGTGTGTCCTTTGTTTTTCACGCTCTTGACCAAAAACCAAAACTCAAAAATTTTCAAAATTCATTTCCAAAACCAAAATGAACATGCTAATAAGCAGACAGACTTCCCAATTTTGCAGTCTTTCATTTTGTGTTGGAAAAAACAGAATATATATATATAGAGAGAGAGAGCGAGAGAGAGAGAGAGAGAGAGAGATTTTGAATTGATATAAAAAAGAATTGCGGTTACATTTTTTTAGCACACCCCTAATATATACTGTATATATAGTGTGCAAAAAAATTGACTTGTGATTCTGTTGGTTCAGAATCGATTCATGCATTTCAAAAAACTGATTCATAACCCTAACTCAAAACAGCAATCTCAAAACAAATTCGTCTCTGTATTGAATTGTGAATCATTTATGAATCGTGAATCGATTTTGAATTGAATCATGTGCCCAAGAATCCAAATCGAATCGAATCGTGAGATTTTCTGAATCGTGCATCCCTTATATGTACAGTATGTACAACGGTTAGGAAGTTGGACTCGTAACTGGAGGATCATCGTTAAAGTCCCAGATTGTTAAAGGTATCCACTGAGGTACTCATGAGCAAGGTACCGTCCCCAAACATTGCCCACCCTGGGTGCTGCCCATGTCAGCTGCCCACTGCACCTTCACGGATGGGTCAAATACAGAGGTCACATTTCGTTGTGGTGCACTGTGTGCTGTGCTGTGTTCACAATGACAAATAATCGCTCACTAAAGAAATCACCATGTGTTTTTTTTTATTCAGCTACATGTTACAGCCGCTTCTTGGTCATGCCACATGTACCCACAAACCCCCAAAATGCAATATGAACATGTGTTATATATTTAGATTTTTGAGTACAGAATGGGAGCAGAATGTTTTCATTTTGGTTTTGGAAATTAATATTGACATAAAAAATGTTTTTTGCCTTTTGGGTTTCGACTTTAATGTGAAAAATAAATTAACAAATGTTATATCGACTGATCAGTTAAAGGCAGTTGAATTGAAAGAAATCAAATCAATAGAGTTCACTGCTCAAGAACCTGCTCATGTTTGCCTTTACGCGCCTCTCAGTATTACTCTCCAGACCTCGTCCAACACACTGCAGTCCACCAGATGGACAATTGCTTTAATTAACCATTTTAAGCCAGACTGAGCTGTCAGGGCGAGAAACGAAAAGTTCACTCCTCTAAGAGCAAACTTGACAGAAGCTGTCAAAGAAATCTGCAAAGATCCGTGGAGGTCTTACTATAACGCTTCTGCTCAGCTCATTTGGCCTCATTTTTTGGGCTATTTCTTTGTCCAGAGAGAAACTCCCTTTAATGGCCTCAGAGTAAAATTGAGAGAAAGGATTTTAGATCTATACATGACATGCTGAAAGTTCTCAAGACTTCAGTTATTGTTGCAATGTTTTTATTCATATATATGTTCAGTTGAAATTGTACAATGTTAAACAACTATAGAACTGAAGAAAACCCATGTTTGCACAAACACCATCACAAAAACTAAATGTTTATGGCAGGTTTGCAGAAAACTTATGGTTAATTTTTGACAAACAGTGGAATTTGCCAGAATATGTTGTCACAAGTTTGCCATGGTCAGCCACTAGTGGCAAACTTGCGGCAATGTTCTAGCAACAATGACAACTTGCCACTAGTAGTAAATGTATTTGCCAAAACAGATTAGTTAGCAATGGCAAATTTGCCAGATACATAAGTTTTCCACGAACTTTGCTAGAAGTCCATCACACGTTTGGCACAAACATAATTTGAAAGTGAAAATGTGACCTTGCTGCAAATTTTCAGCAACATTGCCAAAGGTTAATGGCAACTATTGGCTAGAAGCCTAAATTTTTAGTAAGGGCAGCCACACAGTAACATTTGCATAAGAGTGCTCTACACCAGTTGTAGATTCTCTTCTTTCCTAAGAACAAATCTCAAATAAGAAAATATTGGTGAATGTCAGAATCTTTGTGAAAACTGTGTGTTTTAAGAACATATTTCTTCTTAAGAATGGTTGGTGAATAAAGTGTATTGTTTTTACCTTTTAATCTTTTAAAAATGATTAAAAACTGCAAACGTGCAACTTCACATGATGTCCCTCAGTGTTACATAAGTGGCATTGTTTTTTGTGATTTGTTGGTGTGATTCATAAAAGGACCTTATATAAATATTTATATCATATAAAATTGATTCAGTAACATTAATTTTATGATGAAAGCAGTTACTAGGTAGCCAATTTATTGCTGATATTGCTGATTAAAAGTTTAGTTTGGGGCGACACGGTGGCGCTGTGTTTAGCGCTGCCACCTCACAGCGAGAAAGTCCTGTGTACGATCATTGCATCGGCCGTGGTGCCTTTCTGTGTGGAGTTTGCACGCTCTCCCCGTGTATCTGGTTTCCTCCCACAGTTCAAAAGCATGCACTATAGGTTAATTGGCGACACTTGATTTGCCAAGGGAAGGTGTGAATGTGAGTGTCAGTGTGTGACACTCGCCTGCGGTGTGTTGGCGCCTGCCCAGGTTTGGTCCCCGCCTTGCACCCATAGTTCTCAGGATAGGCTCCGGTCTCCCCGCGACCCTGGTTGGGGTTCAGCGGATCGGATAATGAATGAATGAAAGTTTGGTTTGCCATTTTCCCAACTAATTGATGTATTTTTTTCATTGACTCCCTTGAAATTCCTTTGCAAATTCTCACTGAGCTTAAACACCAGTGTTGCAATCAGTTCAGCCTCTACAACCTCTCAGCATGTCTCTTGTTCTAAACTGATAACCTTGTAGTCTGGGCAGGTAACTTTATTTTTGCAGGTTACATTCACTCTGCCATAAAACAAATTTGGTTTTGAAAGATTTGCTGTTTTTTTGTTTCTATAGAAACTGAGGGTCCCTACAAAGCCCCTGAGTGAGAGTTTGCTGATGCTGCGGGACGGACAGTGGAAGCGAGTTCGGAGCATCCTCACGCCATCCTTCAGTGCGGCCAAGATGAAAGAGGTGAGCTCTCCTCCTCGCCTTTGTTTCCTCGATTCTTTTCTTATTGAAATCCGTGATGTGTAAAATCTGATCAGAAACTCTTTCTAGTCCTTGTTCAAAGAATCCGAAACTGCAGGTAAGACCGTGATTAGATGAATCGGCTTATTGGTTTGGAACAATGCCTCTGATCCTCTTTTTTTTTTTTTAGAAATGCGGTGGACTTTCGGTCAAAGATGTAGAACAAACTTGTTATCTTTTGATCTGTAAAGCACCAGCATCACATTTATACAAGCTCCTCTCTATACGGAATATGATAGAAATAAAAATTGGATTATTGTAAGTCATAAGAATGGCCATGCTTGACCCTCTCCGTCATAAAGTCAGAATAGCTGAGAATGTAAAGTGTGAAGTCTTTTAGGGAGGTGGGATGCTCATCCGTCTTCTGCACTGGCCTTGAGCAGGACTGTACTTTTAGAAGTAGAGCACTGGTGTGAAATTCTGGGCCGAGTCTGAACAACAGTGTAAACGAAGGTAAAACATTTTGCAGAACTGACTGAGTCAAATGATATCTGCTGCTGGGTAGAATTCCTGCTCTTTGGTATGAAAACCTTGTGCCTTCACTGTGACCTGCCCTGCGCTGCCTTGCCTTGCCATGTTAAATTCAGAGTTGTGCCAACTGGTTAGGGAACATGTTTGCTGCATTTTGCTTGTTGAACTCTGGCACACCAGCCGAGTTCTGCTGTGCTAATGGTGCTAAAAACAAAAATGGCCGATGGGTCATCTAGTGTCTCAGGACTCGAGCAGAACAACAGGCCTCATTCATTAACCGTTTATAAAGGGCTATTCAATTAAAATGTAAAGAAGTCCAGCTACTGAGAGAATTTCTTGAAGCAAAGGTCTGGAACATCATAATGTCTAACTTACTGTAGTGTGATATATATTTAAGTAGCCTATTAGTTGTATCAGCGTTGCATGTTATCAGTACCTGACTGTCAAATCAAATGAATTCAGTACATGTCTGTTTTCTGAACATATATCTATTCGCTGTCCACTTGTCTTTTTTTGAAGAGTGCCATTTGTCCCTTATTTTTCTCTCCCTTTTTACGTCTCACCCATCTTTTTCTCAACTTGCGCTCACTCCGTCGTCTGTATCTCTCCCTTTTTCTCACTCAGTCGTCTGTATCTCTCCCTTTTTCTCACTCAGTCATCTGTATCTCTCCCTTTCTCTCCCTTTTCTCTCGCTCCGTCGTCTGTATCTCTCCCTTTCTCTCCCTTTTTTCTCGCTCAGTCGCCTGTATCTCTCCCTTTCTCTCCTTTTTCTCACTCAGTCGTCTGTATCTCTCCCTTTCTCTCCCTTTTCTCTCGCTCAGTCCTCTGTATCTCTCCCTTTCTCTCGCTCAGTCGTCTGTATCTCTACCTTTGATTTCTCTGCATGTATCACTATCTTTTTTTCTCTTTCTACTGTCTTCACGTGTTTGCCTTGCCTGTCTGCACAGTAGAGTTACAGTGTTTACCACCTGGAATGCACAGACTTGATTGGCTGAGTGGTATCGTGTAGGATGCCTTAACACAGTGCACCACAACAAAATGTGACCTCTGCATTTCACCCATCCATGGGTAGCACCCTGAGAGCAGTGTTTGAGGACGGTGCTTTGCTCATGAGTACCTCAGTGGTACCTTTACCGGTCCAGGATACAGTTGTATAATTTAAATACCTTTAAACGTTCTCTAGAACACATGTTAGAAAAAATTTAAATAAACTTAAATAAAACCTTTACTGAATGAGGCCCAAACATAAGCAAAACTTTAGGTATGAACCATGCAGTTAGAAAAGCGGAAAATAAATGAAAAGTGTGTGATGGATAAAGTTTATGAGAGAGAGAGAGGAAATAACAAAAGAGAACAGTTATGTAAGAAACAAAGAAAAGATTTGACTCAGCTTAGATCAAGACACAGATACTGAATATAGAAGAGAGATCCAGCAACAGATAAAGCCCGTGGCAGAATCAGGCTGTGGGTTTGTGTTGAGTTACCTGATGGCTTATAAGATGCATGAATTTTGGATAAGTGGAGCAGTGTAAGGGCTTGTTGCTACGCTGCAGTGTAATCTCACCGTGAACCTATAGTCAGAACTGAATGAACACTGTGTCTAGTTGGGTAAAGACGCTCTATTGTTTGCTGTCATGTCTCTCAGATTAGCTTACTTCCTGTTGAGAGTGTGTGTGGGTGTGGGTGTATTTGTGTGTTTCTGACCTAGACTGTTTTTGGGGACAAATTTCAGACTCTTCAACCACAGCATATCTTTGGAGACGTATAATGTCATCCCTGTTTGGTTGTTGCCAAGAAACCCTTTGTATTAAAATCAATGAAAGAAAACTAGAAGAGCAGAAAAGTTTCATTTTCCTTATGAGGGTAGGGTTAGGTTTAGGAGCAGGTGTGTGTGTGTGTGTGTGTGTGTGTTTTAAAGCTGCAGTAATCACCAGGTCCATTAGATGTCCCCTAAAGTATAGTGTGATAAGTGACTCTGCACGGCAAAACCATTCGCTTGTCGCAAATTTTCAAAATTGAGTTATTATGTTATTATGTTATTATGAAAGGGCATAAATCAACCTTCAAACCGATACCTATATTGAACGAATCGGACGACATATGACTGAGATATCAACATTCAAAGGAGTCGGGTTTCTCCTGTCACGCCAAGTGAGAAACAGAGGAATCTGCCTTTGAAGTTGACTATCGACGTAGCACTCACAGACGCTTGGTGCGGTCGTGGCTACGTTTGCATTTACGGTAGCCTACGCTGCATTCACGGCCACGTGGATAGCCTACCTGCGTTAGGTTAACTGAACTCGGGAGACGAAGATGGATTCCGGAGAAATATCTTCACGCTAGTCAACGAGTAGATTTAGCGTAAATATTGAAGTAGAGCGGTCAGAACAGAAACTTTTAACATTCTGCTGGAATTGAATTCCTCACCTCAAGAAAGTCACGTTTTTAGGATGGAAAGGGTAAGTTTTTCAGCAAAATTTATTGACAACAGGACAGTATAGACCTTCCACTGTTTCAAAACACTAAAAACCAAAAATCCAAAATTTTACCTCACACAACATAAACGGTCGTTTTTCTCAGAAACCTCTGTTGCGACAAGCGACTGGTTTTGCCGTGGAGGGTCACATATGTGTGTGTGTCTGTATGGGGGGTGTGTGTGTGTGCATGGATGCGCCTGCAAGCAAATGCATAGGACTGTCTGCATTAGAGATACTACTTCTAATTCTTTAGAAATGGTAAACACAATTGTCAGAAATCAGAGAGAGTGTGTGTAGTACGGGAGATTTTGACGACTGGTCAGTATTTTTATACACACAAACATACACACTCAGACCGTTTACTTCACTATTCTTTTGTGGACATTCCATAGATACAGTGATGACTGTAGCTTAAAGAAGTGTTTCCACTGGGCACTAACCTTATTTTTTTTCACAGCACTAAGCCATAGAATATCCCTGCATAGTAACAACTTTGCAAGCCAATAAAACAGACACTGTTCTTACTATTACTAGTAATTTTATCTCTAGTTTCAGCACTTATATACTACATAAAGCAAAAAAAAGGTAACATTCATTCTACAGTAGGGGCGTTGCAATTAATCACATAATCAATGCAGTGGCAGACCATAATCGATTATAACGGAGGTTCTCCACCGGCGGTCAGCATTGCAGGCGATCCGTGATATGCAATCAATTTTCGCTACTGAAATCACACTTAAAAATTCTTCCTTTTTTCATTTTTCAAGCCATTTTCAGGTGTCTTGGGCGTCTTCATGAAGAATGAATTTAATGCAAATATCTAAAAAGTAAGACAAAAAAATGCTCCCTCCCACACTGAATTATATCATGACATTGCGTGGCGATTTTCTGGCTACGGCACAAAAGTTAAAATTCAAAAGAACATCCCTGTAGCCACTATGGCTGCCAAATCTGCATGTAATGTGAAGTAAAAATTGATGATGCCAAGATTTTGTAATGACCTAATAATCATAATCGAATCGTGAGACCAGTGAAAGTTCACACCTCTATTCTACAGGCGCAGGTCAGTTTTCATCAGAAATGGTCTGATTTCACGACTGTGTGAGCATTTACACATCAAACTATGACAAATCTGTGAGGGTTACTAACTTCATGGCTGCCTCTAAAGTTAACTCTACCCATACCCTCAGTAATGAACATGAAATGGAGCCAACAGAAAACGTAGCCTAGGGGCCCATGTACACCTTAATCTTCCCCTGCCTAAAAAAGTTGAGGTCTGGACACTATTGCCTCATTAACCATAGTCAAAGAGTGAGATCAGATCAGCTAAATCCAGCGTTTGGTGTCACTGGGCAAGAGAGAACCACAAGCATCACACTCAGCCCCGGCTCCAGTATCGCATGGGAGAGTGAAATGCTGGCTACACACTGGCACTCTTATAAATATTTTATGATCTCATAAACAACTTTACTGTCAACAACAAAACCAGGTTTTGGAGACCTGGCACTCCCGTTACACGCTAAACCAATGGTTTTAAAATGTCTTTTGCTTTGCGACCCATTTTTGCTCAGTGGCTACCCTACGTCAAGCATAGGTCTAAATTAACATCATGCTCGCTACAGTTTGACTATAGAAAACAAATGTTTCTGAAACGAAGTAAGACATTCTAACATTTTAATTGAATGATTATTTGTCATTGTGAACACACTAAGCACACAGAGCACCACAACGAAATGTGACCTCTGTATTTCACCCATCTGTGAAGGAGCAGGGGGCAGCACCCGGGGAGCAGTGCTTGGGGACGGTACCTTGCTTGTGAGTACCTCAGTGGTACCAATTACCAGTCCGGGACTTGAAGCAGTGACCTTCCAATCATGTGGCCAATATCACATTAGATTTTTTTGATATGCTTTGGTCTTAATGAGAAACTTTGGGTTGCCTCTTTTGAATAAGCCTGTAAATAGTGGTGGGGAAATTCGATTGTGATGATGGATCAGCATAGGAGCTTGCTGGTTACAAAGTTGCATTTCCAACTCTGTCTCACAACCCTTTCAGATCTTAGAATCTAAAATAGAAAACCTACAGTACTGTGCAAAAGTTTTAGGCAGGTGTGAAAAAATGCTGTAAACAAAGAATGCTTTCAGAAATATAAATAATGATTGTTTATTTTTATCAATTTACAAAATGCAAAGTGAGCGAACAAAAGAAAAATCTAAATCAAATCAATATTTGGTGTTACTACCTTTTGCCTTCAAACCAGCATCAATTCTTATAGGTACACTTGCACAAAGTCAGGGATTTTGTAGGATTATAGTCATTATATTATTTTGTAGGATTATAGGATTATAGATCTGTGGTTAGTTCTCCAAGATGTTTGGAACAACCTACCAGCCGAGTTCCTTCAAAAACTGTGTGCAAGTGAACCTAGAAGAATTGATGCTGTTTTGAAGGCAAAGGGTGGTCACACCAAATATTGATTTGATTTAGATTTCTCTTTTGTTCATTCACTGCATTTTGTTGATTGATGAAAATAAATGATTAACACTTCCATTTTTGAAAGCATTCTTTGTTTACAGCATATTTTCACACCTGCCTAAAACTTTTGTACAGTACTGTATATTGTAAAGAATTAGAGTGAAATTCGTTGGAGCAGTTGGTAGTGTAACAGTTAGGGAGTTCGCCCTGTGAGCGGTTTTTAAACAGTTTGGCGTGACTTGGCACGATTCAAATTTGGGTCATGAACCACGGATTAAGAACTACTGCACTAAACCTCTGTCTTGGCTGTCTTCATCTGTAAATCTCTAGATGTGTGGCTAGATGTTGAAACAGATACGTCTTTTTCAAGTGTTGCTGATAAAAATCAGGTGGAAAATCAGGGGTATTGGAACTCGTATCTGACATTTACTTGCCTTGCTTTGATGTGCCATGAGAGATCTCCGACCTGCCGCTTGTGGTTCTGCATTCAGAGCGCTTTCCCCACATCTCAGACAAGCAGCTTCTGTTGTTACTGTGCAGAAACTACTGGTCCAACAGAGAGTTTTACTTTTAAACTGCAGTAATCAGAGCTCACAGTGCTATCAGAAGTACATGCATTCTTCACTGAAGTAGAAGTATAGATACATGTGTTTAAAAAGACTCTAGTAAAAGTGGAAGTATTGACTTCTTTACTCAAGTTAAAGTGAAAAGTACAGGCTCTAAAACATACATAAAGTATAAAAGTATGAAGTACCTTGCGAAGGACAATTCTAGGGCAAAGTTGACTGGACTCCATGTCTGAGCGTTATGTAGCGCGCAAGCAGAGAAAAATAAAGCCACATGACACATAAAGCTCCATCGGCCATTACCATCATTATACATGATGATCACCTCTATCCTAAACACATCATATTCATGCTAAAAATGTAATGTAATAGTCAAGTAAAGTACAGATTTCCTTGTACTTGTACTTTGTTACTTCCCATCTTTACGTTGGGTAAAGTGCTGTGTGGTAAAGCAACTTCATTGATACTACACTCTGAAATTCCTGAAAAATATAAC